>JACEFZ010028274.1:0-132500 GCA_014155875.1 Cepaea nemoralis | reverse complement strand
AACTAGCAGAGCTAATTCGCAATTCACTACTCTATTCTCAACTAGCAGAGCTAATCATCACTTCACTACTCTAGCTAGTTTTAACAAGGCTACTGCTTATATTAATTAGGCCTAAATACACTATCTGTAATACCTTATGCAACACCGCATCACTCCTGGATGGCATCTACAACTCGCCATAAAGACATATGTTATTTAATGTTAATTAAATCTAACACAGTAGATGCTCTCCGAATTCCTAACAGCGGTACAGAAACACGTCAGCTCTAGTCAACTTGCTGGTCTACACTGACTGTAAACAAGTCAGGTTTTTGTCAAAGAGCCTCTAGTGTTCTAGTGAAGTTCTTTTAAGTCAATACATCAGATGTTCCATGGGCAGACTATCCATTTCAGAATAAGTTCTCTCCCCTTTGTTTAATCAATGCAAAAGTTGTCTTCCTTGTTATGACAACCAACACAGCTAGCGTGTTTTCCTGCATTCTTCCGATCGGCACATCAACCTGCCTACAAATTTCCGTCTTGTGGGGAACTTTCAAAGACGGCTATTCTGCTTAGATCCGACTTGTTTTTCCGCACTGGTTATAAAACAATTGTGGCCTTGAAAACATGCTGTTTCCGTTAGTTTTTCCCCCCATCGTATCGCCAATTTACAGTGGGTTCGTGACAGTTAGTATGCGTGTGTAAAGGAGTGTACGTGGGTGTGATAATGTGTGGATGTATTACTGTGCATGTTTGTGTAAATTATGTATGTAAATATGAATGTGTGTATGTAATTATGTATGTATGTGTTTATGTATGTGTGAGTGTCCTTGTGTGTATTGTGTGTGTGTGTGTGTGTCTGCCCGCCTGACTGCCTGTCTCATAACATTGTAGTATGCATTGTTTATTTTCACAAGATTCATTTGACAATGTTTTTTTTCCCATGTGAATGAAACATGCACAATAGATAATTGATGTGTGAAAGATGAATGGTTGGAAGAGACGAATGTAAGACGGGCGTGCGTGCGTGCCAAATTTGTGACCCTCTGGAAATAAATTTCGTTCTTTCGTTCGATTGTTCATTCGATAATGTATTAGTACTGATTACTGATTCAGATAACGATACATGTTTTATTCTTCTCATTCGGTTATTGTGCCTTAATGTAGTCACTTTAGTGTCTTCGCCATGCTTATATGTTGTGTTTTCTTGTATTTGTTTGCTGTTGAAGACTATATTCGCGGCATTTTCGCTACGCTAAAGATGAGTGGTTGGAAGGACCGAATGTAAGACTTAATGTGCGTGCTTAATTTGTGACCCTTTCAAAATAAAGTTCGTTCGTTCCTTCGTTTGTTCGTTCCGATAATATGACCACCGCGCCGGCAGGCAAGTGTGCTAACCACTGCGGTACTTAGGCTTCCGGAAACATCTATTATCTATTAATTTGTCCCCGAACCAGTTGTTTGTTATGGGTCTGTGATGTGATAGGATCATCACATTTTGTATGTTGAAAGCACGGAGGAATATTTGGCCAATCTTTCCCTCACTTTTGCTCATGACATTTAAAGCAAAGCTCCTTATCAACATATCCAAGTACACCTAAATCATTCAAGTATTGCTTTTGTGGAATCAGACGAGAAATCAACATCGGTGATTCTAAAACGTCGACATGACGCCAGTCTTAGCTCACGTCCATAGCTCCATTATACATTTACAATAACAGGAGAAATCTCGTTTTTGACGTTAAGTGTACTGAAAATCTAAAACCTCGCAAGCGAGTTTCATAATCTTGTACACATTTTTTGGAATCAGACTATACGTCTCCAATGAATCTCAACCGTAGTACTTAGCAAAAATAAAATGTACAATAATGTATCTAGTGTCGAGGCGTTGAAGTTGTAGATGTACAGAAGAATATGTTGTATATCATAGAAACAATAACAGCCACATACAGAGGTTCTGTAGTGATTGGGAATGAAAAGAGAGTTGATGAAAGAATAAACAAGACGCGTGAATGAACTCGGCCATATTAAAGAACATATCTATAACGTAGTGTCTGCTTCGATAATAGAGAATATATCAAAGTAGAAGCAGATATACTTCCTATGGATAGAAAGAAAAGTCACCGTAAAAGACGAGACCAAATAGTTCGTAATTCTAGAAGGATGCAAGGTCTCTGAACAGAGGCAGTCTTCTGACTGTGTCAGGTGGAGGAAAGGAATGGTTTACAACAGTACGTGAAACAAGACCGTCTGCCAAGGTTTTCCCGCCACTTTGCCTGAAATAAAAGCTCGATCCCCCACAATCTGATTCACTCTCACCGACAAGGAGAAAGACAGATTAATATATATTATATATATATATATATATATATATATATATATATATATATATATATATATATATATATATATATATATATATATATATATATATATATATATATATATATATATATATATATTCCATTGGCACCTTGCCGTCTTGACAGACGATAGTTTGTGCTTTAAAAAGGCATAATAACTTTTACCTATGGCGGTAGCGAATGTAACTGATAAGGCCAATTTGCGCTGTAAATGTCCGTTCACAGTGGGTGCATGTGAACACGTGGTCATTTCCACCATCATGCACCATCTTACGTCTCAAACGCTCGGTGTGTGACTTATCTGCAATAATTTTCTCCTTTGTCTTTATTCCATTTCTGATGTTTGCCCTCCATGCAACACGTTCAGCGGCGACTTGCTCCCAATGTGCATTATCAATGCCTGTATCAGTCATGTCCCGCTTACACACATCTTTGTATCGTAGTAGAGGCCGACCCTGAGATCTCTTACCCATCTGTAATTCACCAAAAAAGATGTCCTTTGGTATTCTACCATCATCCATCCTCCTAAGATGGCCTATCCATCTAAGTCTACGAAGACTGAGCATGGAATAAACTGTCACACAACCTGATCTTTCCAATACTTCAGTATTTGTGATTTTGTCTTGCCACTTAATACCAAGAATTCTTCGCAGACACCGCATATGAAAGCTGTTTAAATGTTTCTCTTGGTGTGAGTAAGTTGTCCAGATTTTACTGCCATAAAGAAGAGTACTAAGGACACAGGCTTGATAGACAAGGACTTTTGTTTTGGCAGTAAGCTTCCTGTTCTCCCAGACTCTTTTTCTTAACCTGTTCATTGTTGTTGCTGCCTTACCAATCAGGATGTTGATTTCCTGATCTAGGGATACTCTGCTATTTACCACTGATCCTAGATATGTAAAATGGTCTACCATCTCTAGTTCGGCGTCGTCAATAAAGATTGATGGTACCCCATGTGCACCCTGTGACATAATCTGTTTTCTTTTTGCTAATTGTTAAACCAAATTCAGAACAAGCTTTGGAGAATGCAGATAATAGACATTGCAATTCTTCCTCAGAGTGGGTCGTAACTGCAGCATCATCTGCAAAAAGCAACTCTCTGATCAGTACCCTCCTAATTTTGGTCTTGGCCTTCAATCTCTGAGCATTGTAAAGGCCGCCATCTGAGCGTGAGTGAATGTATATACCACCATCCTGATCACGAAAGGCATATTTCAGTAGAAGTGAAAAGTATATTCCAAAGAGGGTGGGAGCAAGTACACAACCTTGCTTAACTCCACTCTTGATTTCAAATTCTTCAGAAGTTGCACCATCAAACTTGATCATACCCTTCATGCCTGTGTGGAACGATTCCACAATGGAAAGAAGAGTTGGTGGGCAGCCAATCTTCTTTAGTGCCTTGAACAGACCCTTACGACTGACCAAATCAAATGCCTTTGTGAGGTCGATGAAGGCAATAAACAGCGGTTGATTCTGTTCACGGCATTTTTCTTGCATTTGTCGCAATGAGAATATCATATCAATGGTAGACCGGTTCTGTCGAAAGCCACACTGTGATTCGGGGTAGACTTGATCTCCTAGGACTTGAAGTCTGCGCAGAACAATTCTGGCAAATACTTTTCCAACAATACACAGAAGTGAGATACCCCTATAGTTGTTGCAGTCGCTCCGATCGCCCTTGTTATTGTACAGTGTTATGATGCTTGAATCTTTGAAATCCTGTGGGACTTGTCCTTCTCGCCAGCATAGCTCTATTAGCTGGTGGATCTGTATAGTGAGTGTGTCTTGCCCACTCCTGATAACCTCTATTGGAATCCCATCCTTACCTGGAGCCTTGCCAGATGCAAGTTCATTACTTAACTTCTGTTATGGTGGGAAGTGTGTCCAGGTGCTCAAGAGTTGGTAGAGCCTCTATGGCGTTGAGGGCATCATCCGCTAGTTTGGTCTCACTTGAGTAAAGCTCCAAATAGTGC
The DNA here is from genome assembly GCA_014155875.1 of Cepaea nemoralis. Lineage (NCBI taxonomy): Eukaryota > Metazoa > Mollusca > Gastropoda > Stylommatophora > Helicidae > Cepaea > Cepaea nemoralis. Next base: position 128,185 of record JACEFZ010028274.1, on the reverse strand, counting down.
TCTACCCATCTGTCCATCTGCTGTTTCTTATCAGTGATTATTTCTCCAGTCAAGGTTTTCAATGGTGCACTTCTTTTGATCACTAGACCACAGGCTTTCTTTATTCCTTCATACATGCTTCTTATGTTTCCCTTATCACTTGCGATTTGAATGGACTCACATAACTTGATTCAATAATCATTTGCACACTGCCTGGCAGCCTTTTGCACATCCTTCCTAGCTTGCAGAAAGCAGGTAGTACTGTCTACTGTTATACGGTAGCTCAGTCATATCTGACTAAGACCTGACTAAGATATATATATATATATATATATATATATATATATATATATATATATATATATATATATATATATATATATATATATATATATATATAAGTCACATGTATTTCATATCTTCTTTGTTCGTCTTATATATTGAAACTACGACGTTAAAGTTTAATATATTATCACAGCCCTATACACTAAAAACATAACCGAGGGACAAGTTGAAGGCCGGCGAGCAAGAGATACAAGCAGTGATAACAGTGATACAAGCGGGAAGACAATATCAAAATTAGACAAACTGTAGACTGTAAAAATGTACAACCATCTTAACTGTCAGGTCGTCTCAGCCTAAATATATGGGTACCAGGAAATTTTCTGGAAAGTGAAAGAAGCTGTCATTATTAATGACGCTGCCCATCGGGTGCTGATGTAACTAAACATATGGGACTCACACCATAAACCAAATATTTCTCATGTATGTAATAACCCAGATATGAAGATCAATTATGCGACAAAAATGAGAAAACGCTCACACTTTTTAGGAGTTAATATATAATGACATAAAGTGGAAACCAGCTAAGATCGTTTAACAGTTAGAAAACTCCAATACTCGTTAAGAAGAAACATATGATATGAAATAGAAACACACTAAAACGCACTTTAAGAAATAAAATATAATGATATGAAATTGGACAATTCTAATTCCCTTCAAAGGTTAAAATATAATGAAATAAAAAACAAACTCTCACTATTTAATAAGTAAACTATAATAATATAAAATGGGAACACTCTAACACTCTTAAATTTTATTGATATAAAATAGAAACAAACTGCAGCGCTCTTTTAGAGTTAAAATAAAATGTCATAAAAAGGGAAAACAATATAAAATAACACAAAGTAATGCAATTTAACAGAACACAGTTTCGAAAAACATAGGACGTTGCGGCCACGAGCCCTTAACAGGAAACAAATACACAAAACACAACATATAAACACGAGGAAGATACTAAAGTGACTACATCAAGGAATAAAAACGGTATGAGAAAAATGGAAACATGAAGAAAATTATAAAAATGAAAATTAAAAAAAAAACAAAAACAAAAAAACAAAAAAAACACACACAAATATACATGAAAAATATATGCTACTTATCTCAGAATCCTAGGCTGTGATACAGACATGAATTTTCTCATTGATACTTTTATATTATAGACAGCCGTGAAAGTCTATGGTGTAAGAAAAAAAGGGCGGGGGGGGGGAAGGGGCGGTTCAGTGAGGACTCCATTTAAATGTGTGTAAGTGGTACAGGAAGACAAGGTGTGTGTGGGGGGGGGGGAGGGGGTAAGGCGGGGAAGCTGGAAGCTATGGAGATGTGATGGTAGGTAGAGAGTTAAAACTACGGAGTGCTCCGGTGGATGTGCGTACAAATCATGAGTGGGTTGGCCATAATGGACGATTGTCATAGAGCAAAGAAGTGTGCACCTAAGTATGATTGTGATACTAATGAAACACATTCTCGGTGCTGCTTTATGTGTGTACTAAGGGAATATACAAGTAATAAGTGAAACAAAACCACATGAAATAGAAACAAACTATAACACCCTTTCAGATGTAAATTCTTCTACCTCGTTATACACCTCAAAGATAATGTGTGAGATAAAATACAATGACATAAAATGCGAAACCCTAATATTCTGTAAGGAATTAAATGTAATGATATAAATAATGAACAAACTATAACATTCTTTAAGAAATAAAATATAATGATATAAAATGAGAAAAATATAAATCCCTTTAAAAGTTAAAATATAACATAAAGTAAAAAAAAAATGTTTTGCATATCCTTTACAGGACATCGCTGTCAACATCAGCATCTTTCAGCTGATTGTTGATTTCTTGGCAAGATTACGCTCAGCAAATCGCCATTGCTTTCTGAGCGGCCGGCTCACATACCCCGTTAGTTACCGACGCGATTCGAACCACAGCTGATTCTCACCGTCGTCACGTTACTTACGAGAGTATACGAGATTACGGAGAAAAGTTGCATACCTCTAGACCAGGAAGCCAGCATAACATAAAGTAGAGGGGAAAAATAACGCTATTTAATAAGTAACATATGACATAAAACAGAACCAAAATTATAACACTATTTAAGAGTTAAAACATAATGGTATAAAAGAGGACATCTCTAACGTCCTGTTAGAGTTAAGACATAATGACACATCATTATCACCATCAAGTGACTAGCCGACTGTTGTGGGCGATCATGCTTCTCCACATTCTGCGACCTTCAACGGCAAGTATCAGTTCATGTGATGAATCTCTTCCAGGTCATAACACAAGGCTGTCAAGAATCGTATCTCGCTGTCTTCCTCTATCTCTCTTTCCACAAATCATTCCAGTTGTCAAACACGTTGCAGCGTTTATATTCCCACAATGAAGACTGCATCTTTCTGATGTTTGTGATAATAATTGAATAGGTATATCATCTGCTATGGAAACAATAGCTTTTTATAGGATGGTAAATAAACTCATCAATTTAAAAAAATGTCAATTACAACGAGAAAAAGAGTGTTGAAGTGCTACATAGGAACTGTACTTTTGAATGGATGTAAAACGTGTACAGTTAACAGGCAACCTAAGAAACAAATTTCTTGTTCTAACAACTATACCAGGAGAAAAGAGTGTTGAATTTGTACACTTAACATGTATTTTTGTATAGATATGAAACGTGCACAATGAGCAGACAAGTTTAGGAATATCTAATGTTGTGGGGATGTGCTTTCTGAGTAAAATGCAAAAAATTACATCAATGTGCAAGTCCATCAAGAAACAAGTAAAACGCGTAAACTTGTTAGAGAAATTAGTCGTTGATAGTCAAAATAGTTTGAGTTCGCCTTGGGAAGAAAGAAACTGGAGAACTCGATGACAAATGGCATGACCGAGTGAGGGTTTAAAAAAAAGGCGAAGAAAGATCATGAATATCTGGATGGATTGGCCATATGGCATGGTCGAGAGAGGAACAATGAGCTGATCTACGACTCTGGTGATCGTGTGAGATTGCGAATCATGAATAACCACGCTTATCGGCATGGCACATGATGATGATAGCATTTAGGGCTCTGGTATACCTAGTTTGGAGTCAAGATGGTGCTACATTGTTCGTGTACCTGTGTGATTTATGGGATGATATACACAACTTATATTAAAGTGTGCAATAAATGTGGTTCTTTACAAACTAATATAATCTGTCGGCTGGGACACGAGTTTTGGCAATGTTGTAGTTAGTGGCCTTTCCTGTCACGATGAAAATGTTGTAGTTAGTGGCTTTGCCTGCCACCAAGACAATCTTGTCATTTCCCTAATTTGCCACCATGACAAACTTATGGTTAGTGCACTTGCTTGCCTCTAAAGCAATCAATCAATCAATCATGTACCATGCCGGAAAGCGTGGGCGGTCATGACTGGCCATTCCACTCGATCACCGGAGTCGTGGATCAGCTCAGTGTTCCTGTCTCGTCCATGCCATGTGGTCAAGCCATCCAGGTATTTTCCTCTCGGTCTTCATCTTGGTCTGTTCCCCTCGATCTTGCCAGTTGTTAATAAGTTCTCCAATCCATCTCTTCTCATAACATGTCAAAAATTTTTTAACTGTCTTCGTCTAATTTCTCTAATCAGTCTACGATTTTCATTTGTCTCCTGTAGTACTTGGTCATTGGTCTAAAGCAACTTAATGTAAATTCAGGCGTCTACATTTTGTTTCTATCTGAAGAATGTGAAGTTATTTATGAGTATACATCGGAAGAAAGAAAATCATTTTAAAAAAAATATGGGAATGTACTTAAATACATCCCTATATATTTATGCTGCACAAGTAGACATACAACTCCACTAACTAGATGCGACAGGAATGTACCATAATCACTATAGTCTGTCCGCAAATTAATGCCGTCATTCACGATCAATTATTTTGAAAACTGTCTGTTGCATCGTTATGAAATTTTTCCTGCCGTCTTATATTTACCCCCACCCAAGGAATATGTCTTTGATAGGTCCAAAAGCAACTTAATTTAAATCATCGAAATCGGCGACATTTCTTTTATGTTTTGGGGAAATGTAGTGAATTCACGCTAACAAACTAGTCTTACCGTAAACCACGTTATTTCTGGTAAGGACACAAGTACAAGGCGTAGCCAGATTTGAATGGGTATGGGTGCAATAAAAAAAAAATAGCTTAAAAGTCGACAGGGTCGACTGCATTGCACGGGTTTTATCCCATATGGCGCAGTCTCTTTCCGCAGGGCGGAAAGCGTCGCACAAAGCACGAACTCCGTAGCTCCAGCGACGACGCTCGGGAATCTCCGAAAAAATGCACTCGTAAAATTAAAAAATTGAACATACAACCTTCGGAGTCCGAGTCAGACGGGCTCACTTCACCACGGAGAAACCAGAGAGGGGTGCAATGTGTAATATTAGTAAAGGCAGAGAATTTACAGAGGCATGGGGTAAATAATGTGTAAATTGACAGGAAAGTTGAATGAATATAGTTCTTACCTTATTTTTCATTTCCTTCTTGTTTCTTCAGCTGCTGGTTAATAATTGTACACAAGTATTCATGTTACTAGGATGCATTTAGCTTTTTATATTCAGTTCGTGAAAGCTTCCAAATAGCTGCGCGTTAATGTGCGTATGGAGTGACCAGAAATGATACCGCAATTTATTCATCATGTGTCCATTTTTAAGGATCTGTTCAGCTGTCTGTGTAGTTTGTTCACACGTACACATGGGTGACAGACCCGCTTTGAGTCTTCGTGAAAGATTGTCTACTCTGCTGTTTACTGTTCAGAGACGGAACATGATTACTTGTTTTACACTATGAAAATAGTTGTCAGTGACACTGTAGTGGGCTTTCTTCTTAACGATCAAGATGTTGGTCCTCTTTTCATTGAAGTTTATTGATTGATTCGTATGCACGTGTGTTGTCCCCTAATTTAACAACGTGTTTGCTCTCACGTTTCTTGTTATGCCACAATATGTCAGTTTCCACCGCAATATTACTCTTCTGTTGGTATTCAATGCGTTTAGTGTGTGTGTGTTTTTTTTTTTCAATACCAGTTATTTGTCACCGCTGAGGTCTTGCGGAATTGAAAATTCATCACCGTGGAATACAAACTGTTGCTATTGACATTGTGCTGATGCTGTAATGTTTAGGGCCTTCAATTCGTCTGAATAGTTGGAGCAAAATATCCCAGTAAGCGTGCACGTGGATTAAAGTCTGCTATCTGCTCAGACCTTAATCTGTGTCGGACGATTCCAGTAGGTTGATGACTGCTCTCGGTTGCATACAATTCAATCCATCCTTTCTCCAATAGTCCTCTTCCTCTTTCAACACATGATCCTCACATTTTCCCCAGTAACTTTTATCAATATTTAATAGCGCGGACTGGATTAGTATCTTGACGTCAGACAATTTGAATATAGTATTGTCAGCTGCCACCTGTCCTTTAATTTTAGCCCACACAAGTTCTATAGGGTTAAAATATGAGTGGTACGGCAGAAGTCTCAAGCACCCATGACGATGCTCTTCTATCAACTTGTCGATTTGATATTTCTTGCTAAGTTTTCTTACAGTCACTATTTCTTTGGCATCCAGCATTTTGATAATGCTGGATAATCCAGGATATAAAATCCTAAATGTTTTATAATTTTAGGAGTCTCTGTGGCGAAATGGTTAAGGCTTTTGACTTGGGCTCCAAAGGTCGTGGGTTCGATTCCGGGCCGCATCCTTCGGTTCACGAGTTAAATTTTTCGGAGACTCCTGTGGGTGGTCGCTAGAGCTGCGGAGTTCGTGCTTTGTGCGATGCTTTCCACGCTTCTGAAAGAGACCGAGCCATATGGGATAGAACCCGGTGCATTGAAGTCGATCCTGTCGAATTTTAAGCTACTTTTTAAAGCATTTTTATAATAGTCCGCCTTATGACATCCTTGTCTAAGTTGTCTACAATTGTCTTTCTACCTATCGTTTGGTTATTGCGTGGTGGTTTAATTCCAGATTCTTGCACCCATCGACGAAATGACCGCTTACTCAAACCCAATGCATGCACTGTTCTTTTTCAGAATTTGTAATAGTATAAAACAGTTAAGATCAGATATTTATCTTACGACAAATAGCCGAGAAACATTGGGAATATAAAAGAGATCTCTATAACATTTTTGTGGATTTTAAAAAGGCTTATGATAGTGTCCATAGGAATAGTCTATGGAATGTTATGCAGGAATTTGGAATACCAAGGAAGTTAATCAACATGACCAGACTATGCATGGAAGATACTTATAATATAGTAACATATAAAGGCAGGAAATCAGACCCCTTCCAAATAACATCTGGCTTGAAACAGGGTGATGCACTATCGCCGCTACTCTTCAATCTGGCTCTAGAGAAAGTTGTAAGGAAGGTAAAGGAGGAATGTGATATTGGAGGAACATCCAAGCTGCTTGGTTATGCAGATGATATAGATATTATAGGGCAAAGTGAACAAAAGACATTGGAAATATTGACTCACTTAAAGGAAAAAGCCCAACAGATGGGGCTGGTTATCAACCAAGATAAGACAGAATATATGGTAATTTCAAGAGACGGAATGGCTAGAAACTCTGGCCACATACAAATAGATAATATGACCATTAAAAGAACGGAAACATACAAATACCTGGGTACGATCTTCAACTGCTCCAACATCATAAGGGAAGAAATACAAACTAGAATCAACTCTGGAAATAAGATATACTATGCACTACAACATCTACTAAAATCAAAGGCGCTATCTCGTAACACCAAAATCACAATATACAAAACACTGATCAGACCAGTTGTGCTGTATGGCTCTGAAACCTGGAGTACAACGAAAGGAGACGAAGCCTTGTTACAAACCTTTGAGAACAAAATTTTAAGACGCATCTTTGGACCCATTAGGGATACACAAAGTGGAGAGTGGAAAAGAAGAAGTAACAAAGACATTTATGATCTGTTTAAGTCCCCGCTAATCACTGGTATCATGAAGGCTAATAGACTACAATGGCTGGGGCATATAGAAAGAATGGAAGATAATAGGGAAACAAAACTCGCTTACACTCAGGAAATAAATGACCGTAGACCCCGAGGTAGACCAAGAAGGCGGTGGAGAGATAATACATGTACAGATCTACAAGCACTTGGAATCAACGACTGGCAAGAGAAGGTCCACCAGAGAGACGAATGGAGACGGATTGTATTTGCAGCAAAGAACCTCAATGGCTCGGAACGCTGAAGAAGAAGATAAAACAGTTTCTTGCGATCAGCTTCTTGACAAAAATATGTGTACAACTTCATAGCGATGCTTTGAAGTGTACACAATTTCGCATTCAATCCCATTGAAACATATTCACACATTTCAATGTTAGCGATAAGTGGTAAGATTTAAAAAAAAAAATAATAACGTTTCATGAAATAATCCACATGTTGACGACACCTCTGAAGACTGCCAATTTAAAACAGCGCGGGGGACGCAGAGGTGTTTCCAAGGCACCAGGGCCGGGTTATATACTGGCCAATACCTATTGACGCGTGCTCGTCGAGCGTCCTGGGCAACAGGTCCCTTCGGGGTCCTGGCTAAAGTCAGTAGGATCGCCGATTCCTCCGAAGTCGGAGAGTGTCTGCCTGTACGGCGAGGAACCACCAGTCTGCACACCAATAAGCCAGACATGGGACAACGGATACTCACGCAAAACTCAGGTCCTGTATGACATCACACTGATGTTGGACAACAGGATGCCTTCATCCGACATACAGGACTTCGCGTTGGAGCTCAAGCCAACGAACACAAGCAAGCAAGCAAGCAAGCAAACAGCGCGGGGTTCTTGGCATAAGGCCAATCCCGTGAAACCAGCAGAATATTTAACATTGAACGCTGATTGTCTTGCTACGGTGTAATACATTTAAAATTATGAACTTAATTTCTGACCCGTAAATTATATACCGCATATAAGCAAACTTTGAAATCTGCTGTACAATCTCCAGAAGAAAAAAAAAATTTTTGTCGGGAGGACATCATGATAAGATTATATGCTAAATCTCATCATTTTACCTCAGCTGGTTACTGAGATATGGGATTTTATATTATGGCAGACAAAAGTAAATGGACTACAGGCTTTTGTCTTTGCTTTGCTATAGCTAGGTTGAATGCCAGTTTTTCTAGCTATGAGAGGCCAGTTTAATAACCGCTCGTCCGACCTATCCAGACAAACTGCTGCGAAATTCAGGGGCCGTTTCCATATTAACCTTTTGAGAACCATTGAAATACAACTAGAATAAACATCATCAAATAGGTGTTAGTTAGTCGACAGATCATCCTCATTGCACATCGAACCATTCAGTCCATAAGTGCTCTGATCCCCTCTTCAGCAAATCCCGCAGCGTGTAGCGGCTAAAGACAGTAGTTCCTTGCTGGTTTATCAATCTTCTTTGGCTTCCTGTGTAGTGTTCTTGTTTGGCCACACCTCTTTTAATGTGCTGTTCTCGCAGTCTGACAATGGTTGTAGATCAGAAAGGTGCACGGGTCACATAGCCACATAACGAGAAATATTTCCAATATACAACATACTTTGGTACAATAGTAAGCTATTATTAGCTTTATAGACAAGACATTTCTAATGCACTGGTTATGCAGTAGTAATATTAGTCCCATCCTTGGACATAAAAATCAATAAAAGAGAACAGTAATTGTATACACAAAACAAAGTGCATCTTCTAAATACAATTCGGATTATCACATCTGCTCATGTAAATAAATAGATACATAAATAAATAAGTGAACTCGAGTACACATTTTTAGCTCCTCATTCGTCCGGTTGTTTACTCTGTATATAACTTCTGCACTAAAACAGTTTGTAGAAAGTGTCTATCAAAAGCCAGATGTCATTCCTCGGTGGATGTCATATTTACATTGTGCCTGTCCCATCTTGAATCCATCTACGCCGTGAATTTCCTCTTCTTAACCTCCTCGGTTTAAAAAAAAGAAGAACTTTGTTACATATCCTTTACAGGACTTAGCAGTCATCTCCAGCATGTTTAGGTGGTTTCTGATACCTGGACAAGCTGTTCGGTAGTTTGCCATTGCTTTCTGAACGACCTGCACTTATACCATTGTATTAAAACAAATGCAAGGAGGTCTACTTCCAAATTGACAGCAGCTATGTTTCGAACGTGTTTCGAATTGCATTTGTAACCCCTTCGAAACAGAGCCGGCAGGAACGGTTAGGGACATGTGGCTCCCCAGTACACGTCCCTCAATAATAATCTTGTCAAGATTTTTATGTCTTCAGCTTTGCTTGTCATAATCTCCTTCCGTAATAGGTTATTGCTCTGACTAAATTTCCAATAAGTCCTTTTTTTCTACTAAGCAAAAATTATCTGTATAATGTGGGATTTTCTGCTTCATTCTTCATTGTGCTGTTCATATATCCTGTGTTTTTATTTTTGTATTTTGTTTTCTGTTCGTTTATCCGTTGTCTACCTACCTTTCGTAACATGCTTTCAGTTTGGTGTTCGTTTTGTTTGCACCTGTGGTTATTGTTTTTACACCTTTGTGCATTACTTACGTCGTATATTACATATCTCTTTCTGTCGTTCTATTCGTTTGCATTCACATATCCCTACTTTTATGTTTGTTGTCTGTCTGTTTCACATGTTACCTCACTGTATACCTGTCTGGCAATCTACCTGTCTCTCGATTTAATATCTCATTTAACTTTGTATCATCTGTCTTCAGTTACTCATGTTCATGTCATCTACCTTTATGTCTATTTAACATATTATACAACTGGATAGTGGTCGGCCTGTCTGTTTTTCTGTAAATCTATAAAGCTACATATATAACCACCAGTCTATCCACTAGTTTGTATTAACGTCTATCATTGTGGTTTTATATCTGTCTGTGTGTCCTTTTGTCAGTCTACAAAGAAACAGTCAGAACTATGCACTGGACACGCCTGTGAGGCGGGCAAGCCGTCCAGCTGTGCTGTTATCCCACAACCTTTGCTGCGAGATGCTGAGCCCGTTCTGCCAATGTCCTCAGTGCAGTGACGTCGAATATTCTTAATTAACATTACTATATGACCGTAGCAATGTCACGGGCAAGGCCAAGTCTACTCTATCATGAAACAAAACAACTTAAGCACAGCATCAACATCAACATGATTGATTATTTCCGTAAAGGAAATGTGGTCACTGCTGCCCCAGCTCTCAGGAGCTGTTTGTAGTTGACCAAGAATTCCAATATCCTCCAGCTTCAGGGATTTGAACTGCTGCAGACACTGTGGGATTTTGCCACCTAGTAGTCCTGCGTCTATAACCAGAATCTTCTGATTGGGCGGGGCTTCTTCGCGTTTGTTGTAAGGTACCATTTTCAACATGAAGTTGAAGTGTCCATTTCTGTAAATAAACATAATAACAAAAATACAATAATAAGCTATGGCATTTGGAAGAGAAAATCAAAATGGGCAAGTCCTAGAATTAAGAATATTGATTCGAGGAATTTGGAATAGATACTCAAGATTTGTTGGGCACGTTATGAGGGGAAATAAACAGGAAAGCCTTAGCGACAACTGGCAAGATTAATGAGAAAAAAGCAAGGTGAAGACACATAGAAATATCTGGACGGCTGGGCTATATGGCATAATAGGGACAACAACACAGAGCTGATACATTACTCTGGTGATGGCATGAGATAGCGAACCATGGCTGCCCTCACTTATCTGCGTGGCTTTTATGTAGTTATGAAAGAGATGGCGTCTGTTGACAACAATTGTTTTATGATCGTTCCATTCAAACACTTGAGCACAATTACAAAAACAAGCACATACGTGCAAGGAAAAAAAAAAACGCACGCACACACACACACACACAGAAACACACACACACACACAATTACACACAAGGGAGCCATGGTGGTCTATTGGCTAGCATGTTTGGCTGTAGGCTCTGTAGTCATGGATACGGATCTGCATTAAAGCGGATGTGTAGAAATGACCAGACTAAAAATAGTACCTGGCAATGTCTCGGGATGTACAGACGTACTGACCGCACCACCTCGAGGGTACCGATTGGTTTATAACAATGTGGGACTAGCACCATATACCCAATACCCCCGAAGGCGTGTCCCAAGTGGCCTTGACTTGCACTGTTAGTCTGTCTCGTGAATGCTCGCACTCAAAGTTGCTCCTATCTCCTGTGTCCATTTTGCTTCTGGCCGACTCCTGTCTCTTCAATTAGAAACCATACATTCAACCTCTGTTCTCTCCAAACTTTTAATGTTGCCAAAGTATTTAAGCTTCCGAGATTTGATGATATTTATGAGCAACTATTCGTTGATGTTAAGATCACGCAGAGTGTCCGTTATTTTCTAGTTCTTGGTCCACGGCATATGAAGAATTCTTCTGTAACATTTAGGTCCAAGAGAGTTTCTTCTTTAGTAATTGCTAAATGGTCTATGACTCACATCCGTATGTTGCCACATGAAAGATGCACATTCTCAGCATTTAATTTAAAACATTTGCCGATGTTATGTCATAGACTGTGAATACTGTTTGAACTCTGCAATGCTATGGCCAGTCTACGTCTAGATTCTAGTGAACAGTGCCCATTTAACTAATTGTACTTTAACACACAAAATATTAGGTTATTTAGAAGCATTGAGGCGCATTGGGTATATGGCGCTAGTTATATATTTGTATAGATCAAGCCTTGACCAAACTTGGACAAGGTAGACTGGCTGCCGCGTCCTTGGACTGCAAGCTGTATTATGACAAGACTGACGTGGTGTAGGGTCTCTGGGATCAACTTGAAAGTGTAGCAAAACAGAAGACCCACAACTGGGAAGGTTCATTAAGAGGATTTCCGGTCGTCGACATGGCGGTTAGGCGTTGAACCGTTAAGGCCTGTGGCGTGTTTATGCTTGCAGCTACGGTTTGCAATCGCATTTTCCTCATGTTGGACTGGTAGTGCATGGTTCCGTCGCCCTGCCACTGAGTGAGTGCGTGGGCGACATTGTGAGTTGTGAAATTCGCGGGGAATGCTTTTACACCTGTCCTGTACAGACTGTACAGTGACCTTCATGTTCGGAACAATGGCTACCGTATGTTGCTGAATTGACTGAATTGCCTTTTTGGTTCACGAGTGCATTTTTCACTCAGTAGTTTCAGAGAAAAGGTACTCGTGAACCGAACGATGAGGCCCGGAATCGAACACACAAAGCTTCGGATCGCGAGGTAAACGGCGTAACCACTTCGCCACGGAGGATCCCCAGAGAGATTGTGATTTAATACGAGCCATACATTTTATTTATTTTGGAATTGTAGGTCCTAATACCACATATATTCTAAATGGAATTTGCTAAATTTCAAGCAATTATGTAAACACTTCATACGGGCATAAAGTTAGATAAGAGTTAAGTGAACACTGACTTTGTTTCGTCACCTAGAACGATTATGACAACCTGGTACTTCAGCATTTCCTTGAGTTGTATCGAACATTGTTCGCCATATTCCCCTGTGCCCTAAAAATATATCACAAATATCAGTGAAAGTTATTTAAACAAAATTTGATGAAGAATATCACACATGTCAGGGAAGGTGATGTGACCAAAACATTGATGAACAATATCGCACATATCAGTAAACGTTTTAAAGCAAAACATGTAAAACAAATATCAGAAATATCAGTGAAAGATATCTAACCGATGAAGAATGGTAAGAAAGAAAATGCTACCATGCTATAAGTAATGTGACATCACGAAAGACAATGAAAAAAGTTATTGAGAGCGAATATTTTTTCGCATATCCTTTACAGGACATCGCTATCAACACCAGCATTTTACCACTGTTGTTGATTTCTTGGCAAGATTACGCTCAGTAGTTTTCCATTGATTTCTGAGCGGCCGGCTCACTTATCCAGTAAGTCACCAACGCGGCGAGAACCGCTACCAATTATCGCGCGCTGCGTTATCCTACATGGATAAACGGGATTACGGAGAAAGTCGTTTAAGCCCTAGGCCAGGGAGACCAGCTGAGTGTGAATACGTAATGATATTTATGAGCATTCATAGTATGGTTTAAGATAGTTATTGTTATTTTACGTCTTCTTCACCGTTCTCCTCCGCTACGTTTTCCTTTTCATCATCTTCTTCTTCGTCTTCTTCATCACCTATTGGTACATAAGCTCTGCACTCATTTCATGCCAATCTATCCGTTTGTATTGCTCATCGGCAAAGAGGTCAAAGGCCGAGTCTCACATAAGCTTGTCTGGTATTTGTGCTATGGCTTCCGAGAACTATATTTTTAAAAACACATTGCCTGACCATCCAAGTCTGCTATGATTATAGAATGGCTCTGATTTCATTTCAGTTTGCAACTTTAGCGTCTCCAGCTTTTACAGTTATTTCAAAGACTTTACGCATCGACTAGTTACAATGTCGTTTGCAGTATATCACTATATAAAGGATCATCATTATGAGTCTTGCATCTGTGACTGAATGTCAGAAAAAAAAGTTAGTTGCCTATCCGTTACAGTACTTAACAGTCAACAACATCATTTTTGTTGGCTGTTTGTTATTTCTTGGTAAGTTTGCGTTCAATAGTTTGCCAATGCTTTCTGAACGACCGGCACTCATACCTTTCTATTGAAAACCAAAGCAAGGCGGCCTGCTTCCAAATCGTCGGCAGCTGTGTTTCGAACGTGGTATGCGGGATCACGAATTGTATTCGTAACTCCTTCGCCACAGTGCTTGTCAGAAAAGAAGTACTGAAAGAATACGGAAACTATCAACTGTTCTATTGTACGGCAGTGAATCATGGAAATTAACAACGGTTCTACCGTATGGCAGTGAATCATAAAAATTAACAACTGTTCCTATGTATGGCAGTCTCATCTCATCTCATCATGTTCCTCTTGTACCTTGCGGTGTCGAGGTGAAGTATAAACTTCGTGAGAGTGCCCGATTATGGGCTTCATATATCGATATTCCCATGGACTCTGCTATTCCCTCCGTCCAACGTTTACGAGGTCGGCCTCTTCCTCTGTTTCAATCTGGTCTGTACATCATTGCTTGTTGTGGTATGCTGTTGACTGGTAACCTACTACTTGCATGGCCAAACCATTTGACTTGCTGCTTTCTAATAAAATCTAGTGCTGCTTTAACCCCCACTTTAGTCCTGATTTCTTCATTTCTGATCTTATCTCTTCTTGATACGTTGAGTATTCTTCTCAGGAACCTCATTTCTGTTGTTGTTATTTTTCTTTTCTCTTTTTCTGTCATTGTCCAGGTTTGGCAATGGTAGCATAGAGTTGGTAGGAAGATTGTGTTTTAAAGTGCTTTCTTAGTAGTTACTGATACATGTTTGTTCTTTAGTGTTGGTGCCATTTGTCCAATGAGTTGATTTGCCTTATTGCACCTATTTTCGATCTCGTCTTCTGATCTGCCATTTGATGATATTATACTTCCTAGGTACTTGAAACTCTTCACTTGTTTCAAGGGATGTTCGTTTAGGTGAATTGTTGTTGTTTGTTCTTCTTTAGTTATATTCATTACCTTTGTTTTGCTTGTGCTAATCTTCATGTTATGTTCCCTACACATTTCGTTTAGACTATTTATGTGGTCTTGTAATTCAGCTTCTGATTTTGCTATTAGTGCTTGGTCGTCCGCAACAGGAGTTCTCTAATGGTTAGATTTGCAGATGCTTCTTCTTCTGTGTTCTTGTCATGCAGTATTCTTGCTGTCTCTGCTTGGTTGGTTTCTTTACATAAGTTGTCTATATATGTTATGAACAAGAGAGGGGACAGGAACAACCTTGTCGTACTCCAGATCTTATGGTGATGGGTTCTGAGTGTCCTCCAGTTGCTCTCACTATGCATTCACTGTTGTTGTATAAGCTTCTACATAGGTTTGTTAGATGTGTACTCACTCCATATTGTTTAAGGATTTCCCACAACCTGTTTCTATCTACTCTATCGAATGCCTTTTCTTGGTCGACAAAGGCTAAGTAGACTGTTTAATTGAATTCGATTGATTTTTATATAAGTTGTCTAAGAGCAAAGATTGCATCTGTGCATCCTTTGTTTTCCTAAATCCAAGTTGTGTTTCGCTTAGCTGGGGTTCTAAAGTAGTTCGTAATCTTTTTTCAAGAATTTTGCAAAATATTTTCCCAGTATGACTCAACAGTGAAATTGGAAAATATGAAAATATGAAATATGAAATTGAAAATATGTATGGCAGTGAATCATGGAAATTAACAACTGTTCCAATGTATGGCAGTGAATCATGGAAATTATCAAATGTACTACTGTATGGCAGTGAATCATGGAAATTATCAACTGTTCTATTGTATGGCAGTGAATCATGGAAATTAACAACTGTGCTACTGTATGGCAGTGAATCATGGAAATTATCAACTGTTCTATTGTATGGCAGTGAATCATGGAAATTATCAACTATTCTATTTTTTGGCAGTGAATCATGTAAATTATCGACTGTTCTATTGTATGACAGTGAATCATGGAAATTATCAACTGTTCTATTGTATGACAGTGAATCATGGAAATTATCAACTGTTCTGTTGTATGGCAGTGAATCATGGAAACTAACATTTGTTCTACTGTATGGCAGTGAATCATGGAAACTAACAGCTGTTCTATTGTATGACAGTGAATCATGGACATTAACAACTGTTCTACTGTGTGGCAGTGAATCATGGAAATTAACAACTGTTCTACTGTATGGCCGTGAATCATGGGACGCGATGGAACAGATTAAGACAGGTTTAGAGGCGATGGAGGTGTAGTATCTGATACCTATTTTGCGAATACCTTTGACAGTCATAGTAACTGATAATGAATGTCTGGAAAAGGCCAATGAAAGTAGAAGATCATATACAAATATAATGAGACAAACAATATACTTTACCAAATTAAAGTTAAGAAAGACATTATAAAGCACAGTGAGAACTGTAAAGATCGCATGTAAAAGAGGCAGGAGTAGACAGAGAAATGATGCTGGATTTATTACGACGGTGTCATGGGTAAATTTCATCCATAGAATTCTTCTTCTTCATCTTTGTCTTCTTCTTCGTCATTGTAGTAAATCCGGCATATTTTCTCTGTCTACCACTGCCTGTTCTACATGCGATCTTTACAGTCGTAATCGTGTTTTACAGTGCCTTTCTATTCTTTACTTGAGTAAAGTATATTGTTTTATCTCCTTTTAAGCGAGGCCTGGTAAAGATCATGTTTAATCGAGCAGAAAGATATGCTCCGATGACATACTAAAAGAGGAACTGGACTCCTCTAAACAGACCCAAGCTTTAAGAGTTTCTTCAGCTGACCTTCAGAGGGTGCGACGTAATGAAACGAAAACTCGATTGACTTAAAACAACTGTAAGCCTAACATTCTTTGCTGCTGACCTAATGATTAGATATTAATGTGATTAAACATTAAATTATATCACCACACATGATCGCCCCATTTAACGCAACAGTCAATATTCCGATGACATATTATCAAGTATTTCTAAAAATAGTGTTCCTGGAAATGTCGGCAGACACTGCAATTAATGATAGCGAGATGTGTTGCAGAGGCGATTAGCGTGCATTACCGTATTTGTTATTCTAACGGTTACTAATTTTGTAAAGCCTGGTTTTCATCTATTTCTCTGATTTGCAACATTTAACATGCTTTAGCGGCATTTAAAACAAAAATAAAATAATGTTTATAATTTTTGTATGATAGTACCTCAAATCGTGCATGTTAGGTTACAGTGTCACAATTCTTGCTTCTCTTAAAGTTCCGAGTACCTCACATGCTACATGTTTCAGACAGTGTTCAGATTCCAGTGTTACAATTCTTGCTTTTCATAAAATTCCCAGTACCACAAATGCTACATGTTAGCTGATGAATCCCCTGGAAGACTGATATTTAACTCTTAAGTCCCATGCAATGGTTTTTTGATATTATCACAACAATAAAATAGTGATACTCGCCTTCAGATTTTCTTGAGTTTCCAGTCCAAACAGGCAGGTACTTAACGTCTTCAAACAGCGTGCAGCTTTGACCACTGGGCATCTAATTTCTTCGTCAGGACTATCATCAGTGTCAAAGACAAACAAAACATCTCCAAGAACCACAGGTGCCGTATCATTCTGATGGTCGTTCTCGGGATGGTGAAGACCAAAACATGAACCGAAGACGAGTTCAAACAGTTTTTGGAACAAATCAGTTGGACTATCACTGATTTCTCGCAGGCGTCCTGAAATTGCATGAAGTAAGAACTTGACCCTTAGACTTCGCATCTGATTAGCATTACACCAATCTGAGCCTTTTACAGCAGGGTTCACAGGAACTAAGTTATGGCAACCTGGAGCGTTGTCAAACTGTCCGAACTTAAGATTTCTGTCCAGGGCAGTCTTAATAATATCTGGGTTAGTGAACCTTTCGTGCTCTGTGTCTTTTAATTTCTGAATAACGTCAACAATATCCCCATATTCTCTGGCCAGTTCCAGAACTTTGATCTTCTCTTTTATTTGAAGTTTATGAGGTTCTGGTTCTTTATCGATATCATCCAGAGGTGATGTAAAAACAACCGATACA
Organism: Cepaea nemoralis; assembly: GCA_014155875.1. Lineage (NCBI taxonomy): Eukaryota > Metazoa > Mollusca > Gastropoda > Stylommatophora > Helicidae > Cepaea > Cepaea nemoralis. The sequence goes on along the minus strand of JACEFZ010028274.1, from coordinate 110,244 downwards.
TCATTGTGACAGCCTTGTTGTTCAGGCAAGACAAGGGATAGATCTGCAGCCATTCTTACTGCTTTCGTCAACGTGTTCTTCTCCATTTCTTGATAGTCATCATTTCCTTCAATTTCTCTAAGTTGTAAACAGCAAAGTTCAGCTTGCTCATATGCGGAAATAACTGTCATTCTGTGGCCTGTTAACGGATTATGATTATTTGTAATACTGTTGGACTGTTTCGTCGCTTCGAATTCATACCCTGTTTGCCACATGATGAAGAAACGATTTCCCAAAGAGGGTATATTCCTCCTCTCAGTTGAGTCAACAGAATCATTGCTTAACCGCACAGCCTCCCCCTGTTTCTCCAGACGAAACCGTAACCTGGTTAACATATTCAGTTTGATGATCCGTTCCTTTTCACAGTTGTCGTTAATGTCCAACTCAGAGTCTAGATGATGTTGTATTGTTCTAAGTTTTGCTGTCGTCACTTTGTCAGCACCAACAAGGTTAAATGCACAAGGAAACTTCTCCATTCTTTTCATGAAGTTCTCGTATTCAGTGTTTTCTTCCATTCTTGTATCCCAGCTGCAAATAAAAACAAGACTGGGAAATGTTCTATGAAAATATTTTTCACGTGAATACGAACTTGTACTAATGCATACTATGTGTTTGTTTCTTCACATTTGCAAGGCCAGAATCACGACCGATAATGAACAGATGAGAAATGAATGAATTAGTGATTGTTTTAATTACAGTCATTAAAATAAACAGGTAAGAAGGAATTCAACATCTGCATGTGCCTTGTCAGAGTGCTTCCCAACCATTCGTCGTCTGTGTTGTTGATAAGTTCTATCGCCCACCTTCTTCCGTACAACACTATTAAATCTTTAAGTGTTGTCTCCCCCTGTCGATCATTAACATGTATCTTTCTGGATTAGTTTAGTTCACATAATGGTTATATACGCCGCTTATGGTATTGTTTATGGTATTTTTTTATGCTATTGGACAAATAAGAGATTAGACCTAGAACGATTCCGCGGACGAACAGAATGAATGCTGATGAGTTGCATTCTTTACACTGAAGGTAAATAGCAATGGATCTCTAATAACTTGTTTGGTATGTCTTTATGGTGCAGTCCAACATCAGCATTGCAGTCCCTTGAATGTTTCCCTTTAAATCGTTGTCTTTCTGGCATATGCAGCCACATGGATAGACAGTCAATATTTTGTGGGCAAGTTATGAGAAGAAATAAACCGGATAACTTGGTAACAACTGACAAGAGTAAGGGGCAGAGAACAAGGGGAAGGCAGAGAGTTAACTATCTGGATGGCCTCTCCAAATAGCATAATCGAGACAAAAACACAGAGCTGATATACGACTATGGTGATCGTATGAGATGACGAAACATGACCGCGCATGATGATCGCCATGGTACATGATGATGATAAGAGCCTCTAAAATATAAATAGAACTCGAACACAGTTATGTCATTCATTCAGAATATTTCCCATTACGGAATTTGCATAATGTTGTCATGTCAAGTTTCTGACTGTCTGGTTAAAAATGAGAGAAATAAATAGTTTATTGACCTTTTAATTATAATAATTATGTCTGCGTGAGACCATTCAGCAGTAGATCACTAAATGAACAATAGCCACGATGAAACATCACCATTGCTTTTCTTCCAGAGAGGCAACGTGTATACACCATGTATAAACCATGCTATGCTGAATGTTACATTAATAGCCACATTTGTGTTAACATATGCTTAGACCAAACGTGACAAGTCTAATACGTTAGCAAAACTGCATACCCTATTTAGTGGAGAGCAGCTGATTACTCAGTTTGGGTTCCTTGGATCTCAGTGGTGTGCAGAGGTTCTTTGATACCCGGGGCCAACCCCTTGATTGGATGCCCCTAAATTGTTCTTTCCCTAATTCATTCCTCCTCCCCTCCCAATGCACTGTGCTACCCCCTCTCCCTAATTGGATGCCCCCCTCCAGGCTGGATGCCCGGGGCCGTCGCACCCCCGCACCCCCCCCCCCCCCACCCCCTTTGCACGCCACTGTTGGATCACACCAATGTTGGAGTTATTATATTGTCGGGTCCCACTGAGATTGTAGTCTTATCAAGTTAAAATTTCATGAACTGATATCACAACTTCAAGTTTGTTTGCGAACACCAGCCTTGAACCGTTTCGCATCATAGAGATATATAACACAAACAAGTAATAACCGCATAGCACAGCAATGGTAACCATACAACACACGTTCATATAAGCACACGCTAGTTTGCCTTAGGACGTGTACAGGGCAGGCTCGTCAGGAAGTATTGATGTTGAATTGTCCTTCGAAACTGAAAGCAGGTCAGCGGGAAATCCATGCAGTAGGATAAAATCTAAATTGGGCATATCACACGAAATGTTATCAGTATCTTATTCTCATTTTTCTTCTTCTCTGCTTTTAGTCCAGTTCTCTCTTGCTAGTTTCTTCCTACTTTCTTCTTCATGTTCACTCAATTACTGAGTGAATCGGAACGTTGCTACTGGGATGTACAAGGGACACGTCAGTACGAACAAACGAACGAACGAACGAACACGAACGAACGAAAATCTTTATTTTCAAAGGGTTTAGAATTGGTCACGCAGGCCCGTCTGACATTCTGCCCTTCTTTTCTATTTCCTCTTATACACTCTTTCATTCAACATCTCTTATGAGGCAACTCTTTGACAACAAAACAACAATAAGCATTAAAACGAATGAAAAATAATCAATAATACATGACTCACTGAGGCAGTGTGCATGCTTTACCTCCTAGCCTTACCCACAATTGTAGGCAGGCTCAATTTGCTGCAGGCTAAATTATTTCTGCAACAGACACGGAACACTCCCTCCATGATAGGCCCTGGACACATTTAAGAGCCACAGGGTGATCACACGAAAATCACGGATGGCTCAGGCAGAGGATACAATCAGAGAAGAGTGCATGCTTGAGAAAATTGGGAGTGGAAAGAAGTGTGTCAGAATACCAGTGGAAAAGTCAGACCTCGGCAGTCATAATAACATTGGATCGGGAATGCAGGGATTTGCCGGTAGGCTGCTGTCACCGTCCTAGATACCTAGGGGAATGAAACTCGGGCTCATACAGGCAACAAACTCCGTTCAGATACAATCTAACATCATTTATTTATATCATGTTACATTAAGCTGGCGAAGAAAGATTTTCGCAGCCAGCACCCTCGAGTTGCGTATCACAGGAGTTTACAATAAAGCAATAATACATGATCATTACAACAACTCTATCAGCTATCTAACGTATGCGTAACACCCCTAAATACACTTGGGTTTTAATCTATCAAGTCCCCCTTAAGGTAAGCCCTGTTGCTTCTTCGATGTCCAGTCCGTGTCTATCTTTCCACACGTGTCGCAATCCGACACGGGTGGTAACTCTCTCCGCGTTTCTCGTGGACCCCGCAATCGGCGGGCTCTATCGGTGTCCATGGGGCTGTGGACACGCTGACCGGTCCTTCGAGAAAGCTCTGGGTTATTCGAGCCTTCGAGTGACTCGGTTCTTTCCCTTTAGCTGGAGTTCTATCCCTTCTCCACTCTCTATTATCTTTATGTTAATACCGCCCTCATGTGAGACTGTGACAGGAGTTCCCCTCCCCCCCCCCCTGCTTTGATGGGTTATTATATGGTAATTAGTTTTGTACTAATTCTGTCACAGGATCACATGAAGTAGGTGTTTGTAGTTTGGTGGATAGTAACTTGGCAACCTATATATCTGCATCAACAACTCATGTATTCTCCCATACAGCACTTCAAGATGATTGCTGAAGAGGTCTCCTCTCTCTTCTATGTTCTTAAACATGCTTATCCGACCGAAGTTCCGTGACGCTTCCAGTTGTTTTTGCAACCGCGCCCTTCTCAAGTATCCATATGATACCAAGATATAAAACTCTGTGTAAGAGAGTTTTAACAAGACAAATTGTCTTGGCTTATTTAAGCACACTTGCAAATCTTGTCCTGCATGTGTATTTCGATACATTTTTACTTCCGTATGTTGTATACTGCTGAATATATATTTATACTGTTGTTTTATCACATCTGACTACGTATGTTCTTGTTTGCTTGTTAGTGTATTGACTGGTATGTTGCTTTCTATAATAAACTGACTGTGTTTTAATTGTTAGTGTTCAGTTTTGAGTATGTCTTAGCTCATGTATAAAGTGTGTGCTCAATGTGTGTATGTGATGTGTGGTTTACTTCTAAGCGTCACGAGTTGGAATATCCTTTGTCATGAATTACCCAATCTGTGTAATGCATGATCAGGGCATTCAAACAGTGATACTTAGACTTATTGTATTTAATACTAAACATGTATCAACAATTCAGACAGGTAGTACATTTTTACATGAAAAACGCAGACAAATTAAAATAAATACGTTTTGCGTACAATTTGTCCGCTCAGTATATCGCTCTCTCATTTAATTCATTCGCTCTCTCATTCGTACATCTTTCATTCAAAATAGTATTTTGTTAAAATATACAAATAAAGTTGAGGTAAGTCTTATTGCCCTTAGAAAAACGGATTAGGCGATATGTTCCCTTTACGGTAGCAAGTACTTTTTGTACTTGTAATCAAAAAATGGTTTATAAGTTAAATAGAAAAATTGTATTGGAAGAATATTTTAACTATGAGTGAAAATGTTTGTAATATATTATGGTAGAAAATATACAAGTTACGTGTTGACATATTTTATATATATAATCAAATACAAGTGTAATACATATTAACTAATAGTAAATTAATTAACTCCAACGACGATGTGTGTGTTGTCCTCCTGTTGTCCGTGTGTTGTTCCATCAATGTTAACAGTTCGTATAGCTGTCTTTTGTATGTTGTAATAGTCGTAGTTCTATTCCGGTAGTTTGCGAAGTTCCTTGAAATAGCGAGTATGCAGAGTTCTTAATCTTTACGCGATGACTTTAAGTTCCTTGGTTGATGAAATAACTTCACAGATATTATATATCGTTCGGATTGTTTTTAAAGCATTGCCAATTGCTAATATGGCTTAATACAATGTAGGGTTCTCAAAGTTTCATGTCCGTGAATGTTATAAGTAGATTATTCACTTAGCAGTTGATACTTCTGAATCACAGTTCTACAGTAAGTGTAAAGGTACACTGTTTTATGCAACAGACTAAAATATCACAGCTTATTATATGGCCACTAATTAATGTGAATAGTGTTAGTCTGCTGGGGCATTGGTCTGTCGTGATAATAGGTCAGCAATGATATTATCCGTTCCCTTGATGTGACGGATTTCAAAGTCGAAATCCTGAAGTAGAAGACACCATCTTGCTAATCGATGATTCTTTGGAGTGCCTTGTTTGAATACCAGCAGTGGCGCATTATCGGTCAAAACAACAAAATGGGAACCTAAGAGGAACTTAGATAAACGACGCATACAAAAAAGTAGACTTAATGCCTCCAACTCAACTGTGGAATAACGGATTTCTGCCTTTTTAAGCTTGCGGCTGACATAGAGTATTGGATGTCTCACGCCTTGATACTCCTGCATCAGGCATCCTCCAATTGCGATAGCACTCGAATCTGTGGTCAGAATAAAAGGTATATCTATGTTTGGTAATCTCAATACGGGTGGGTTAGAAAAAATTGATTTCAATTTGCACATTACATCCTCTAAGCGGATACTCTTACAAAATTTCTCTGGTTGATCTTTTGTCAACAGATTAGAAAAAACTGATGTGAGTTCTGCCCAGTTTGGTATAAACTTGGCATAATAGTTTATGAGACCTAAAAGGCTTCTGACCTGTTTCTTTGTAGTTGGAACTTGCAGGTTCAGAATTTTTGATACAATTCTATCATCTGTCAATAGTTTCCCTTCGGAAATCCTATGACCTAAGAAGTCTATCTGTTTATAGCCTATTTCAACCTTGGAAGGTTTGATAGTAAGTCCAAAAAGAAGGATTTGATTAAAGACTTGTCGGAGTGTAAGTAAGTGAGAAGTCATGTCTGAAGAATGGACACATATATCATAAATATATGATTGCACGTCCTTGATGCCGTGCAATAATAGTCTAGTTAATCTGACAAATGTAGCGAGAGCGTTCTTTAAGCCAAAAGGAAGATATCTCCATTCATATAGACCAAGCGGTGTAGAAAATGCGGTTATATGCCTTGAAGAGGGAGATAGTGGTACTTGCCAGTAACCTTTTGCTAAATCAAGTTTCGAAAAAATGGATGATTGAGACATATTCAAAATGAGGTCTTCACAGCTGTACATTGGCTCAGCATCTGTCGTTGTTATAGTATTTAATTTCCTGTAATCTATGCATAAACGAATGGTTTGGTCCTTCTTTTTCACCAGAACAATTGGCGAAGAGTACTGGGACACAGATTTCTGTATTATTTCTAAAATTTCTTTATCCAAATTTGCCCTATAATGTAATGGAATTGAATATGGTCTACATTTGATAGGTGTTAGATCTGTAAAAATAATGGAATGTGTTATTTTGTCAGTCTGTCCAGGTTTGTTTGAGAAGATAGTTTTATAGTCGTTAAGAAGAGACAAAATGTCTTGTCGCTGCTGTTGTGTCAAAGTGTCAGAGATTTGTATGTCCTTCATCGTACTGTCGTCGTTCATGATTGGTACTGGAATTTCCGTATTGTCTACGTCCGTCTGATTTATTACTGACGCTACTGTTTGTAAATTGTCTTCAATGTCATTGTAGTCATCGTCCAGAATAATCGTTGCTAATGTGTCGTTAACTTCGTCGTATTTGTCGTTATCAAACATTGTCGGTACTGTGAATATGTTTTCGTCGTCTTCGTTGTCACAAGAATGAGTCGTTAATGATGCTTCGTTTAGATCTTCGTTTGTCGTGGTGTTCTTCAGTCGTCTAGTTGTCGTCTCGTTTTCGTTGTCATTCTTGTCAGTCTGGTTATTGTCATCTGTTTCCTGCGTCTGCTTGTTCATGTCACTGTCATTTCTAGAATAGTACGGTTTTAACATATTTACATGGAATATTTTCAACTTGCCATTCAAAGAGATTTCGTAGTCAACTTCCGAAATCCTTCTTACAACTTTAAATGGTCCCTGCCAAGAGGTTGATAGTAAATCTCTCTTGTCAGGTAGTAATAGTAAAATATCTTGATTCGGTTGTAATACAATAGTTTTTGCCCCTTTGTTGGCGTACTGCCTGTACCTAAAACCTTTCTCCTGTAACGATGTTCTGGCTAGTATACAGGATCTAATGATTTTGTCTCTGGTGTCAGTGACCAAATCATAGGTGGAAACTGGTAATTGGGTGTTTACGGGTTGTGATATCATATCTTTGTACATAGCGAGAGGTCCTCTTGGGTTCGCTCCATATACTAATTCAAACGGAGAGAACCCCGTGCTTGACTGTGGGACTTCTCTGTATGCGAACAGCACCGTTGGGAGAAGTATATCCCAATCGGCTGGATTTTCAGCTGTCACTTTGGATAACATATGTTTTAGGTCCCCATTTAATTTTTCGCAAATTCCGTTTGCGGACGGTCGATAGGGGCTTGTAAAACATTGTTTTATGCCCAGTAGCTTAGTTACCGATTGGGTGGCATTAGATATGAATTGCGTTCCTCTATCCGATATTATCTTCTCCGGAAAGCCAAAACGGGAGAATATCTGTAATAATACGTCCGTCACATCCTTAGAGGAGATAGATTTTAATGGAATCATTTCTGCCCACCTTGAACACAGATCAACGAGTGTAAAGATGTACCTATTTCCTTTGTTTGAGATGTGGTTTAAAGGACCCACTAAATCAACCGCCACGATTTGAAATGGTCTCGAGGCAGTTGTGGTTGATTGGATTTCTGCAGTAGGGTTTTTACCTTTCTTAATTAGTTTTTGACAGATATCACATGATTTACAATAGGTTTTTATGTCTTGGCAAAATTTAGGCCAATAAAATTGGCTCAGGACTCTGGCCCTGGTTTTCTCATAACCCATATGACCTCCGAAAGGTGAGTCATGGGCTATCTGAAGTACTTTATCGCGATGTAACTGAGGTAGAATCACTTGTATCGTGGTTTGATCTCTGGTATATAGCCTAGTTAAAATATTGTTATTTAATCTGAATGTCCAGGAAGCGTTTTTCGTTAATTTTGGCTTCATTCCTACTAGTCGAAAGTAGTGTGATAGGGTTGGATCTGTTTTCTGTTCTTGGATAAACTTGGTGGTGGTAATATTGGGTGCAATGATTTGAAGCGACTCGTGAAGTTGGTCGTTGTGGGTTTTGTGTGTCATTTGTCTTGTCACTATATTAGCGTATTGTGTCTGTTGTTGCACATTTACAGGCTCAATATTTTGTGGTTCGGTGGCGTCCTCAGTTCGAGGTGTTAATTTGATGGTGTCATTGAAAGATTCAACCGCCCCTGTGTTCTGCACCTCTGTGAATTCGGTTCGAATTCCGTCATCGGTTGTCTCCCTTGTGCTTTTGGCAGTTTGAGACATGCAAGTGTGTTTTTTAATTCTGGAATCGCTGTTTGCTTTTTGGATACAGTTTTTCTGTTCCCATTCTCTGATTTCTTCTTCAGAGCAGGATCTTATGTTAGGAAGATTCCCAAGGATAATTTCCGCGCAAGGATTTTCCAGTACTGCGCATAGCACTTGTCCTGATATAAAAGGTGTCCGAATTTCGGCCAGTGCTAGGGGGTATCTTTCGATGGTGCCTGCGAATGTGCGACATGTTACGTATTTGTGTGTGTAGTCTTTGTCATTAATTAATGTTCTTTTGATTCCACAAAGAGTCGCTCCGCTATCCCGTATTAGTGTACATTGTTTGTTATTAACAAAACCTGTCGCAAATTTTAACTTGCCTGTTGATGTTAAGGCTGCGTTGGCCATTTCGTTAGACACTGGGATTGTGTGGCCGCATAACAAAGTGGTATCAAGCTGAAATTTTCTGCAGGTGTTACATGTGTTATCAGTGATGGTGTTAATGATCTCTACCGCATTACCTAACTCATTCGCACTTTCATTCTGGATGTCGCATTCGTTCTGTTGTTCAGTTTCTTCATCCGAAGATGTATCTATTAATGCGGCATTGGCCTGCTTCATCATCTTTCGGCCTTCACAACGTCCTGAGAAATGCCCATAACTGGCGCAAAAAAAAAAAACATTTAACTGCTCTCTGATATGCGTTCCTTTTGTTTTTTTGTTTTTCCACCATCATTTGGAGATGATGTGAATAATTCGGTGATTTATCACACATTGCGTACTGTTCGTGTGTTAGATGACAATACTGACACAGGACTGGTTTTGTGAACTTAGAGAGTTGTTTGAACCTATTTTCATTTGGTTTTGAATATTTGGTGTTTGTAACCGCTGCTGTTTCATTTTGGCTCATATTTAACTGAAAAATATCGCGATTAGCTGTAAAATATGCGCTCCCCTTATTTTCTATTTCTTGGATAGTCTTACAATCATTTTGCCTTAGAAATTTAGAGAAAGGGGTTGGTATTGTGTTAATGATTTTATCAATTATAATTAGCTCCTTTAGTTTATCATAGCTGTTATTTGTTTTTGCTGAGGTTATCCATTTTGTACAAATATCTTGGACTGTAGACACGTAGTCTATGAACGTTTGGTTAGGTGATGGGGCTAATTTTGAAAACTGTATTTGATAGCCTGCTGTGTCTAGTGAAAAATGTTGGAGTATTCTTTGTTTTAAATAGTTGTAATCTTTCCTCATGTCTTGTGGAATTGTCTCTATCACTTTTAAGGGCTCTAATGCTAAATTTCCCATCAGAATAAATGCCCAGTCGACTTTTGCAACGTTATGGTAAGTCATCAAACACTCGAAGTTCTCTAAATATGCGCTTATTGAATCTCCTGAACAAAAGGGCTTGACTAAGCCTTTATATTTGTTGTATTTTTGTTCCTCTTCCTTACTTCTGATCTTTTTACTGAAATTCCTAAGTTGGAGTCAATTTCCATTTGTTTCAGTTTTATCTGTGTTTCTGCGTTTAATAGGGCTTGCTTGGTCGCAGCTTCGAGCTCCATTTGCATCTTCTTCTCTTGAGCCTCCAGTTGCATTTTCTTTTCTTCAGCCTCCATTTGCATCTGCATCTTTTTCTCTTCTCTTTCCGCTTGCATCTTTTTCTCTTCCCTTTCTGCTGCTCTGTCTTCTCGTGCAATATTTTCTGAATGCGTCTTTTGTGCCCATTCTGAAAGTTTCTCGGCAGTATACCCTAACTTAATTCCTAATTCAATGCACTGTTCTAATGTTGACATCTTGTATTTTAGCTAGTGTTCACTTTATCGAAATTAAATCCCTTTGAAATTAGTCTGGGTGTACAAACTTTGGTTATCCCCCTTAATGTTTACATTCAAATTTGCACGAGCACGTTCACTTGTTTATAGATTAGCATATATATGAAAAGCAATGCAAAGAAAAATGTTACATCAATGAACATGAATGAGTATCGCTTAGGGATCTAATGAGCATGAAATGGGACTCATCTTATTTTACTGGTTTCTTGACTGTAGTGTTGTTTGGTTCTCTTGTTTTCTCGCCACTGCTGGAGGACAGTTTACATACACAAGATCTTTCGCGGAACAATCTGATGTTGGAATTAAAAAAAAATTATTAATTGTCACTGTAATTGTCCAGTCATGTCAATGTCAAATTTCATGAACATCATAATTTAATTACTTTTCTAGAGGGACTACAATAGCTCATTAACAGATGATACGATAGTAGCTGCAAAGTTCTAGACTTTGTTATGTATGAAAGTTGATATATTTTACTTGGCAAAACCAAGAGCTGTCTGGAAAGTAAAGCTTGTGCTTGCCAAAACCGGCTTGGAGCCCCCAAATAGCCTGTCACCGTCCTAGATACCTAGGGGAATGAAACTCGGGCTCATACAGGCAACAAACTCCGTTCAGATACAATCTAACATCATTTATTTATATTATGTTACATTAAGCTGGCGAAGAAAGGTTTTCGCAGCCAGCACCCTCGAGTTGCGTATCACAGGAGTTTACAATAAAGCAATAATACATGATCATTACAACAACTCTATCAGCTATCTAACGTATGCGTAACACCCCTAAATACACTTGGGTTTTAATCTATCAAGTCCCCCTTAAGGTAAGCCCTGTTGCTTCTTCGATGTCCAGTCCGTGTCTGTCTTTCCACACGTGTCGCAATCCGACACGGGTGGTAACTCTCTCCGCGTTTCTCGTGGACCCCGCAATCGGCGGGCTCCATCGGTGTCCACGGGGCTGTGGACACGCTGACCGGTCCTTCGAGAAGGCTCTGGGTTATTCGAGCCTTCGAGTGACTAGGTTCTTTCCCTTTAGCTGGAGTTCTATCCCTTCTCCACTCTCTTTTATCTTTATGTTAATACCGCCCTCAGGTGAGACTGTGACAGCTGCACTGAAGGAAGGTGGAAGAATTGATCCATGACAATTCGCGACCAGGCGATGTAATCATCTGCACGGATGGCTGTGCTAAGAGGTAAAAGAAGTATCTGAAAGAGGTGCTGCGGGAGATCCGTGGCAAAGGTTGGTGGACGGTGTGTGGTGCAGGGGAGCTGTCAAGGTCTCACTCAAGTAGACAAGGGACGTAATATAGATAGAGAAGAAACATAGAAACATGGGATAAATAAGGGAGAGAATTAGAAGAGACTAACATTCGAGACAGACGAGTCAGATGTCAAACTACGCAGTACGCCCAGCCACATCCAGGCAGAAGCGTGAAGGGTGAAACCCCAGAGACACACGAAGGGGCAAGCACACCGTGTCCACCTCACGAGAGTCGAGAGGGCAGACGGCCACTGGAAATTGACGGGAGAGGGTGTAGCATCTAGAGGGAGACACATGAATAGACATTACTTTACTTAGATCCTTACGATATTAGAGATAGACATAGTTGAGATGTTGTGTATAGATATTTGAATGCTTTGTATGATGAATTTGTATGTAATATAATAACCATTGTGCGAGAAGATTATTTCGCCAGATGACAGATATTGTAATAAAGTATAACGACGATAATCGAACTGAGAGTTCTGTCTTATCTGTGCTCGCACTGTTCTACCTGTCTGAACCCGAGTTTCTCTATCCCTATTTATGACACGTTGACAAGAGCCTATCATACGTAGGGTTGCCAGATACGTGGGCACCAAAAGGAGGACATAATAAGACAAAAAGGAGGACAACGGAGGTCATATTGAATGTTTCATTTGAATAGTTCCAGATTAAAACCACAATCAGTACAATTTTATAAAAATAGCTGCCAATAAGTGTATCTTACTGTTATTGAATCGATCAAGAACCAATCATATAAAAAAAAAAAATTTAAATTCAATGAAGAAGGCCTCCATGCTAAAAAAACCCCATTATTTAAACAGCCGATTGTAAATTATTATCGTATAATCTTTATTAATTACTGTGACGAAACGCTATGACAGCACAATAATTTTTCTATAATTCTCTAAAAGAATAAATGTGCACCAGAACCTGATAGAAATGCAAGAAGATTGAGAACAAGAGAAAAATACATTTTGACCCCGCGCCACGCGATCATTTCTATAACTCTAGTCTGAGGAAGCTTTGATGTCCAGATCAAACGTAAATCCTGACACCACGGCACCAGTCGGCGGCCCTATCAACGGTTGAAAACTCATTGCTTTCAGTAGTAGGGAAGAGAAAGACGGCACAGTTTGAAATCTGGGCTGTGGACAACGTTGATACAGGGTGGTGCCACTCGGGGAAAAACCCGTTTGATCTAAAGACGACAATATAATGCAGGCCTAACACCTATCTAAAGTCCAGACTTGTGGAGCCGGGACAACGTCTGTAGTTGCCACCACAAAGAAGCAATTAGGACCAGATGCTTACCACCTCACCGCAATACGGCGGCAAAGTAGGAAAACATGGCTGACACATTTTTGCTAGCAACCCAGGAAGACTTGTGTTAACAGCAGATTGGAATGTAGTTATGACGCAACTGCATCTGCGCCAAGGCATGTTTCATTGTTTCAGGCCGTGGCGGGGCATCGGCCAATTTGATTGACAAATGAAACTACCGTCCACAGGAAAGTCAGTGTTAATGAATATGGGACATAGCTAATTAGCTCACGTGGAAACTGGGAGCAGGAAGACAAAAACCACGTCAGGGACGAAGAGAATAAAAATATGAGCATGGCCAGCAAGACTTCAGATGCATTCACAATAGCGTACCAGGGAAGACGGAATTTTAATTTCTGGTGAGAGATTATCCTCTCGTTGTTATACTTCAATACACAAAGTCGTGTGACAGAATTTCCTAGCTAAACTCAGGTAATACCATATATTATTTGACCCGTTTGTCTGCTGTCGTATGCTGTCTTAGAGCCATCTGTTCAAGTTTCTGTTTCGCATTTCTTCTCTTGCAAACTTCACGCGTGTGGATTATCTGTGTTATTCAGTGTTCCAGTTCTAGCTTTACCATTTCACTGAGAACTATCTTCTTCTTTCATTCACTACTTGGTTGTCTGATTTGTTGTATGTGATAATTTGGAGAAATCCATTATCCAAGCTACATGAGCGTGTGGCTTATGCATGTACAGGAGATACATTTAGATTCATCCTGTATGATGTTAAACATTGGAGAGACTGACTACTTAGAAGAATTTCCTGAGAGCTATCAGTCTCTTGATAGCGTCCAAATTAACATTGACTATTTGGACCAACACTTTGAGTGACTGCCAAGATTGTTGTGAAACCACTTGTTTGGAGGAATGGCACAAGTTCACATTGTCTGCATGTTGTCTGCATGAGGACAGACATGACTTAGGACATTCAATATCTCAGACAGATTCAGGGAAGACATTTTAATGTTCGACACGGACTGTGCGACCAGCCCTTCCGACAAGACAGAATGAATGAATTAGGAAGAGGGTAAGTGAGGTGAACTTATATGGGAAACACTCCATTACATAGATGGATGTGAATATGCATGTTTTGAGCTATATATGTTCTAAATGGTTTTATGAATATACAGATATATATTTATTTAGAACTGATATATGTTTATGTAACATGCCATCATCTATCATCATACCATCATATAACATTAGATTAATGTATGTTTATAAGGATGTATAGACATATGAACTTTGAGATGTGTAGACTTAGATACTACTCATCTCCGTTCGTTTCATTCCAGATCTCTTAGGAGCAATGGACAGTCAACACCCATATCAGGGAATGACTTAGCCTAGTGAAGGGACCAATTTGGACTCCTTCAATCTGACAGTGAACTGCTTCTCACTGGGGGGAAGCATGACCTAAGTACTTCTTAGCCAGATGAGTTATGTATAATCTCATTATAATCATCGTCATCATATTATCATCAAGAACATAATAATAAGCACAGTTGTTGTATTTTAAACTCAGCTTGTCCGTATAAATTCTAAATGTCGATAAATGTTTGTGTAATTTAAATATGTACACACATTGATAGAACATAGGACATTTAGTGGGGGTTCAAACACATATTGTCCAGAAGTAGGAATTTATGTCAGGGAGGTACCTTGCCTATGCAATCATAAGTAACCAGATTAATCTGCATATCTTAACTCCTCCTTCCTTCCTTCTGGTGATACCAAGTACAGCTAAATATACCTATTCTATTTTTAACGAGCCACTTCTTGGCTGTTTTCTTAGGTATCAGGGACGGTGTCTTATATCAGCATAACAGACATTTGTTCCACATTTTCTCTCTGGGATCTGGGGTGGTAATTAGTCCCTTATGACAGAGTTAAGGGATCTCGAAACTGCATCCAGAACTATACACCAGTAGGAGAAAATGATTTTGGCTGAGTGGTTGCGCATCTAGGAGCAACGTCAAGTCAATTGATGACAATTACGCAACATATTTCTTACAACTTTTCGTTGCAGGTCCTCGTTAGCAATCACATGTTCATAACACTGTTCACATGTAAGATTCTTCAAATTGTACTTTGTTAGCATGATGTCCTTTACAGAGTGGAGTAAGAGTCTGTTCCTTTTCTTTGTCCATTGAGCATTAATCAAGGAGAACACCCTTTCCACATTGTCATTGTGTCCAGGTGTCATATAGTAAATGACAGGCGTATAGAGCGTGAACTAATGTGCACACACATCAGTGACCAAACATAGATAGAATAGCAAACTAGAACACGATGTAGCATGATGAACGCTACGTCACTAAGTCGCGTTGATTAACAACACGATTGTCACTAGGACGCTCTAACACTCTAGCTTGAGCCTTCAACAAGAGCAGACATACCGCAGCGCTTCACGTACACCAGTACAGACGTTTCACTAGGACGCTCCAACACCCTCGCCGATTGACAACCAGTAGTTCGCTCAGACGACCACATCTACGATTAGCGAACAACACTCCTCAACCGCAAGACATCGATCTCAGGTGCTGAGCAATTTTAGTACGGCCACTTAGTCTCAAACGCCCACCGACCATGCTGGAAGATCCTGATGGCTTGACTGGCGGTGGACGTTAGCACCAGTCTCCAGGCACACACACCAAGGGGTACGTGGTCACAACACGGACACTAAGGGAGGCGTGATAGTGAGGGTTGTGGCGGGAGTGCGCTGCATCCAGTGAGTGCTGCTGGCTGGATGGTGTACTTGTCATCCGTGTTCTAACACAACCTCCTGATGAAATAAACTCATCTGATCATCGCTTCACGGTGCGTTCCTGAGTACCTGTTCCTTTGCGTTACTGTGATGGTCTTGGACACAGAGTGTCACCCCGCAGGCATTGGCGGTTGATCTGGGGATCCTCAAGGTCATCATCATAACGCCTAGGACAATCGAACGATCCAGCTAACACTGACAGAGGTTCTCTTCATCAACCCTTGACATGGATTGCTCGTCAAAGCAATAGACGATCACGTGGACTATCATCAAGATGTCAGGTCGACAGATTCAACGGCTGTGTCGTCCTCGGACTGATTTGCCAGTGGTGAAGCACATCGTCTACGGCGCGCTAAGAAATACAAGTCATCTAACGGAAGACACCATACATCTTTGTGACACACTTAATTTTTGTTTCGGATCACGCCGATCTGTAACGGCTGTAGGTCATATGGCGTATCCGAGGTCATCGCTCATCTATCATCAGTTTGGCCTTGCTGAAAACGCTGACTGCGGGGTCGGTCACTGCCTGAAAGTCATCAAAGGTACAGTATCGGTACCAGTCGCCGCCTCTCACTAAAAGACCAACTCTGCCCAAGGAGCTTTGTTGTCGTTACCAGTCGACGCCTTTTGATACGAGACCAACTCTGCCCAGGGAGCTCCAGTATCGCTGCCAGTCAACGCCTTTTGATACGAGACAAGCTCTCACCAGGGAGCTTCATTTTGCTGCCTGTCTCCGCATCTAGGTACAGTACCCGCTCTGCCCAAAGAGCCACGTTTTGCTGCCTGTCGCCGCATCTTGGTACGGTGCCCGCTCTGCCCAGAGAGCCACGTTTGCTGCCTGTTGCCGCATCTCGGTACGGTACCCGCTCTACCCAGAGAGCCATATGTTCGTCGCCGACAGACGCCTCGTGTACTCAAAATCAACGCTAATATCAACTCGACATTTGAATTCGGCATCTTCTGAATTCTTATTCGTTTGAAGAACATCTCGTTACATTATTAGAATCGAAACTTCTCTATCGACTGACGATCGTTTTATCAGTATCCGGAGGGTCTTCACTTCGGAAAATTGGACGTGAGAGAAGGGACACCACACTGGCCAACAGCTTCTTGGAGGATCTCTATAAATAAGCTAAGCCATTGTTTGTGGTTTTCACGTTCTGTTGTTATAATCGAGATATTGTGATATAAACACATTATATTCTTTCTTCTTTCATTCATCTCTCAAGTGACGTCATTCTTGTTGTTTACCTCACTGTGTTATTTCTCGGCGTGTTGTTACTACTTCTGCTGTTTTTATAGTTTCTTGTGTTGTTACATTCTTGGTAGCAGCCTTACACTTGGCACAATCACTTTACTTATTCTATCGTTGTCTTTGTGCTCTGCTGATTTGCATAACCTATTTTGCTATATTGTTCTCATTATATATATATTGCCTCCGATTTAAGCACGTTGTAGTTGGGGGTAAATATCATGCCATCTTTACAGGAGTTTGTTGCTATTGGTAAGGATGCAGGCTTGCCAGGACCAGAATTATTGGCCTGGTTGGAGGCACAGTTGGTAGCATTTCAGGCTCATGAGAGAGACGAAAGAGCTGCAGCTAGACAGTTGGAGAATGAGAAACTTGATGCACAAAGAGACCAGATTACTGAACAGGAGAGACAGAGGATATTCGAAAAGGAAAGATTAACTGCTGATAAAGAAACATTTTTACTTGAAACTCACATGAGGGACAAGGAATTAGCTTTCAGTCGTGAACAACTGCTTAAGGAAAAAGAATTTGAGAATAATTTTAAAATGAAACAGCTGGAGAAAGAAAAAGACGAAGAGATAGCAAGGCGTAAGTTAGAAGCACACTCCACAGATGCTATTAAGAAGTACAGTGGCATTGGTAAGACCTTCTTTAATAACGACTACATTTCCGCATGGATTACTTATTTCGAGGTGATTATGAAGCGTTACAGCGTCAGAGTAGTCTGTCTTGATTCATAGACACCTCAGTGGCGAACCTCTGCAGGTTGTTGAATTAATCCCAGAGGAACTGCGCAATAATTACTCATACATTCGTAACCGCTTTCTATCACACTGTGCTCTTGATGAGTTCGGCTTACGTTCATCCTTCAAGTCTCCTGCACCTAAGTCTGGACAGACGTTTCTAGATTTTCTTCTTTAACACAAACTATTTTTGATACATGGTTGCGTGCTGCTGACATTAATAACGACGTTAATAAATTAAGAGATCTGATGATTAGGGATAAATTTATTTCTGCTGTTCCGTCATCCATGGCGACATTGTTACTTGAGAACAAATGCTCGTCTATTCAGGAGATTGAAGTAAAAGAGGAATCATACTTTAACGCTCACAAAGACATTTTTGCACAATGCTCATCCCCTCTGGTGGAAACAAGTGCTTGTGAAAGGTTTCCTCACAAATCTAGGGCACATGGCTATCGAGCACAACAATCTTCCAATTACTCACCTCAAGTGCGGGATAAACACCAAAATAAACATCAGCCTTACACCCCACACGGAAAGAAGGGTATCCTGGACGACGTGCACTCACTGTAAAAACAAATACGATTCGTTGCAGATGTGCGAAAAGAACCCAGCTTTTGATAACTACATTACAAAATTTGCTGTTAGGAATAGAGACAGATGTAATACCTACCTGAAGCAGATGCAGTGCTTCAAATGTAGGGCCTTTGGTCAGGGGTTTCCCCTGTGTCCTTTAAAACGTATTTATAAGGTAGCGAACATGTGGATGTTAACGTCTAGCAGTAGTAGTGACTCTGACGTCACGCAAGCAAATACAGCTGAAATTGATTACTCTCCCGTGGACCCAGCATGTGATAGGTGTGGGGACTTCCATAAGGATGGAAGTTTAACGTGCGGATAAGTCCCTGTACAAGAAACGAACGCGGCACAGATCACGAACGGGACATTGGTGTTACAAAAGGCCATTGTTAATGGACTAAAATGCAGCATGGTTCGTGACACTGGCGCCAGTACCGTTGGCACTCCCAAGAGACTGATTAGGGACTCCGATTATACTGGGGAACATGTTATTTGTAGAACTTTTGGGGGAGAAGAGAAAAAATGTAGGATTGCGTGGGCTGATATCAACTGCCCGTATTTTACTGGTAGAATTAAAGTAGCTGTTCTGCCTGATTCATGTGCGGATGTCCTTCTGGGGAATATCTCAAATTTACAGGACGTTTCTCGGGAAGCTAAGTGGGAAGCTAAGTGGGAAGCTAAACACATGTTAGCAAATGCTGTCACTCGATTACAAATAGAGAGAATCAGGTACTTCAAGACAACACGTTGTCTTACTCACAAGTAGTGCCTCACTTGGTAGAGACGCCTGAAGATTTTGGTGCATTACAAGCCGCTGATTCATCGTTACAGCACTGCTTTACTCGGTTGGACCTTCCACCAAAGATTTCGAAATTTGGTAAATGGTTCTTCACATTGCATAACAACATTTTAACACGGGTATATGAGACAAATGGTACCCAAGTAGCGCAAACGGTGGTGCCAACTCAATCCCGACAGAAAATATTTCAGACAGCACGCGATATTCCTTTTAAAGGACATATGAGCATTGCAAGAACATCCGAAAGGATTTTGTCAAAACGTTTACTGGCCGGGTGTTGCCAACGACATACGCAAATGCGTTCAGTCATTTAGCGTATGTCAGAAGATTTCACAAAAGTGTTGACATCCTAAGGCACTTGTGCAACAGACGGATTTATCGTCCCGCCCGTTCGAGAAGATTGCTGTCGATATTTCGGACCCTTGAATACCATAACTGAGAGGGGCAACAAATACATTCTTACAGCAGTCGACACTTGCACTCTGGGGCCAGAAGCTTTGGCTCTTAAGAGAATCACCTCATCGGTCATTATCGATGCTTTTCTCTTATTGTTTTTTGTGAAAGGTTATCTTTATGTTTTCTATCTGATAAAGGTTCACAATTTATTTCTGGGGCCACACAAGCGATCAGTAACATGTTAGAGATTAAACAGATGTTTAGCTCTAGTTTTCACCCTATGTCAAATGGCATTGTAGAAGATCTAAACCGGACGTTGAAAACAGCTTTAGCCAAAGTCACAGCTCAACGTCCAAAAGACTGGGACATCCTCTTGCCAGCGGTGTTATTTGCTTATCGAGAAGTGCCGCAGGCCAGTACGGGGTTTTCACCTTTTGAATTAGTTTATGGTGCTAATCCACACGGGCCAATGCATATACTGAATGAACTATTGACAGGTGTAGTCCAAGATCAACAAACCAGAGAAGCTTATGAACAGGTTAGCAGCCTTCGTGATAAGATCATTACGTCATATACAATTGCAAAACAAGCGTTACCTGACACAGGCAAATACCTATGTCTGAGGCTTCGATACAAATTACTGCCTTTGCTACACCATTAGGGCTATATGAAATTTTGTTCCTTCCTTTTAGGTTACAAAATTCACCTGCAACGTTTACTCGTATGATGAGAATGTTACTTCGTGATATCTCGAATGCGGCAACATACATGGACGATATCTGTATACATACTTCCGATAGTGCTCATGATATGCACATTTTACGACAGATCTTTAGTCGTATTAGACAGTAAAACCAAGTAAGACAGAAATTGCCTTTCAAGAGATCCAATTTCTGGGGCACAAAATTTCTAAAGGGTTTCTGTATACTGATCCAAAAATAGTGCGAAGATTCTCAACATTCAGTCACCAAAAACGAAAAAGGAAATCAGAACTATTTTAGGTCTTATTAATTACTATCAAAAGTTTATTAAGAATTTCGCAGAAATGATATCGCATTTGTCGGAATTGTTAAAGAAGGAACAACCGAATAAAATTAGATGGTCGGAGACTCATGAGAAAATTCTTCAAGAAATAAAAACTATTTTCAGTTCTCCGCCCGTTCTCAGAATACCAGACGTGTCGAAAGACTTTGTCGTGCAGACTGATACCAGTTCTCATTCTATTTCTTGCATTCTGTTACAACAGCATAATGGCTTACTACATCCGATATTATATTCCAGTAGGAAGCTATGTGACACTCAGAAACGTTATGCTATTACTGAACTTGAAGCACTTTCTTTGGTAGAAGCCGTGAATAAATTATCGAAATATTTTTTAGGTAAGCAATTCTTTGTCATTTCTGACAACAAACCACTAAAGGTTTTTAAAGATGGTACGCCTAAAAATGCCAGAATTCACAGATGGGCATTGCTATTACATGATTATGACTTTACTGTGTTTCATATTCCTGGAAAGGACAACAATCTCGCAGACCTGTTAAGTAGATTATAATATTTCCTCACTTCAAAGTACGGGAATTTCCCATTATTACTTATTGCGTCAGCATTAAATAATGTGTTATTTTAATTATTGCTATATTCTGACTGTAACACATTGCTGATATACCACATATAATAGTATTGTATTTGTATATTGTTAGTCACTTATTTCTATTATTATTTCAGAGTAGATTGGTATGGCAAGCTACAGTATTTGCTCCTTGTTTTCCGGGTGATGAACGATTTACGTGTGCCGGATGTAATTATTCTTTCCAGTGGTAGGAATTACGACTTTGATAATCGGTTCATTCAGTTCCCAAAGATGTGACGTTTCTATTTCGACGCTGTCTTTAGGATGATAAACATTAGTGTTCAGTTACTGTTGGGAACCGTCTCATTTATAATATGTAATATGTAAAAATACACTCTTAGTTACTCATATATATATATATATATATATATATATATATATATATATATATATATATATATATATATATATATATATATATATATATATATATATATATATATATATATATATATATATATATACGTTGTGCCGCCGTCACTTTCCACCAATATGATTTATCCAGAGGTACGGTGGTAAATCGGTTTCCTTTTGGATTTAATGTGTGTCTTGGTTGGGTTGCTGGCGTTATCTTGCGGTTCAGGCTCGAACTTTTGTTGGGTTTCATCTTGCTGCTTTTCTGTGATTTTACGTTGGCTTCAGCTGGTTTACTTTGGGTTAGCTCCTTTTTTAGCATTTCTCTCTCCTCTTTGATGTCTCGTAGAATCTCTTCATTCTTCTTTGTCGTCTGCACCATGTGCTCCACCTCTTGTTTGATGTTTTGCTGGATCTCTTTTATTTCAGCAAGCAGTTTTCCGTTTTCGCTGGTTGGTGTCGGCGTCAGCAGTGCCTTTACTTGCCTCTTCAACTCGTCTATCTGGTATTGTAGTTGGTCTCTTTCAGCTTGTGAGATACACACTTCTGTCTCGCCTCTCTGCATTGCATCCTGAATGGTGTCTTCGTGGTAATGGCGAATTTTAGCACGTCTCTGTGTCTTTGGAGGTACGGACAGCCCAAGTATCTTGCTCTATGCTTGCCTAGGCAGTAGGCGCATTTTCTCTTGTTGTTGGGTGCTTGGCCAGCGGACACTCCCTGCAGGCGTGGTGATCCGCGCAGTATCGGCAGATTTCCGTCTTACTGTGACATGTTGTTCTGCTGTGGCCGGCCCTCTGACATCTTGAACATTGAGTGATTCTTGGTGTGAATCTTTCAATTTGTTGTTCTTTCTTGTCTATCGATACCAGGCTTGGTATCTCGCTGCCCTCAGTCGCCACCACCGCCAGCGTAGTAAGGGATCTTTGAGTACGTTAGGATCCGCTCCGCCTTCAAGAATCGGATGTTGAGATTTTCTTCTTGTAGCTGCTTCGTGGTTTGTTCTTCTGACAGCTCCACTTGAATATGCTTGACAACCCATCATACTGTTTTTGCGTCGGTGTTTCCGACTCTGGTGTCTTTCTCCTCCGTCTTCTCTGCTGTCTTGGCTTTTGTCTGTGGTGGGTTGTCGTCGATCTTCCTCGTGGTGGCTTCAGTAGTAACTGTAGTTTTAGGTTCTTTGTTGTAGCTCACATGAGATTTATCTCCGCCCGTCTTCTTTACGGCTTTGTCGGCTCCCACGCTGCACATCTTGAATACCGCGTATCTGTTGAGTTGAGTTAAGAACCGACATCACTGCACTCAGGACATTCCCATACGTGCTTAGTTCTCTCGTTCAACAGCCAGCGAAGAGTCATACTACTAATCGTTCCCACCGCTATCTGTTTAAAATTTCTCCTGGTCTTCCCTCTCAGTTTTGAGATTCTTCCAGAACCCCTGCCGATCCCCCGCAATTTAATTCTTTCCACATATGGGTACTCAATCTGTTCCTCCGCCTTCTCCACCTGGTCCCACAAGCGAACAACCATCTCTCTCTTGTCCATAGGCAAGATACCACCAAGAGGTGCATTCCCTGCCAGCCTATCAGCCTGTTCATTCCCCCGTACATCCGCATGACCAGGGCAAAATATCCATACAATTCTCACAATCTGTGACCTCTGAAGCGACGAGAACCATTCCACTCGAAACATTCCTTTCTCCACCTTGCTAAGCATATTCTTTGAGTCCGCAATGAACACAATGTTTGTTGCAGTAGTCTCCTCTAGCCACCGGAATGCCGCTGTTACTGCCTCCACCTCCATTCTCATGCTGGATGTCGTAGTCTCATATGCCAGGCTCTCCTTTTTCAAGATTCGCCCATTAGCCTTTGCAATAAAGCCCTAGCCACTACGTCCGCTTCTCGCCACTGACCCATCGGTGGAGATGACCACGCCACCTTGATGTGTGTTGCCCTTGATCAGCCGTTGCATTCCAAACTCAGCGCGGCCCGCTGCCCATCCTCTGCACCCACGACCCAGTGTTATTATTACATTGTGCCAGTCAGTCATGTCTTCCGGAACTTCAACCCACTCTCTTTCACGATTGATGGTCTCTAGATCACATACCCGACTTATAGAAAGTTCTGTCTAGTTCTGCCTGTGCCATCCAGGACCTGCCTCGTCCCAGTCCATGACTGCATGCACCCCACCATATCCATTGCTGCATGCAGCGGGTGATCCCTGTCCGCGGCAACCCCCAGGTACCATTTTGCCTGAAGGACCCTGTGTCTATCCGTCATTGTAGGTAGCGCCAGGATATGCCTCATTCAGACAATTGGTGTGTCCATCGTGCACCCCAGTAATAACCGCATGACAGCATTCTGTGTGCGCTCCAACCTCTCAAGCTGGCCCTTTGACACTTTCAGCAGCCCCAAACCATACCGAACAACAGAAATTATTAATCTCACAACCAAATCCCCCACATGATCTCCAAAAGAAAAACACCTGTCAAAGGCGATACCCAAGCACCTCAACTCACTCTCTCGAGTAAGAGGACATCCATTCAGCATAACACCTGGGACGTCTGCCTTGACGATCCGGCCATCCAGGGAGCACCACACAACCGATGCCCTGTCTGGCTTTAAAATGGCCCCTGCGTCCCTGCACCACTCCGTCACCTTGTTTACCGCCACCTGTACGTCTTTCGCCAAACTGGCCCTGTCTCTGCCCTGTTTGTACACCAGAACATAATCTACAAATGTCAAGATTCTACCCACACCTGGTGTCTCAATAGCTGAGATTTTGCTGGTGTAGACACCAAAGAGCACCGGGGACAAGGCAGATCCCTGCGGCAACCCAGTTGTAATAGTGCAGGGGTCAGAAGTCCAGGTACCCATGCGCAGTGCAACCCCACCATCATGAAGGACTGCCGCAATCCATCTAACAAGGCAAGGGCTGACCTCCATGTCCAACAGTGTGTGTATTAACTGATCATACCTAACCCTGTTATACGCATCCTCCAGGTCAAGAGCTACCACCACTGTCTCCTGTTTATCCTGGAAGCCCTCGTAGACATCAAATGCAAAAGTTGCCGCATTGGCCCAAGTGTCCTTTCCAGATCGGTAGCTCCCGAGTCCTTGTGGAAGCAGATTCCGACTTTCCAAATGTTGCTGGAGCCTGCGTACTACTATCTTTTCGAGGACTTTGCTATACGTGTTTTGCAGGGTTATGATTCGGTAACCATTAAGTCTGGAGTGGTCCTTACCTGGCTTTGGGAGTGGGACCAGGTAGCTATGCAGCCAATCGTGGGGTATTAATACCGCGTATCTTTTGGAGTTCTTGCAACGTGCCATTTTCCCCCGTATCAGGCTTCTTGACTTGTTCAGGTGACTTGTCTTGATAGCACTCGCAAGTGCAAATAAACTGCTACGGACAGAGTGACAGGCTTCCATTAAATAATCAAAAATAGAGAGCATCTGGTGGAAGTTTGTCCCTAGGACGTGCTGGTGTGGTGGGAAACGAGCAGACGGACAGAATGGCTGGGTCTGCACCCTTGGTGGGGTATTGGTGCATGATAAGGCAGCTGTAATTGGGGCCCTTTGGAATCTTGTGTATATTGCGAAGAAGGGGTTGATAATCATGGCTTGAGGAGAATGGTGCTGCAAGGAATGATACTTAAAACTCCAAGGAAAGATTAAGTTACGTGCATATCCTTTACTATTGGGTGGCGGGGTAGGGGTATTCCTATCAAAGGAGAGTTAAGGTGCCTCCTTCCCTCCGCTAGCCTACGGGACACCCTTGGGCAAGGTGGAGTACCCGTTTATCCCCCTGATCAGGGTTACGTGAAGCCATGCGTGCAGGTGGTGGATGAAGCTGAAGAGCAGCAACAGACAATTGTGGGTTATTGTCTCCAGCTTCACGACGGTAGGCAGATGATCTCTTTTTTTTTGATGGGGTGGGGGTTTGGGGGGGGGGGGAACAATGCCTATGGTCATCGACCAGTATGGTCACTGCTAGCAAGAAAGCAATGGCAAACTACCTTATTTACAGATACCCAGAATATCATGTATTGCAGACTCATCGATAATCACAGAATGGGCGTAAATGGGTGCTGCATAGGAGCAGCCTCTCCCGGTATGGGTAGTTATGTGCACCAGGAGACGCCAGACCGCCATTAGGCGACTGAGTGCAAAAGAGTATCAACATTGAAAGTAGGAAATTGGAATGTTGGAAAATTTAATAACATTAAGAATGAAATGAGAAGACTTATTATTAGGTATATGTGAGGCCAGATGGACAGGAATGGGCATTTTAACATCTGAGGAGTATAGAATAATCTATTCTGGTGGAGAGAAACAACAGCGAGGAGTAGCAATTATAATGGATACAGAGAGCAAAATCGATCAAAGGATATTGGACTGTATCAGACAGAGTGTTACTGGTGAAGTTGAGTGGAAGACCTTTTGATGTCAACTTCATACAAGTTTGTGCACCAACAGCAGATAGTAGTGATGACAGCATTGATGCATTTTATAATGATTTAGAGAATGCCTTTAAGAAATGTAAGAACTATGAAGTAAATATCATAATGGGTGACTGGAATGCCAAAGTTGGAAATCAACAGGACGGATGCATATTAGGCACGTATGGACTAGGGGAACAGAATGAAAGAGGTTGCAGATTGTACAGTGTTCAAAAGAATATGATGTGATTATTGAAAACACCTGGTATAAACAACACCCACTGAGATTATGGACATGGAGGAGTCCTGATCATAAGATCAAAATTCAGTTGATTACATTCTCATCAACAGAAGATTTCGAAATGCCATAACAGTCGCAAAAACTATACCAAGCGTAGAATGCTACAGCGGCAATAGATTAATCTTAAGCAATATACATATAAAATTAAAGAAAGTTAAATATACACCAGGAAACACACAATTTGATCTACAGGGACTGCAGAGTGAGAGGATAAAAGATAAATTCAATGTAGAGATAAAGAACAGATTGGATGCATTGTCCGATATGGAAATATTATATCCAAATGTTAACGAACAATGGGAAATATTAATGAAATCAGTCAACCAAGCTGCAGAAACAACCATCCCAAAAATAAAGATAATAGGATGCAAGAAATTGATAACGGAAGACATCTTAAAACTCATGGAAATAAGAAGAAATAACAAAAATAACAAGGAAAAATATGAAGAGAGTCACAGGAAAATTAGGACGCTATGCTAAAAGGCAAGAGTGGGAGTGGTTGACTGTGAGATGCGTCAATTCGGGAATACTTCCATTTCTTTGTAAGCACGCCAGATGACGGAGACTACAGTTGTGTCATGCCGAATGTGCGTCCTGATCAGCGGCAGAAGCGTTGCTGCTGTTCTGTCTGTCTCGAACACAGAACATGAAGCAGTCGGCTGTTTCACAACAGATGCCACCAAATACCCACTGTTGTGGAAAGACTCGTCTCACATGATGTTTGCGCCTTGTAAATAGACTCTCATCTATCTCGACAGTGGTATTTGGTCCTCCAATGACTACCGGATTGACTAACAGTTTGTTGGCACAAACCTCTCGTAGTAATTACTCCAGTCAACAGTTGCTCTCGGCGAAATCCCCAACTGTAACTGGCAAAATGAAATGCTTGTCAAATCTTGAGACCAGCAGTATACGAAAAGAATGATCTGTCTGTACGGGAGACGAGAGCCTTGCAGCCGCCATGTGCCTTGTCTCAGCGGGAGGATGTCCTGCCGACATGGTGAATGTCGACATCTCCATCTGTCCTGACGCTCAGTCAGCAATAACACCATGACATGATTATGAGAACAGCGTCTAGCAGAATGTCAGATGCCATGATGATGCAGAAAAGCAACGCTACTCTGCTTGTCGTGGACAGCTGCTGCCAGTTCCAGAAGACTCATGATGAGACAGACACAGACACGTATAATTACGGTTACCGGCAAATCTCGTGGCTCTGAATCACAATAATGACGTTCTGTGTGTGCGGTTATTGCACAAACAAGATAGCCTATTAGTAAAAAAAATAACTTATTTTACACAGCAACTTAGCACACATTAAGTCAGATAAGAAGAGTTCATGGAGTGAAAAAAAAATAATAAAAAAAAACAACATAAAATGTCTCTCTAGCAAGAGTTACTTACTCATCGTCTGTAGCCAGCAACAGTACCAACACGGTCTTCACTCGTGCATGTTACAGTTAAGAGATCCCGAGAGCGTGCCTTGAAATCATATAACACTTGTTCGAATACTATTGAGATATCTCTACTTGTGCTCCCAGACTTGATCCTTGGCACTATATTCATTTCATTTACATATACAATATAAACATTCTTATGAGAGTACATTCGTATCAGCTCTCAGATATGACCGAGCCAGCGTATGACAGTAGACAGTACTACCTGCTTTCTGTTGGTGCCGAATGTTGGGAGGCGCTCACAAAACCAGCATCAAACATTGTGCCAATGGGTGTCAGGCCGAGGAGCGCAATTGTTTGACTACAAGATTTATCGTGGTGCTCGGAAATGCAATCTAAGACAAAATGTCATGATATGGCAGGTTAAGCCCTAAGGCCTGGCCTGGATGGCTGTCAGGGACTCAATACCCTGTATGACAGGGATAAACAGGAGACAGGTCACGACAGGAGAATAGGACAGATAGCCTGGCGTCCTGCAGCACGGTCACCGAGTGCGAGTCAACTTACAACCAGGCTAAGGACCGTGGTCACCGCACCACACCACACCGCACGGGTCTCACGAGCTGTGAGCAGCCGTGAACTGGCCAAACGTACCTGTGTTGGTCAGACGGGTTCAGGACATCGAGACGGACAGACATAGGGTAGTGGTTGTGTTTAGTGAGCGTTGTGATATGATTGTAATATTGACGGAATGATTGAGTTGTGAAGCGAGCTGTGTTTGAGCGGAGACAGTGTGAGAGCTATGTTCTGCTATTGTATTGTATTATTTCTCATGAATGATTATTACCCTGTGATAATGGTGTTGTACAAGTTGCGTGTTGCCAAGAGCGCAGCTTCTGGAAGTTTGCCCATGTGAAGAGTTGTGTGAATAAACGGGCTAAAACTATCGTTGCCGTGCGTGAGAGTGTAGTTCTTGAACGCATGTAATTGTTTCACCTCTGTCTGGAAATGAGCCAGAAGTATGTCTAAGTAAGACTCTGACAATGTCAACTGATTTAAGATCGAATCTCCAATAGGCGGACAGTTAGAATATTGCTTTACTGATCCAGAAGCTTCTGCAGTTTGTATTGTTCCAGATGCATCTGTGTTACCTTTCCTCAGGAGTAAACTAGGTAGGTCGAGAGAGGAATCATACAGCATGTGCAACACTTGACATCTACAATTCAGCACAAGCGTTGTAATATAGAGAGGTAAAACACCATAAATGATTTGGTTGTAGTGGTTGTCTATCAAGACGACAATGTGCCAATGGATGAATGAGAAAAGATAGCACGTAAGTGTTACAACTGAGTCTTCGAGAGGAAATGCAACCAACCAGGCAACAAACGACTCTTTCTGTCTTTCAAATAAGACTTGTAACCCCCACATGTAATGCAAGCTACAGTGAATCTCCAGCATCTTCTAATGCTAGGTACCTAACGTTGGATTACATTAATATGTTTGTGCCAGTGACAGCTACGAAACTACATTAGCCCATGGTCTGTTGTTTGAATTCCGTTCCCCAGGAAAACTTCTTCTTCTTTCACCCTGTATTTCTCATAGGAGCATATGGCCTCAACCAACTAACTGCAAACCTCCTATCCTTAGCTATACAAGGCAGCTGAGCCCTTGTCCTGCTCATATATTCATGTGTCTACTTCTCTTCTCTGTGTGTCTTACCTCTTCCTCTATTTCTGTTGTCCTGTGAATTGCAGACAAAGGCCTTTCTAGTTATACGGATGGGAACAAATATGAGAATATGTTTTTGTCATTTTCTCTTCTTTGTGTTAATTTTTTTTTTTCACTGTGTCAATTCTGCTCATTCGGTTGTCATGGTGTAATGTAGTAATTGGGGTGTCATTGATGTGTTTATATGTAGTATTTTCTTGTATTTGTTTGCTCATGAAGGCTAATCGCCAAAACGCCCTTTGTTTTCTGTAATTGCGTTGTGTAAAACTGCACTACTCTGTGTGTGTGTGTGTGTTTTTTTTTAAATATATTGTTTGTTTTCTGAAGCGTCATCCTTGAGTAAATACAGTCAAACCTCGGATATCGTTGCCTTCGCTTTTCGTCGGTTTCCGTTTTCGTCAATTTTTTTTTCCTAGAAAAAAATGTCTCTGTTTTCGTCGGTTGCCTCTGTTTTCGACTGCGTGCCCACATGACCTCGCTGTTAATTTCGCGAAAACAAAGGAACCCACGCCTTTTTCTGCTCAGTTTGGCGTTGTTTTTCGTTGTGTAACACTCGCTAATAATAAAATACGAGAGCGGTATTAAGACTGCTGAAATCGGCCGCATGTAACGGAAGTCGCCATCCACGATAAGTTCCACTGTGGCGACAAAGGAAGCAATAAAGAAGGCTAATGTAGAAAAAATCATGAATGTGCTAACAAAACAGAGATCGGAAACAATAGAAAATGACGAACAGTTATTATTAATTTGGATAAATCAAAACCAGTAAGAAATCGATTCTGTTTCGGAGGCAATTATATGTGAAAAGGCCAGACTGTTGTATGCCGATGTCATTAAGAAAATGCTTGGGACGAGTGCATATGTACGTAGTGATTTTAAGGCCAGCAGAGGCTGATTTGAAAAATTCAAGTGGCGCACTGGCATACACAGTGTTACTAGGCAAGGCGAAGGAGCAAGTTCGGATAAGTTTGGGGCCAAAAATAGTATTAAACACTATATTTATTCTCTATATAAAGTGTGTGTGTGTGTGTGTTTTTTTTTTTTTTGCGGGTTAGTGGCTGGGGGGGGGGGGGGGGTGGTAGTAATGTATTTTGGAGTGTATAGAACGAAGTAATTAGCTTTACATTGGTTCATATGGGTATAATTGCCTCAGTATTGGTCTGTTTAGGATTTCGCCGATTGTCATCGAACGGATTATCGACGAAACTCGAGGTTTGACTGTACCTAACAATAGTGGCATTGTCTCCCTGGAATACGACGAGATAACCCAGTGAGTAAGTAGAGCACCCACTCCTAAATCTTGCGACGTGTTGGGTATATGTTGCTAGCCTCAAATGTTTTATAAACCAACCGGGACTCCTTTACACACCTTTACTTCCCAGAACATTTCCTGCTATACCCATTTTAGGATGAGCCGACGTGGAAGCTCAAATCAGTCAAATAAAAATGTCCACATCAAAGAGGGTTTGAACATATGACCACTGCACCGGCAGGTAAGTTTGCTAGCCACTGCGGTACCCAGGCTCTTAGAAACATCTATTATCTATTTATTTGTTCACGAAGCAGTTTTCTGCTATGATCTGTGAAATAATAGGGTCATAGGATTGTGTAGGCTGAAAATACGGAGGAAAAGGTGGTAAATCTTTAACTCACTTTTACAGTTGACGAGCTGAGGTGTAAACCCTCGTCCGATCATGCTCATGACTCTTTAAGCGAAGCTCCCTATCAACATCGCTCACACGTCAGAAATATCTCATCATCATCATGTGCCTTGCCGATGAGAGTGAGCGATTATGTTTCGCCATCTAACACGATCGCCAGAGTCGTGGATCAGCTCAGTGTTCTTGTCTCGACCATACCAATTGGCCAAACCCTCCAGGTATTTACTTCTCTGCCTTCCTCATGTTCTCTTCTCCTCAATCTTGTCAGTTGTCACCAGGTTCTTCAGTTATTTCTTCTCATAACTTGTCCAAATATTGTGACCGTCTACGCCTAATTTCTCCGATCAGTTTACGGTGTTAATTTGGTTTTTATAAAACAGCGCTTTGGGTTTATGGCACTGTGGGTCATTGGTATTTCTGTCTGTGTATGGTACATCTCCACAGCTGTTATATGTTTTTCACCTTGTCCGTTCATAGTCCACACTTCACATCCATACAACGTCCACATTCACGTCCACACTTCACATCCCTACAAAAGTACAGGTTCTATGTAGAACTTCAACACTCCTTTTCTCGTTGCAATTTACATCGTTTTATTGGTCAGTATGTTTTCCATCGTGCAAAAAGCTACCTTCGCCATGACAGTTCTTGTTCTTAATTTTTGAAGGCATCTCCCATTAGTTGTAATGACTATTCTGATATGGTTGTAATGACTCACTTGTTTAAGAATATATTCACTTACCTGTATATTGAGGATTTCTTTCTTCCTAGTGACGACCATAATGTGTCTTCTTACAAGTTAATTCTAACCCTAGTTGTTCACTGTGTGAAACAACCGTATCTACTAAATGTTGCAGATCCCACTCATTATCTGCTATCAATACCGTATCATCCCCATATCTAATGTTATTAATGTTACGCCCCCCCCACCCCCAGCCCAATTGTGATTGCTCTCATATCTTCTAAATTTCCAAAACGAGATTCACTGTATATGGGGAAAAAGATCTGGTGACATTACGCATACCTGTTGCACACCTCTCTTAATAAACTGATATTGACCTACTTCATTATCAATCAGAAATATTTACATGCACCTAAATCATTCTAGTATTGCTTTTGTGGAATCAGACGAGCAATCAACATCGGTGATTCCCAAACGTCAACATGACGCCACTCTTAGCTCACATCCATAGCTCCGTTATATATTTACACTAATACCAGAAATCTCGTTTTTTGGCGTTAGATGTACTGAAAATTCAAAACCTCACAGGCACCGTGGATCTGTTTCTGCTTTCCCAGTGACACGGTACTGCCCACTTTGAGAATAACTGTTGCAAACAGTTCTCATAATCTTTGGATTCGGACAAAACATCTCGATGGATCTCAACCATAGTTCTTAGCAAAAATCCTGTACTCAAAACCCAGCATACTAACAAAACAGATTATTTAAACAAAAGACGACATGGACAATAAACGAATCCTGCAAATAAAACAAAAGATATAAATAAAAATCACAATGTAGACAAAATACATCCTTTAATCAGATGCATCATGGAAACGAAACATACGAGATGTTTCTAAAATGTAATCATACTACATGCTTGACATGTAAACTGGCACAACTGTAGCCACGTCTCCAAGGCCAACTGAGGCGTACAATACTATTCGTTGTTCATTGTAGAAAATCAATTGGAGATATTTGAATTGTGGTGCAATTGTTAATGACAACACGATATCCCTCTCATGGTATCCTCATTACGGATGTACATCTGGTATAGTGGCAGACACATATAGGCAATAGAAAGTCTGACCAGTAAGTATATTCCAGGGCGCCCGAGCAGCCACATCCGTCTGACCTGACTCCGCAAGCCGTGGCATACTTGCCAGCCGGTCCAGTGTCATATGCTGGAATCCCATTAGAAGTGAGGGTATTTTGATTATTAATCTTATGTTCCCACGGAACAGAATAGTCTGTTTATTAATCTTAGTTCCCACAGAACAGAATATTGTATTTTACAATCTTAGTTCCCACAGAACAGAATATTTGTTTTACAATCTTAGTTCCCAAGGAAAATAATATTTTTTTTACTTATCTTAGTTCCACAGAACTGAATATTTTGTTTACTATTCTTAGTTCTCACAGATAGTATATTTTGTTTACTAATCTTAGTTCCCACAGAACATAATATTTTTTTTTTACTTATCTTAGTTCCACAGAACAGAATATGTTGTTTAATATTCTTAGTTCCCACATAACATCATATTTTGTTTACTAATCTTAGTTCCCACAGAACAGAATATTTTGTTTACTAATCTTAGTACCCACGTCGTCTCAGCCTAAATACATGGATAACAGGACACTTACTGGAAAGTAAAGGAAGCCGTCGTTATAATAACATTACCCATCGAATGCTAACAAGTTGGGACTTACACCATATACCCAATATTTCTTCTGTACGTAATAACCGATATATGAAGGGACGAACGAACGAACGAACTTTATTTTCAAAGGGTAACAAATTGGGCACGCAGGCCGGTCTTACATTCGGCCTTTCCAGTCACTCATTTTTCGTTTATCAACAGTGCACAGTACATTCACATAGGCGAAAAAACATTGTCAAATGAATGTTGTAAACATAAACAATGCATGTTACCATGTTATGAGACAAATCCCCCACCCATAAACACGAGGAAGACACTACAGCGACTACATCAAGGCATAAAAACGGGATGAGAAGAATGGAAAAATGAAGAAAATGAGAAAAATGAAAAGGAAATGGGAAAAAAAAACAAAAAAATGAAAAATATGTGCAACTTATGTTAGAATCCCAGGCTGTGATACCAACATGAATCTTGACATTGATACTCTTATATAATAGACAGCAGTGAGAGTCCGGTCTCCCTGGCCCTAGGTGTTAACGTCTTTCTCCATAATTCCGTATATCCACGCGAGGAACGTAACCTGCGCGTGAATCGGTAGTGGTTATCGCCGCGTTGGTACCTTATGGGTTATGTGAGCCAGCCGCTCGAAAAGCAATGGCAAACTACTGAGCGTATTCTTGCCTAGTACATCAACAGCAGCTGAAAAATGCTGATGTTGACTGCAACGTCCTGTAAGGGATACGCAACAGAAAAAAAAAAGTGAGAGCCTGTGATGTAATGGGAACAGGGGTAGGGGATGGGAACGGTTCAGTGAGGACTCCAGGTAAATGTATGGAAGTGGTACATACATGAAGACGGGGAGGGGTAAGGGATAGAGGGTAAGGGGCTGTGAGGCTGGAGGGAGACTGGAAACTGGAAGCAATAGAGATTTTATAGTGGATCGAGAGTGAAAACTACGAAGGAGTGCTCCGGTGGATATCCGTTCAATGCTTGAGTGTGTACCAATAAAGGGCTGGCCTTAGTAGGCGATTCTCAAAGAGCAAAGTAATGTGCACCTATGTATGATTGTGATAATAATGAAACACATTCTTGGTGCTCCTTTATGTGTGTACTAAGGGAATATACGAGTAATAAGTGGGGGGGGGGGGGGAACCACATGAAATAGAAACAAACTATAACCCTCTTTCAGATTTACAAACTTCTATCTAGTTATACACCTAAAGATAATGTGTGAGTTAAAGTACAATGACATAAAGTGCAAAAGCTCTAATATTCCGTTAGAAATGAAATATAATGACATAAAATATAAACAAAATATAACATTCCTTAAGAAAGAAATTATAATAATATAAAACGGGAAAACTTTAAATCCCGCACTTAAAGGTAAAATTTAATAACATAAGGTTGAAGGAACACTTGGAAATCATGTGAAAAGAGAACCTATAATCAAATAGATCATATTTTAATTAACAACAGAAATGCATCAAACATACAGCAAGTCAGAAGTTATAGAGGAGCTGAGTGCCACAGTGACCACTTCCTCGTTGGAGCAAAATTTAAAATAAAACTTAAGAGAGCTTTCTATACTAAATTACAAAGATTACACCCAACATATAACAGAGAAAAACTACAAGACATGACATTCAAAGAGAAATTTACAGATGAAATAAAATGTAAACTTGAAACTCTGCAAAACCCTTCGGAGGAAAGCGTTGACCAAACTTGGTTGAACATCAAGAATACAATTCAATCTACCGCAGAAGAATGTCTCGGTGTGTTAACCACGCATAGAAAGAACAGATGGTTCAATCAAAAATGTGAAGAAGCAGTCATTAGGAAGAAGAATGCCAGACATGTATGGTTAAATGACATCAACAACATCAAAAAGGAAGAGCATTATAGAAATGAATGTAAAGAGGCTACAAAAATAGTCCGACAGCAGAAAGCGAGAATATATGAGTAATATAATCAAAGATATGAAAACTAATCACCAGAAAAACGAATCCATAAAGTTATTTTTAAAGAACTGAAGTCAATGAAACGAGGGCACCAACAAAACACATATGGTTTAAAAGACACTGGGAATATGATAAATACCAATGAGGAAATGTGCGACACATGGAAAGAATATTTTGTTGAATTACTAAATTGTGAAGCTTCAAGTAACACTTTCCCACAGGAAGAGGTTCTAATGTGTGAACCACAAAATGAAGAACCTGCATTTGAAGAAATCCTATATGTAATCACACGACTTAAAAGCAATAAGGCATCTGGAACTAATAATAAAAATATGGAGGAAAGAAGAATTACCCGATGACTGGAAAGAGTCATTATTGATACCTATCTTTAAGAAAGGAGACAAGTTCCAATGTGAAAATTATAGAGAAATATCACTACTGTCCACAAGCTATAAGATACTATCCGCAATATTACTAAATAGACTAAAACCATATTCAGAAGACATATTAGGTGACTACCAGGCGGGTTTTAGACAAAACAGATCAACAATAGATCAGATATTTATCTTACGACAAATAGCCGAGAAACATTGGGAATATAAAAGAGATCTCCATAACATTTTTGTGGATTTTAAAAAGGCTTATGATAGTGTCCATCGGAATAGTCTATGGAATGCTATGCAGGAATTTGGAATACCAAGGAAGTTAATCAACATGACCAGACTATGCATGGAAGATACTTATAATATACTAACATATAAAGACAGGAAATCAGACCCCTTCCAAATAACATCTGGCTTGAAACAGGGTGATGCACTATCGCCGCTACTCTTCAATCTGGCTCTAGAGAAAGTTGTAAGGAAGATAAAGGAGGAATGTGATATTGGAGGAACATCCAAGCTGCTTGGTTATGCAGATGATATAGATATTATAGGGCAAAGTGAACAAAAGACATTGGAAATATTGACTCACTTAAAGGAAAAAGCCCAACAGATGGGTGTCAGAATCTCTATGTCTCCAACCGAGATGCAGGAACATCGTTACGCCCGCCAGGCGAATAGTCGCCAGCCGGGATGCAGTAACATCGTTACGGCCGCCAGGCGAGTACCAGTTACCTGCCCACAGGTTGCTGGCTGACACGATCGTCAGCGGTCAGGCAAGGACAAAGCAGGACGCACGCAGTCCTCGTGAAGCCAGTCCACAGGGCAAGCACTGTGTGAGGAAACCGGCAGACTGCTTTGGAACTCGGACATGACAAGACGTGTGGGTTGAGAAAGGCTTCGTATCGTTTATGTGCCCGAAAGTCGAGTGCTTGTATATCTTGTGAGATAGACTGTGATGCTGTGGGTTTTGTCTGTAAGTGTACTGATGTATTGTATATGTATTGTAATGATCATCACATGCCAAACTAGATTGTCTTGCATGTGAATTGTGAATAAATCCATTGAACTTAGTGTCATTGTGTGTCAAGTCCAATCATTTTGTACTTGTACTTGTCTCACATATGTTAGGTACAACGAGCCAGGTATAAGACCCTGACAATGGGGCTGGTTATCAACCAAGATAAGACAGAATATATGGTAATTTCAAGAGACGATATGGCTAAAAACTCTGGCCACATACACATAGATAATATGACCATTAAAAGAACGGAAACATACAAATACCTGGGTACAATCTTCAACTGCTCCAACATCATAAGGGAAGAAATAATACTAGAATCAACTCTGGAAATAAGATATACTATGCACTACAACATCTACTAAAATCAAAGGCGCTATCTCGTAACACCAAAATCACAATATACAAAACACTGATCAGACCAGTTGTGCTGTATGGCTCTGAAACCTGGAGTACAACGAAAGGAGACGAAGCCTTGTTACAAACCTTTGAGAACAAAATTTTAAGACGCATCTTTGGACCCATTAGGGATACACAAAGTGGAGAGTGGAAAAGAAGAAGTAACAAAGACATTTATGATCTGTTTAAGTCCCCGCTAATCACTGGTATCATGAAGGCTAATAGACTACAATGGCTGGGGCATATAGAAAGAATGGAAGATAATAGGGAAACAAAACTCGCTTACACCCAGGAAATAAATGACCGTAGACCCCGAGGTAGACCAAGAAGACGGTGGAGAGATAATACATGTACAGACCTACAAGCACTTGGAATTAACGACTGGCAAGAGAAGGTCCACCAGAGAGATGAATGGAGACGGATTGTATTTGCAGCAAAGAACCTCAATGGCTCGGAAAGCTGAAGAAGAAGAAGAAGGTTGAAGGAAACAAATGTAACGCTATTTAATAAGTAACATATGACATAAAAGAGAAACAAACTATAACACTATTTAACAGTTACAACATAATGCCATGAAAGGGAACAATTCTAACGTCCTCTAAGAGTTAAGATATAATGACACATCATTATCACCATCAAGTGACTAGCCGACTGATGTGGGTGATCATACATCTCCACATCTTGCGATCTTCAACGGCAAGTATCAGTTCGTGTGATGACTCCCTTCCTTGCCATGACACAAGACTGTCCAGAATCTTATCTCACTGTCTTGCTCTATCTCTCTTTCCACAAAAATTTTCAGCTATCACAACATGCTCCAGTGTTTGTCTTTCCAATATGAAGACTGACTCTTTCTGATGTTTGTCATAATAATTGAATAGGTATAACATCTGCCATGGAAACGATAGCTTTTTGCAGGATGGAAAACATACTGACCAATGAAAAGATGTCAATTAAATCGAGAAAAGGAGTGTTGAAGTGCTACACAGAACCTGTACACTTGTATAGATGTGAAACGTGTACAATAAGTAGACAAGAAAAGACATATCTAATGGCTGTGGAGATGTACTCTCTGAGTAAAATGCAAACAATACCCTGGACAGAAAGTACAATCAATGAGCAAGTCCAACATTCATTCATTGGCACCTTGCCGTCTTGACAGATGATAGTTTGTTACACTGTGCTTCAAAAAGGCATAATAACTACAGCTCACGGCGGTGGCGAATGTGACTGATAAGGCCAATTCGCGCTGTGAATGTTCGTCCACAGTGGATAAAAGTGAACACATGGTCATTTCCACCACCATGCACCATCTTACGTCTCAAACTCTCGGTGTGTGACTTATTTGCAATGATTTTCTCCTTTGCCTTTATTCCATTTCTGACATTTTCTCTCCATGCAACACGTTCAGCGGCGACTTGCTCACAATGTGCATTATCAATGCCTGGATCAATCATGCCCCTCTTACACACATCTTTGTATCGTAGTAGAGGCCGACCCTGAGATCTCTTACCCATCTGTAATTCACCAAAAACGATGTCTTTGGTATTCTACCATCATCCATCCTCGTAACCTGTCCTATTCATCTAAGTTTACGAAGACTGATCTTTCCAATACTTCAGTATTTGTGATTTGGTCTTGCAAGTTAATACCAAGAATTCTTCGCAGACACCGCATATGAAAGCTGATTAAACGTTTCTCTTGGTGTGAGTAAATTGTCCAGGTTTCACTGCCATAAAGGAGTACAGGCTCGATAGACAAGGACTTTTGTTTTTGCAGTAAGCTTCCTGTTCTCCCAGACTCTTTTTGTTAACCTGGTCATTGTTATTGGTTTTATCAATGCTGATGCTGATTTCCTGATCTAGGGATAATTTGACATTTATCTCTGATCCTAGTTATGTAAAATTGTCTACTATCTCTAGTTCGGCGTCGTCAATAAAGATTGATGGTACCCCATGTGCACCTTGTGACATAATCTAGTGTCTTATTTGTGCTAATTGTTAAAACCAAATTCAGAAAAAGCATTGGAGAATGCAGATAGTAGACGTTGTAATTCTTCCTCAGAGTGGGTCGTAATTGCAGCATCATCTGCAAAAAGCAACTCTCTGATGAGTTCGCTCATAATTTTGGTCTTGGCCTTCAATCTCTGAGCATTGGAGAGGCCGCCATATGAGCGTGAGTGAATATATATATATATATATATATACATACATATATATATATATATATATATATATATATATATATATATATATATAATATATATATATATATATATATATATATATATATATATATATATATATATATATATATACCACCATCCTGATCACGAAAGGCATATTTCAGTAGAAGTGTAAAGTATATTCCAAAGAGGGTGGGAGCTAGTACACAACCTTGCTTAACTCCACTCTTGATTTCAAACTCTTCTGAAGTTGCACCATCAAACCTGATTATACGCTTCATGCCTGTGTGGAACGATTCCACAATGGACAGAAGAGTTGGTGGGCATCCTATCTTCTTTAGTGCCTTGAACAGGCCCTAACGACTGATCAAATGAATAGCCTTTGTGAGGTCGATGAAGGAAATAAACAGTGGTTGATTCTGTTCACGGCATTTTTCTTGAGTTTGTCGCAATAAGAACATCATGTTAATGGTAGACCGGTTCTGTAGGAAGCCACACTGTGATTCGAGGTAGACTTGATCTCCTAAGACTTTAAGTCTGCGCAGAACAATTCTGGCAAATACTTTTCCAACAATACGCAGAAGTGTGATACTCCTACAGTTGTTGCAGTCGCTCCGATCGCCCTTGTTCTTGTACATGTTATGATGCTTGAATCTTTGAAATCATGTGGGACTTGTCCTTCTCGTCAGCATAGCTCTATTAGCTGGTAGATTTGTAGAGTGAGTGTGTCTTGCCCACTCCTGATAACCTCTATTGGAATCCCACCCTCACATGGGGCCTTGCCAGATGCAAGTTCATTTATAGCACACTTAAATTCTGTTATGGTAGGAAGTGTGTCCAGGTGGTAAAGAGTTGATAGGGCCTCTATGGCGTTGAGAGAATCATCCGCTAGTTTGGTCTCATTTGAGTAAAGCTCCAAATAGTGTTCTACCCATCTATCCATTCTGCTGTTTCTTATCAGTGATGATTTCTCCAATCAAGGTGTTCAGTGGTGCACTTCTTTTGACCATTGGACCACAGGCTTTCTTTATCCCTTCATACACGCTTCTGATGTTTCAATTATCACTTGTATTTTGAATGGTCTCACATAACTTGATCAAATAATAATTTTCACACAGCCTGGCAGCCTTTTGAATCACCCATAAAACGAGAAGTAGATTGTGAGCTTTACTAAAACACTACTGCAAGAGACAAATTGGACGTTGCGGCCAAAGCTTTCGTCAGCACAGGACAAACAAACACAAACCGACACAAAACTACATGAAACACATGACAATTTTAAACTAATTAAGGTACTTATCTGAATCTGTATCCTTTCTAATTCTATGAGAGACTGACAGGCGTTGGGTTGTCAG
Source organism: Cepaea nemoralis (assembly GCA_014155875.1). NCBI lineage: Eukaryota > Metazoa > Mollusca > Gastropoda > Stylommatophora > Helicidae > Cepaea > Cepaea nemoralis. Next base: position 69,601 of record JACEFZ010028274.1, on the reverse strand, counting down.
TGAATTAATAGACCGGATGTATGGTACACGGATCAAAGGTCAAGAGGGAGGGGAGTGGGGGTGGAGAAGCGCCCATGTGGCGAAAAAAGTGAAAATTAGGACCAATTTGTCTCTTGTAGTCGTGCTTCAGTAAAGCCCACAATCTACTTCTCGCTTTTTGGGTGATTCATTCATTGATTATGTGGTTGTTTCGGGATTTGAAATTTAAATATTGAGCACAACCCACTACTAGCAACGCCGATCGCATTCTGATATGAACCTAAGGCCTATCCACGTCAATATGGAAGCACTATACTCGAGTTTCGCCCTCATTTGAGCTCGTCAGTAGTGCATATCCCTGACCGGATCCGGAAACAGTCCCGGATCACGCGTGTGAAGCGGGTGTGTAACCACGCGGCACACACTGGACACACCAAATTATCACAACAGAACATCACAACGCTACCAAAAGTTTCGCCCTCATTTGAGCTCGTCAGTAGTGCATATCCCTGATATATATATCCACGATTCAACTTACGTCTTAAAAAGACAGTCTCCTTACCTCCGCAAAAATAATAATTTGAAAAGCTGAGACGTGTAGATTCGTAAACAATGGAGGAATCTCGGTAATCGGTTTCTGTTTTAATGTTTCTGCGCCTTGAGCATAGCCTACGATGGGTAGCGTTGTGATATTCTGTTGTGATAATTTGGTGTGTCCAGTGTGTGCCACGTGGTTACACGCCCGCTTCGCGCGCGTGATCCGGGACTGTTTCCGGATCCGGTCAGGGATATGCACTACTGACGAGCTCAAATGAGGGCGAAACTCGAGTATAGTGCTTCCATATTGACGTGGATAGGCCTTAGGTTCATATCAGAATGCGATCGGCGTTGCCAGTAGTGGGTTGTGCTCAATATTTAAGATTCATTCATTGCCTTTTTAAGCTTTACTGCAGTTCCCCTCATTCTAGCAGCCTTTTGCACATACTTCCTTGCTTGCTTCAGCTCACTGAGAGTGTTACGCGTTGTTCATTCCTAGTTTCTTTAGAGAGCTAATTTCATTTTTTTTTTCAATCAAGGGCTGCAGTGTCTGGTTGTTTGTCGAAAACCAGTCCTGCCTCTTATCACCCACAGTGCCATAAACCCATAGCGCTGTTTTATAAAGAGTTTCCTTAAGTTTACCTCACTTTTCACTTGCAGTACAATTTTCTGATCTATCAGTGAAATCGTCTGCAAGATGCTTTTGGAACTCAAAGCACTTATCGGGATCATGGGTGTTAATAATATTAATCCTGGGGCTAGATTTGTGTTTAGCTGTGCAGATTCTCTTTGGTCTGAATCTGACCCCTGCAAAAACCAAAGAATGATTCGTATCACAGTAAGCACTGTGGTAACTTCGAGGTAATGATGTATGATTCAGATGTTGTCTCTGTGTGATAATAAAGTCCAGCTTATGCCAATGGCCCGATCTTGGATGATTCCATGTGACCTTATGCAGCCAACCTTCTTCAATATTCACTCTTGAAGTATGGATGCATGTCATGAAACCACGATAATCCCGATAGATGATGAAACAACAGAAGCAGGCTATATTCGAACTTACAAATTGTTTGCAACCAAGGAGCACATCCCGTCAGATCAAAGGCGCCGCTGGTCTATGATGATTCCGCGGAGACACGGGAAAAGAATTTCTCCCGTTGCCTTAAAGCAGACTCAAGATGAAAGGGAAAAACGCCACCATGATTTGGTTGCCACATGTTGTTGACAGGAGAATGACGTCACGAGGTCAATCCCAGAATATATAAACACAAGCTTGTTGTCGAGAGTGCACAAAAAAGTTAACCTATGTTCAAGTGTTGAATAGCTCAGCGCTCGTAGTGAAAAGAATCCCGCATGTTTTCTATCAGTATTTGAGAATGAAACATGTGTCCTTCGTGGCATTTTGGAGATTCAATTCGGACTGTGAACTAGGAATTAATAGGGTATCTACACTTAGCATTTAAATGTTAATAATGTAGAATAGTAAAACGATAGTGAAGTCTAGAACTTTAACGTAGTGGTTGCTTTATAGTCAAGTATAAAAACAGTGTCGGCGACAATAGACAGTCGCAGTGTTAAACTAACTAGTGTGAGATGTAAAATAGCTCAGCTAGTTGAGGATAGTGAAAGGGGATGATATTTAGTGTGATTGGGAGTGGGGGGGGGGAATAGAGGAAATGATGTCCAAGGGTGGGATATTCCATTGGGATTCTACTGGGGTTCTACACTTCGTATATGGGTATTTCCTTGTCTTGCCCTAACTCAGGCCAGGGGAAGGAGCTCTTCTGACATGACAGAGATTGGTTCACTGTCATGGATCTGAGTAAGAATGTAGGCCCACACTCATCTAATAGGAGTCAGTGGCAGATTGCCCTCACCGAGTCTGTTATATCTCTTTCACAGGTTGCCTTCGGGTTTTCAAAGAACAGATGCTGAATTGTTTGTATCATGGAGAACTTGGTACGAGGAGATCTGTTCAGTGGCCTACTTGAAAAGGTACAAAACGAAGCCATGCGCATCATTTTGGGCTGCACGAGAGACACCAGCTGTGTAGCAATGAGATACCTCCTTGACTTCCCGACAATGGAACACAGGATCAAGATCTGGAGAGCTCGTGCATACTTAAAAATAAGTGCAGATGAGCAGCACCCTCTGCATGACGCTTTATTCAGAGAAAAGGGTGACAGGCTAAAGAGGGGCAAATCATGGATGGGTCGGGCGGAAGATGTCGTCGGACAGGTCTGCAGTCTTACCAGTATCAACCCCGGCAAGGAATGGGTGCCGGTGCCTCCAGCTTTTAAGTGTACCTTCTCCTGCATTATCACACTCGACAGACGGTGCAGAGAGCAGAACCCTGCCGCTGTCAATGCAGAGGTTAACGCGCTCATCTATGATCACTCAGATAGCCCCGAAGTGCTCATCTATACAGATGGATCTGTTGTAAAGCAGCAGAGAAGTGCGTGGGCATTTACAGCCCGTTCAGCGGGCCGAACCGTTCAAGAATCCAGTGGTGCCCACTCTATGACCACGAGCAGCATGACGATGGAGGTGATGGCAGTTACACAGGCTTTCATATGGCTGGAATCACAGCATTATACCAACGTGTGTGTACTAAGTGATTCAATGAGCATGATTCAGAAGGTCGAAGCTGGATCTGTACGTAGACAGTGGACTGAGTCGCTGCGGAAGTCTGTTGTCCGCAAAGTCACCTTCATCTTCGTCCCGGGACATGCGGGAGTCGAGGGAAATGAACGAGCTGATAAATTGGCTGGCTCTGCACCCCCTGTAGATGGCCAGCCCATGGAACGTGCCGATGTCATTAACGCCCTTAAAGATATGGCGAGAACAGAGGATTTTGACGCCAGTGATTCCACATCGCTTTCCAGGATGAAAGACCTGGGAGTAAGAATCGGCACAGCCAGACCCGAGAGGTACATCGGGAAAACAAAGCGCCTCGTTAACCAACACAGAACTGGCACTATTAGCCACCGGACGCTGATGCATATGCTGGGGGGAGGATCTGAGCACCTATGGACATGTCCGGAGTGCAACGAAGATACCCCAACTGATAACTGATAACTGATAACTGTTCAGTGGCCTGTGCATTTTGCCCATGAGAAAAGGTTTTATGATGTCACACCACGGGTGTAAGAACAATATCGTGTTTGATTATTTATGATGTCACACCACGCGTGTAAGAACAATATCGTGTTTGATTATCACATTACAAGTGAACTAACATTAAAGTGTTGAGTATCAAACTGCAAGTGACATCAAATTAGAGTTGAGGATCACACTACAAGTGACATAACATTATAGTGTTGTAAAATTTTCACACCACGAGTGAAATATTAAATAAGAATAAATCCAAAGAACGAGAACAGTGTAACAGTGCAAACGGTAGGACTTGTAAGGATGAGTCATTTATTCCCAGGAACCGTGTTACTTGTTTTCAATAGGCAGGGAAGGTTTATGGTTCGGAACCATGTAGACATTTATTAACAGGGTGTATAATCACTGCCAGATCATTATCGGACTAAACTCGTGATTGGTGATCAGGAATCTGGATTATCAAAGGGGCTACCGGAGACAGTCAACATCGCACAAGAGGGACACGGCGTGTGGTGAGGTTTTTGTTTACTGACCCGTGATGATGTGGTGTAACTCGTACAATGATGATCTGAATGTGATCCGGAGCTTCGTGGTCTAATGTCTACATATACACCTAGAATATGCGAACACACATTCTACACATTACACACACACACACACACACACACACACACACACACACACACACACACACACACACACACACACTTCTCCCACATATACTCTTAGCTTTAATAAATTTCTTGTATTTATTTGTTGAGTCTAGAGTTGTCAAGTATGTTATGTTGGGGAAGAATGAGAGGGGGCATGATCCAGGGGTGAGCAAGAGTGAGAAGAAGGTGTCCTTGGGCTGAGGGAGTGTTGTGGACGGAGTCTGGTGGATATCTCTAGAATAGTGATATTGAAACTGGGAACAAAATGTGGGTGTTGGTTCCCCTCACTCCAGGGACGACACTATAGAAGTAATATCTCTCAAGACACTATAGTAGAGAGACTTATATTCACGACAATGCATTTGTTCAAGATATTATTAGAACTCGTCTATAACATTTATAATCAAATGTATTTATGTGCAGTTCAGCTTGTTTAGTAAGTGTCCAGGTCTCACAGGGATATGTTGCAATGGAAAAGATACATGCTCTTTGTCACCAACTGGCTTGAGGTAGCTCCCGGTTGGGCAACCACTCAGCCAAAATCATTTTCTTCTACTGGTGGTTAGTTCTGGATACAGTTTGAGATCCCCTAACTCTGTCAGAAGGGACTAATTACCACTGACTAATCCCAGAGAGAAAACGTGGAACAAATGTCTGTTATGCTGATTTAAGACACTGTCCCTGATACTCAAGAAAACAGCCAAGAAGTGGCTCGTTGAAGATAGAATATATCTATATAGATTTGGCTGTACTTGGTATCACCAGAAGTGAGAAAGGAGGAGTTAAGACATGCAACGTAATCTGGTTACTTATGACTGCATAGGCAAGAGACCTCCCGGACATAGATTCCCACTTCTGGACAATATGTGCGAACCCCCACTAAATGATATAAGGTGTGTACTTGATTACGCTACACAAACATTTATAACCATTTAGAATTATACAGACAACTGAGTTTAAAATACAACAACTGTGTTTATTATTGCTATTGATGATCATATGATGATGATGATTATATTATGGTATACGTAACTCATCTGGCTGAAAAGCTCAGAAGCACATAGGTCATGCTTCCCCCAGTGAGACGCAGTTCACTGTCAGATTGAAGGAGTCCAAATTGGTCCCTCACAAGGCTAAGTCACTTCCTGATATGGGTTGTTGACTGTCCATTGCTCCTAAGAGATCTGGAAAGAAACGAACGGAGATGGGTAGTATCTACGTCTACACATCTCAAAACACATATGTCTATACATTCATATAAACATACATTCAAGTCATAATATAGGATGGTATGATGATATATATGAGGGCATGTTACATAAACATATATCAGTTCTAAATAAATAAATATATATGTATATATTAATAAAACTATTTAGAACATCTATAGCTCAAAACATACATCATCACATACATTTATGTAATGGGGTGTTTCCCATATAAGTTCACCTCACTTACTCTTTCCCTTTCTGATTCATTCATACTGTCTTGTCGGAAGGGCTGGTCGCACAGTCCTGTCGAACATTAAATGCCTTCCCTGAATCTGTCTGGGATATTGAATGTCCCAAGTCATGTCTGTCCTCATGCAGACATCATGCAGACAAGGTGAACTGGTGCCATTCCTCAAACCAAGTGGTTTCACCACAATCTTGGTAGGCACTCAAAGTGTTGGTCCAAATAATCAATGTTAATTGGACGCTATCAAGAGACTGGTAGCTCTCAGGAATTTCTCCTAAGTAGTCAGTCTCCCCAATGTTTAACATCATACAGGATGAATCTAAATGCATCTCCTGTACATGAATAAGCCACACGCTCATGTAGCTTGGATAATGGATTTCTCCAAATTGTCACATACAACAAATCAGACAACCAAGTAGTGAATGCAAGAAGAAAATAGTTCAGTGAAATCGTAAAGCTAGAACTGGAACATTAAGTACAAAGAAAATCCACGAGTGTAAAGTTTGGGAGAATAGGTAAAAACAGGAAACTACACAAGCCTTCAGACTAGCAGACAAACTAATCAGAATAATGGTTTACCTGGTTTATAGCTAGGAAATTCCATCATAATACTTCGTACAGAAGTCCAACAGAACGAAATGTTAATATTTCTCAAGTAGGTATCCTAAGAATGCTATTGTGAATTTGCGTCTGAAGTCTTGCTGGCCATGCATGTAGTTTTATTCTATTCAATTCCTGGCTAGTTTCCAGGTTGGTTAATTAATATGTCCCATTTTCATTAACTCCGCCTATTTTTCCATGTAAGATGGTTTACCCAGATGGATTAAGTGCCAAATTCTTTTCACCCCTCCTCCTTTCCTGTGGACGGTAGTTTCATTTGTCAATCAAATTGACCGATGCCCCGCCACATTCCTGAAACAATGAATTGGCCCCTGCAACAGACGTTGCGTCATTACATTCCAATCTGCTGTTAACACAAGCCTTCCCGGTTGCTGGCAGGAATGTGTCAGCCATGTGTTCCTACTTTGCCGCCCGTATTGCAGTGAGGTGTTAAGCATCTGGTCCTAATTGCTCCTTTGTGGTGGCAATTACAGACGTTGTCCCGTCTCCCCAATGTCTGGACTTATAGATAGGTGTTAGGCCTGCATTATATTGCCGTCTTTGGATCACACGGGGTTTTCCCCTGAGTAGCACTGCCATGTATTATTTCAGACGGGTCTGGCTGACCCTCTTATCTCCCATTCTGCCGTGGCTGGTTCACACGTTAGGTCCTGTTGAACAGTCCCTATTCCAACCGCAGGCTTGTAAACTAACACGTCAATCTCAACTGACTGGCTCCGCGATGTCTGGTTGATCAGAACATCAAAGGGAAAATCTCTTAGATGTAGAGACCAGACATTGCTTTGATCTACCAATGTAGTAAAAATGATAGTGCGGGCTCTAAGTGACTGTATTTTTCTCTTACGTTTTTATCCTCTTCTGGGGAACGTTTATTCTTTTAGAGAATTTTAGAAAAATATTGTGGGCTCTGTAATTCCTTGAAAACTTGGGTAATTATGATGCGGCCGGGGCTGTCCCGTCACATAACTCTCCAATTTAAGTAGGTTCATTAATGAAGCCTATAACAGAGCCTCGGCAGCATTCAAGAATGTATCTAAGTTCTCTCCAACTGCCTCCAAGTCTGGGTTTCCAATATTCTTTGTGGTAGTGGGATGTTCTATGAGTCCAGAAAGACATGCCATGTCCATTCTCCCAGGACAAATCTTGCAAATCTTTGCTCCTGGTGTTGTGTCGGATTTCCAGGCTATTGCTCGGTAATGTCCTGTCCTCTGGAGGTTTTACTTTTTCCCAGCCGGGAAATTGCAAAATGTATAACAAGATTCTCCGGCGCCGCAGAGAGACTGTTATTTTCCACTCAATTTCTGGCCCTTGTCCTATAAGCAGAGGAAGTGCCATCAGTATTTTCTTAAAAGAATTGGTTGCAGTAATGTTGCTCCATTTTCTTTTCCTCCGTCGGCCAAAGATCATAAAATCCTTTAATCTCCTCCTTTTGGCAGGAAATTTGCTAAACATCATGATTTTATGATGTGCATTCAACTCATACTTGCCTCTTTCTTGGTAGGGCGTCCGTTTACTCCCTCCTGATTTAAGAGTTTTCTTCCCTCGATAATTCTTTATCCAGGTGCGTTCCTCTTCAACAGAGTTCCATTTTGAATCTGTGTTTGAAAGTATAAGGCTAGTAGAAGTTGTCCAGCTTTGAGAAATCATGTTGTTCCCCAAGAACTGTGAATTTGTATCACTCCTTGTAGAAGTATACATAAACAGCTTTTCTCCCCATCCAACATTGGTTGAAGTGAAAGGTAAACAAGGTCCTGAGTGTTGAGTATACCAACCGCTCCGGTTTTGTTCCGCTGCAGAGTCCATCATTTGTGATCCCCTGTTAGCTTCAGCTGTGTTGATGATAGGTATTACCTTCATCCTGTCCAAAGAAGTATTTTCTTCTTTGTTGTTAGCAGACATGTTTATCGTCCCTGAATCAGAGTCCGTGGTATAACCTACATGAATGCTTTGTGTATCTTGAGTTTCCTTTTCGAAAGACTCCAAGATACTGACATCGTAAGAATTCTCCTCCGTGTCTTGTTTGTCCTCCATGGCTGGGCTCTCTTGTGCCAAGTCCAATTGAGGTATTCTCTCCCTGGTCTGGTTTTCTTGTGCCAAATCCAATAGAAGTGAATGTTGTGGGGTGTCATTTTCAATGTCATCTCCCACCTGAGATAAGTAATTCATACTGATAATTGTTTCATCTTGTGTGGCCACATAGAAAGAAACACTGGAATCCTGTTTTACATCCATTCCAGTCTCAGCTGAATTCATTTCCACTCCTAGTTTATCTGAACTGAAGGGAATAAGAGAATCGGGTAAGGTCTCGCCTTCGATCTCTTTAATAGTTTTCCTCAGGTCCTCCTGCTCCTGGATTTTTCTCCTTTGGGAAGTCTTAGGAAGCTCCTGAGATTGCTGGGTTGCCAAGCCAGCTAATCCGCTTTTATTGTGGTGTAAACATTTTTCACATTTGTGACTGTTTACTGTACCCTGGGTACATTTACTCATATTCCATTTATTTTTCGGAATTGAGGGAAGCATCTGCCTTTCTGTGCGCAAGTTTTTGTTTTTCTGAGCCATGGGGATTTGCGCAGGAATGCGTGCCTCTTCTTTGTGACGGTCAGCTTCCCCGCTTTCTATCAGAGTTTCGGCTTGAGTGATTGGCTTTTCCTCAGTCGAGCTGGTAGATTCCTCCACGTTCAGTATTTCAATTTGCTTCTTCTTAATCTCATCTTCTTCAGCTTTGTGACGCATATCTGCTTCTAATTCGGCAAGTCTTTTCATCATCTGCTCATCTTCTTTGTCCCACCAATCCATTTCATCTCTGATAAATAGTTCTAGCTTCTCTCCTATAGCTCTTAAAAATCTAATGTTTGTAGTTCTATCTGTCCCTCGCCACAATGTATTCAGTTGTTTTAGTCTTTGAAGAGCAATAGATATTCGTCTTTTAACTTCTTTCATTATGTCACCATTGTTGGCAATCAATGACACAAGGTATTCAAAATTTTCCAACATTTTCCCTCATTAACATATATTTATTTCTCTATAGTAGTTGTATGTGTATCTTTGTTTTTGCTATGTTAAAATACACGTTGTGTTTTCACTCTTCAATTGGGTTGAGGTTATTAGGTTTTGTATACCATTTTGTTTTGTGGATAACAATACAGTATCATCATCATATCGAATCTCTGGTGTGTCGTGACCACCGATATTTAGGACATCATATAGCTCCCTGTTTATAGTATCTTTGACATTTCTCATTATATTTTCGACGTACAGGTTGAACAAATAGGGGGATAGCAAAACAGCTCTGACGGACTCCTTGCATGTTGTCAAACCAAACTCATGTCTCGCCATCTATTCTAAGTAAGAATATTCTAATCTATTCTAAGAGTTGTATTACATGTGATGGAAAGCCCATATGCCTCATGATTTCACAAAGTTTCTGATGTTGTACACAGTCAAAAGACTGTGTTTGGGTAGCGGGGTAGGGGTATCCCCTATCAAAGGAGAAGTAAGGCGCCTCCTTCCCTTCGCTAGCCTACGGGACACCCTTGGGCAAGGTGGAGTACCCGTTTAGCCCCCCGATCAGGGTTACGTGAAGCCATGGGTGCAGGTGGTGATGAAGATGGAGAGCAGTCGACAGATGGTTGTAGGTTATGGTTTTCACCTTCACGACGGTAGGCAGAGGATCTCTTTTTTGAGGAGACAATGGCTACGGTCACTGACCAGTATGGTCACTGCTAGGAAGGAAAGCAATGGCAAACTACCTTCTTTATAAATGCCAAGAAAATCATGTTGTGTGGACTCATCGATAACCAGGGAAACGGCGTAAATGGGTGCTCCATAGGAGCAGCCTCGCCCGGTAGGGATAGTCATGCGCACCAGGTGACTCCAGACCGTCAACAGGCTACTAGGTGCAAACGATTAATATCATTGAAAGTAGGAACTTGGAATGTTAGAACAATGAATGCAGATGGGAAATTAGAAAACATCAAACAAGAAATGGAGAGAGAGAGAAGATTAAGATATTAAGAATATCGGAAACAAGATGGAAAGGGGCAGGGATAAGGACAGGAGATGATTATAAGATTATTTACTCTGAGGGAGAAGAACACCAAAGAGGTGTAGCCATTATATTAGATAAACAAACATCAAATTCTGTCAAAGGATATCGAATATGCAGACGATACAGTCTTGATTGCTGTGACGAAACGGGACTAGATACATTTTGCCCTCTGTATTATTTCCCTTTGGTCGGAATAAGACGGGTTAGTCTCCCTCGATATGGTGACCATAACTAGGGAATTCCCCGGTGAAAATAGTTCGTGACGACACACTTCTGGTGACTTCTGGATGATGCTGGAATGTCCCCGGCCCAGTGCGTGATGTTTGCTATCACGTTGGACCCACAATTGCTCGGGACTGACGGGGTTTTGGATTTGTCCATGATCCTTGGGACTCTCGAGGCCCGACGAGGTAATTTTGGCAGCGCACATAGCTATCCAACGTCAGTCGCCAGCCGAATTTCGTCAGGGAAGGCCGCAGTAACTCACTGCTAAAAGAGATGTCGGTTATCGCTGCCAGAGCGGCCACCTGCAGTGAAGTGTTGTGATTCTAAGATCACTGGTAATGTTGTATTACTTTATGAATTAGCCGTTTTCCGTAAATACACAGCTAGCAGTCGAAAGACGTTTAATCGCCGACCAAAATAATTATCTCCGCGGAGCGCATAAATTGATCGTCGCCTGTCTGCATTTTTAATTAGCTGTTATTGATCGGCTAGGTAATGTGTGTCAGACGCGTCCGGTAACGCCAACTGTGGTGTGCGAATAAACCTTAGGCCTGTATACGTGTGTTCCATCTGATAGTTGTGTAAATCCGATGTTAGTATATCTGATAGAATTTACTGTTAGAGTACAAATTACATGCATTGTTAGTGACATGTACGTTGATGTTTTCACTGCTATGTGTAAGTATGTTCGGGTAATTTACCAACTGTGTAGCAGATGTGTTAACTATCTGGTTTAGTCATTACATACTCAGGACTGTAAGGAATTGTGACATTAGTTACACTGTGATGCTAGAATCATTTAATAGTGATGAGTTATTGCTTATTATTATTGATGTGTCATTTGCTTAGCTAGAATAGGGTTGTAACTTATGTCGTAGATCAGTGGTGGTTATTATTCCGAGAAACAAGGTGGTGTTATTTCATGGGGATGTGCAGGTAAGTACTTGCTGTGTGAAGATGCCAGTGCTATTCCACATAGGCAGAAATGTTTTATATTTACTGGATAGCGGTTGATAGGAAGTATTTATGATGCCTGATGTCACTGCTTGTTTACATGCCTGTCCGCTAGAGTGACCATGCGTGTCCAATCGTGCATATGTCTAGCCAACCGACTGGGTATGAGGCCTGACCGACCGACTGTTATGTTGCATGTCCGACCCAACGCGATTGTTCGTAACCAATAGTTGAATTAACATACCCGACCGAGAGCGATGCGGCGCTCTGTAATCGAGGCCGTTATCGTCTATGTAGATCCGAACTATGATCAGAACCTGGTCTGTCTCTATTATTCTCCTCTTCAAGAAACCTGACTCTGTGAATGGAGTAACTTATTCACTGAAGTGAGGAAGTAGTAGTAACCTCTGTGGTAATTGGACAGGATTTGGGGGACTGGAGATTTAGGAGATGAGGGGCTGGAAGCCTCTCTAAAATGGATGACGTGGCCTAACTCGCCACGGACCAAGATGCGCTGGGCCCACAGCAGCTGTGGGAAAGTGTTTTCGGTGGATGGCCACCATATCTGTGCTAGACCTGCACAGACTTGACCGTCATGGATGAAGGTCAATTAATAAAGGTCACACCGTGTTCTGGGACGGAGATCTCAGAACAAAAGCTGTTGCTGTGTTATGAGTTTGTTAGTTAAGTTTAACAATTCATGGTTTATAATTGGTTAATGCTACGTTAATGAATTGTGATGTATATAATTTATTAATGTTGTGTAGTCATTAATGAGTTATGTTTAATTAATTGATCAATGGGTAAAGTGATTGATTAATTGTTGAGTTAGGTAGGTGAGGAGGATATGTCCGGCTGGGCACCTCCTAGATAATGTAACCACTACACTGAAAGAGAAGTAGGTGTATTTTCTGGTTGGTGGATGGTGAAGAAACATGAGTGGACTAGCACCAGGCGAAAGATACTTTGACAGAGTCATACAGTCTACTCTGGTGCTATCGGGCTATCTGTTGCCCAGACGAGTTACTTGACTATACACTTGTGTATTATTGCTTTCTCTTGCAGCCTCACGCCTATACATTATAGTTAAGAGTGGATCTATGATGTTAATGATCATTTATATATATTGCATTATATATATTACTGAGAGGCATGTGTCAATGTGGAGATGCAGTGTAGTCCTTGTTGTAGTTGAGTACTCACACCAACCCCTCCATGTTTCAGGATCTGTTATAGGTTAGATCCGATGGAGATTCATGAGTTCAACCATAAACTCGACGGGACTTGCTCATTCCAGTGCCAATCAAGATGAGGTTTGAGGCATTACTGGGAGCAGTCATCTGAATCTGCCTACGTCAACTCTTGAGAGTCAATTGAGTTGAGATTAGCCCGGTAGGTCTATGCTAAGACCACCGCAACGAGTCCGACGAAGTTAGTCAACCGATCCAGGTAGGGTCAAAGACTAAAGCGTCTATTGGTTCCAGCTAGTAAGGTACTGGTACAGTTCAAACTAAGTGAGGACCTTGATACTATCACGGCAATGAAGTTCAGGTGTTGAGAAGAGTGTTTACCAGTCATGACAATGGCCAGTTTATTAAGTTTCCGGCCCGGCTGGGTCGTCACGGGACACATTGTCTAATTTCACGTGAACTACGATGTGAATCTACAGTTGTGAACCTTATTGAAGCCATGAACTGGGTCATATGATTGACAGCAGGGATTTGATATTCTGGTGAACTGTGCAGGTAGTTGATACCTACCGAACTGAGTTGATGGACAGACTTGGTGAACTGTGAAGGTAGTTAATACTTACCGAACTGTGTAAGATAGCTACATGAGAATATGTTCAGTTCTAACATTCACTTGTTGAATCATGCAATGGGGACACTGTGGTTATTTGGAGTCAGCGCTCCGGTTATTGGTTGCAGATAAGTGTTTCACACTAACTTGAAAGACTGAAGAGCAACCAGGCTCTTATATACATTAGTGTATTGTGCTATAGTACTTTTCTTCAGTTGGGGACATCTAGGATTCTAGAGTCGGCCCAGACGTCATCAGCGGAGTGGAACTTGTGATTTATTACGTCATCGAGGGTTGATCCTCAATTGTTGGTGAAGTGTCTGTCAGGCCTTAGTCCTACGCCTGACCAGTCCGAGATCTTGTTCACAGTGGGAGGAGAAGACTTTGGAAGGGTATATGCCTTGGAGTTCCTTTACACTGGAGGTTTCTCGGGTAAGTCGTTAACTACGACGGGACAGCCTCACGAACTGAAGTCACATTCTCTGTGATGAAGACGGATCATCAGGAGATCTTCTCGTGTACATATTGTCTTCTATCCAGGCTTTCAGCCATCCTTCTCTGAGTTACGGTTGAAGTATTTAGAAATTAAATTTTGCTTTGTTAGCCATGACTTTGCGTAGTAGTATGACTGTTGTCTTGTCCAAGCCCCCTGTGGGTAGGAATCCATAAGTGGGGAGGGGAAGGTCAGCTGTCCCGGCTTGTGTGGGGCCTTGTAGATGAAAAGTCCTATTGGGGTGGTCGGAGCAAAGGCTGGGGATATTAACTATAGTAACATAACTGTCCAAGCCCCGGAGGTCTTGTTACAATTGCAGACAATGAACAGGACCTGCAACATTTAGTAGATGCAGTTGTTACACACAGTGAACAACGGGGGTTAGAATTAAATTGTAAAAAGACACAGATTATGGTCGTCACTAGGAAGAACGAAATACCACAATGTAATATACAAGTAAATGGGAATATTCTTCAACAAGTGAATAGGTACAATTATCTCGGAACAGTAATAACATCTGATGGGAGATGCCTTGAAGAGATTAGAACAAGAATCGCCATGTCTAAGGTAGCTTTTAGCAAGATGAAAACCATACTGACCAATAGATTGATTGATTGATTGATTTAGGAACCGACATCACAGCATTCGGGACATTCCCATAAGCGCTCCGTCCCCATCCTCAGCAGCCAGCGAAGAGTTCCAACACTATTAGTTCCAGTAGCAATCTGATTATATGTCCGTCTAGCCTTTCCTCTGAGCGTCGAGCGTCGACCAGATCCCCTCGTCACACCTCGCTGTCTCATTCTTACCAGACTATCGTGATCCATCTGCTCCTCCGAGGTGTACACGTGCTCCCACAAGGCCGCAACCACGTCTGCCTTGTCATGCATCAATACTCCACCACGTTTTGCCGAGCCAGCCAATCTGTCCGCCTGTTCATTCCCCAGCACACCGGCATGCCCAGGAGAAAAGATCCAGGTGATGCTTGCTAGCCGTGACCTTCCGAAGCGAAGCAAGCCACTCTGCACGAAGCTTGCCCGTTCTCACCCTTCTCAGCATGATTTCTGAGTCAGTTACAATCACAATGTGTGTATACTGACCAATAAAAAGATGTCAATTGAAACGAGAAAAAGAGTGTTGAGGTGCTACATAGAACCTGTACTTTTATATGGATGTGAAGCTTGGAAAATGAGCAGTCAAGCTGAAAAACATCTGATGGCTGTAGAAATGTGGTTTCTGAGGAAAATGCAAAGAATACCATGGACAGCCAGAAAGACCAATGATCAGGTCCTTCAAGAAACAAACGAAGGTCGTAAACTGATTAGAGACATTAGACGCAGACAGTCAAATTTTTTGGGCATGTTATGAGAAGAAATGAATTGGAGAACTTGGTGACAACTGGTAAGATCGAAGGGAACAGACCAAGAGGAAGACCTAGAAGCAAATACCTGGATGGCTTGGCCTCGTGGCATGGTCTAGACAGAAACACGGAGCTGATCCACGACTCTGGTGATCGAGTGAGATGGCAAAACATGACCGCCCACGCTTGCCGGCATGGCACATGATGGATGGACACAGTCAAATGCCTTTGAATAATCCACAAAACACGAGCATAGGTTTACATTAAATTCTCTGACTTCTCAATTATTAAACGAATGTTAAGTATGTGATCTCTTTTCCTCTTGCTTGTATAAATCCAGCTTAAGCCACGTTAATTTCTTCTTGTATTTTCTTACGAAGTCTTTCCATTGAGATTTTAGAAGAATTTTACTGCAGCTCTAACGGATTCCTTGCATGATATCAAACCAAACTCATGTCTCGTCCTCTTAGGAAGGTGGGGGATGTGCGGGAGAAGGATGGGTTGGTTGGTAGGGTATGTATGTGTCCCTGGGTGTGTGTGTGTGTGTGGGTTGGGTGATATGTGGGTGGGGTGATGTGTGGGTAGGTGGGAGATGGGCCTCATAACATGGTAATTTGCCTTGTTTATGTTTACAACATTCATTTCACAATGTAATTTTTCTTCCTATGTGAATGTATAATGCTCCTGATGGACGAAAGATGAGTGATTGGAAGGGCCGAATGTAAGACGGGCCTGCGTGCCCAATGTGTGACCCTTTTAAAATAAAGTTCATTTGATTTGATTTGATTTGTTTTCATATCCGGGTGATTTACCATTATTAATGTTCTTTATTGCCCATGCAATTTCATCTAATGATGGTTCAGGTTCTGTCTATGTTGTCATTGGTTCATGTATCTAATTCATATCCTCGCTGTCATTCATATCATGCATTCCAGAATAAAGTCGTTCGTTCGCTCGTTCGTTCGTTCAACTGCAGTATTCCTGCCATCTTTCTAGAAGTTGTCTAGATTATGATATGGAATTTCCGAACTTTTTACAGATAACATTCAATTGTGGTTGAACATTTCTTGTCAATAATTTCTTTGAACATATTATAATCTCTTCCAGTCTTATGATATTGCTCTATTCTGGTACAGCAATCTTGTATATATTGGTTTTTGTTCTTTCGTGTTGCAGATTAAGAGAAAATAATTACAGAAAACACAGGACGTTGCGGCCACTAGCCTTCATCAGGAAACACATACACAAAACACAACATATAAACTTGAGGACGACGCTACAGAGACTATATCAGGGTATAAGAACGGAATGGAAAGAATGGAAAGATGAAGAAAATGAGAAAAATTTTAAGAAAAGGAAGAAATGAAAAATAACAAATAAATGAAGACAGAAATGTGCTATTAATCTCAGAATCGCAGTTTGTCATACTAATAGGAATCTTCACATTGATACTCTTATATAGACATCCGTAAGAGGTTGTGGTATAATGGGAATAGGGGTAGGAAGTGTTAAAGATTCAGTGGAGACTCCTTGTAAATGCTTGGAAGTGGTACATGAAAAAGAGAAGGAAGGTAAGGCGGGAAACTGGAAGCAATGGAGATCTGATGGTGGGCCGAGAGTGAAAACAACGGAGTGCCCCGGTGGATGTCCGTACAGAGCATGCGTGTGTACCAGCAAAGGGTTGGCTATAGTAGGCGATTGTCAAAGAGCATAGAAGTGTACGCCTAATTTGATTGTGATAATAATGAAACAAATTCTCGGTTCTGCATTGTGTGTGTACTAAGAGAATACATGAGTAATAAGTGAAATAAAACGACATGAAATAGAAACAAACAATAAAGACTCTTTCAAATTAAAAAGAATTCTCTTTCTTCGTTTCTCTTTCGAGGAAAGAGAGTAACACATAGTTATCCACACAAAAGGTCAGTGTGTGAGTTAAAATACACTGACATAAACTACGGCAAGCTCTAATATACTTTAAGAAGTAAAAGATAATGACATAAATATAAACAAACTCTATCCCTTTTTAAGAGTTATAATATAATGACACAAAAATAGGAGCACTATAATACTCTGTACAGGCCGCAGCTGTGTTTCGAATGCGTTATGCGGGATTACGAACTGCGTCCGTTATGCCTTCGCCACAGAGCCGACCTAATACTCTTTACAAAGTAATATATAATAACATAAAATAACAGTAAACTATAACATTCTCTAAGAAACAAAATATAATGATGTAAAATGGGAAAACTCTAACGCCCTTTAAATGTTAAAATATAATAACATAAAGTTAAGAAAAACAATCTGACATAAAATAGAAAAACAATCTATACCACTATTTAGGAGTTAACACATAATGGCATAAAAGGGGACAACTCTAACGTCCTGTGAGAGTTAAGTACACCAGGGGAAAAGAATGTTGCAGTGCTACACAGAACCTGTACTTTTTATAGATGTGAAAAATGGACAATAAGTAGACATGCTTAAAAATATCTAAAGGCTTTGGAAATGTGGTTTACGAATAAACTGCAATGAACACCATAGACTGACAGAAAAACCAATGAGCAACTCCAACAAACAAGAAATTAAAAGCGAACACTGATTAGAAAAAGTAGCCGCACGACTCTAATGATGATGTGAGATGGCTAAACATAAGTGGCCATGCTTATCGGCATGGCACATGATGATGATGATGATGATGATGATGATGATGATGATGATGATGATGATGATGATGATATAATTTGGGACTCTGATATACCATGTTTGGAGCCAAGATGGTGCCACATTGCTCGTGTACTTGTGTAATCTATGGAATGATCTGTTGCACTTAAATTAAAGTGTGCAATGAATGTGATTTGTGTCAAACAAAACATAATCTGTCTGTCAGGACACGAGTTTTGGCAATAGTGTAGTTAGCTACAATCTTGTAGTTAGTGCCCTTGCATGTCACCATGGTATGTTTTGCATATCCTTTACAGGACATCGCTGTCAATATCAGCATTTTTCAGCTGATTGTTGATTTCTTGGCAAGATTAAGCTCAGTAGTTTGTCATTGCTTTCTGAGCGGCCGGCTCACATACCCCGTAAGTTACCAACGTGATTCGAACCACTGCTGATTCTCACCGTCGTCACGTTACTTACGAGAGTATACGAGATTACGGAGAAAAGTCGCTAACCTCTAGGCCAGGAAGCCGGCATGTCACCATGACAATGTTGTAATTTGTTCCTTTGCTTATCATCACGACACAATGCTGTGGTGGTTCCTATTATTGCCACCAAGATAATAATTGTAATGTTAGTTCCCATGTTTGCTACCATCACACTTTTGGGATTAGTGCCCTTGCTTGCCACTAAAGCAACTTGAAGCAAATTCAGGTGTCTACATTGTGTGTCTCTCTGAAGAATGTGAAGTTATATATGAGTATACATCGGAAGAAATACAAATGATTATTTCGATATAGAAATATTCCCAATGTCTCCCCATACGTGTATGTTGCACAAGTAAGCAGAGAACTCGTGACTACAGATGCAACAGGTCTATATCCTAACGGCTAAGCTTTTGTATCTGCTTTCCTATAAACTAGATATTTCTAGCTTCGAGAGGCCAGTTATGTAACCGCTTGTCCTACCTACCCAGACAAACTGCTGGGTAGCCAGAAGTCGTCTCTATATGACCCTTCTGAGAACCATTGAATGACAACTAGAATATACATCGTCGGTACATACATATAATTCATATATACATAGTCACATCACGAGAAATATGTCCAATAATCAACATGCTTTGGTACAATAAGCTATTATTATTAGCTTTATAGACAAGACATTACTAATACACGGGTTATGCAGTAGTAATATTAGTATTAGTATTAGTAATAAAAGAAAACAGTAAATGAACATACAAAACAAAGTGCCTCTTCTAAATACAGTTCGGATTATCACATAATTATGTTAATAAATAGATAAATAAATACGTGAACTGGAGTACATATTTTGAGCTTCTCATTCAACCGGTGGCTTGTCCTGTACAGAACGTCTGCAAACAGTTTGTCGGCGACAGTCATATTTACATTGTATCTACCCCATATTTTTAGCGCTCGCTCACTTTAAACTCAAGCGCAGTCCATACACACTAATTCTAGTAGTGCTGGACATACTTTTGCGTGTAGATTAGCTTTACCTATAACAGTGTTCCTCGCGAACCCACTCCGACTTCAGAGGTACTTATAATTAACGTCCCCAAGTCAAGGACGATAGGTCAACATTTTAGTTCAACTGTCCGGTGTAGGAGGTTGAACCTCTCTCCTCGGCATCAACACCCGGATGTTTATTATTACGCGTTCGTATCCATTCGGCCAAGCTGACCCCTATCCCATCTTAAATCCATCTACGCTGTCATGTTCCTCTTCTCTGCCTCCCGGGTACATGTCGCTCGATAATTATCTCGTCAAGACGTTAATGTCTTTTGACATGTCCAAAACATTTTGTTTACTCAGTTTTGTTTGTCTTCTTCAGTCAGTTCCCAATAAGTCCTGTGTTCCTACTAAGCAAAATTATCTGTACAATGTGGGCTTTTCTATTCAATTGTGTTGTTCATATAGTCTGTGCCCCCCTCCCCCCCCCCCCCCATTTTGTTCTCTATTCTTTCGCTATCAAGATATGTTTCTCTTTCTTTCCATTATATATTCATGCGCGGTCTACCTGCCCTTCAAATCACGCTTTCAATTTGTCTTTTGTTTTGTTTGCACCTGTGATTTTTGATTTTACACATATGTGCATTGTTTATCACATATTTCTATCTGTCTTTCTAGTCGTTTACATTCACTTGTCTCTACCTTTATGTGTGTTGTCTTTCTTACACTTTCACATGTTACCTAACAGTATATTTGTCTGGCCATCTGTCTGTCTCTCAATTTTATATGCCATTAACAATTTCGTATCAGTGGTCTGTCTTCAGTTTCACATGTTCATGTCATCTACCTTATGTTTTTGGCCTACCAGTCTATTTTACATATTATACAACTGGATATTGGTCGGTCTGTCTATCAGGAAATCTACAGAGCTATGTATATAACATCGTATCTATCTACTGGTTTGTACGTTTGTCTATATCTTTGTTTTCTATCTATCTTTCTGTGTGTCTGTCTATCATTCTACAAACAGACCGTGTCGGAACAATGTAATGAACACATCTGTCAGTCGGACGTGCCGTCCAGCTGCGCTGTTATCCCACAACCTCCGCTGTGAGATACTGAACCCTTTCTGCCCTTATCCCCAGCGCAGTGACGTGAAATCTTCATCATAACCCTAGCTATACTGACGTCACAATGTCACAGGCAAGGCCACGTCTGCTCTATCATGAAACAAAACAACTTCAGCACAGCATCAACATCAACATGACTGATTATATCCGTAAAGGAAATGTGGTCACTGCCGCCCCAGCTCTCAGGAGCTGTTTGTAGCTGACCAAGAATCCCAACATCTTCCAGGTTCAAGGATTTGAACTGCTGCAGACACTGTGGGATTATGCCACCTGGTAGTCCTGCGTCAATAACCAGAATCTTCTGATTGGGCGGGGCTTCCTCGTAGTAAGGTGCCATTTTCAACACGGCTTTGAAGAGGCGATCTCTGTAAATAAAAGTAATAATAAAAACAAAACAATAATAAGATATGGCACATGGAAGAGAAAATCTAATTAGCAAATCTTACAATAAAGAATATTGATTCGAGAAATTTGGCGTAGATACTCAAGATTTGTTGAGTACGTTATGAGGAGAGGAAAACGGGACAGCTTGGCGGCGACTGGCGAGATTAATGGGATGTCGGATGTATAGATTTATGGCGCAAACCCAAAGAGATAAGGATACTGAATTCCTCTTTCCCAGTTTGATCCTGCCCGTTTAATTATGTTAACCGTTAATGGTTCAGTTGCTTGAGTCCATAAATAGAGTTTCAGAGAACCAAGGAATACCTCTGAGAAAATATTTACAAGATTTTTTCCCCCTTATTACCCGAAAATATCCTATTGGTGGTTCCTTGCCTCTCCTCTCTCAGTTAACCTAATTTTATCTAGGGTTGTCTTGATTAAACTAATTGACTATGACATGTAAAAAATACACTCACTAGAGGAAATGATCTCCCTTTTTTCATCATTTATTAACTATACAGTTATTAATGAACAGTAATGTTTTGATACAATCATTACAATTTCATTACATACATACATACATACATACATACATACATACATACATACATACATACATACATACATACATACATACATACATACATACATACATACATACATACATACATACATACATACATACATGAACAATCAGAAGTTCATTTACATCAAGATCTGTACTTGTATTTTCATCAGTGACTCCCCTCCCCACTTAATATTAATACTACAGGTAATGTCACAGGTAATTTTCCTGCAGATCCTCTGTGGTAGTAAATCTGAAACAGAAAAATTGGTCTGTCTTTCCTTGTAGTGACTTGTGAGATAGGGATTCCTGCTCCAAGCAGTCACGGTGAAATATTAAGCTTACGTGTATTGTTTTTCCCGGTTTGAGCAGAATATTGGCTCTATTTCTCCCCTTCCAGGTTCAAGAATCTAACATCTATGTTAAACGTCCTTCATGGAATCGAGGAAAATCTTGCAGATTGAATAGTTTCTGCACTACTGTAAAAGGGCATCACTCAATCAGGTGCTCACTCAACAAGGTGCTACATTCACAAAGTGCTGCATTCACAAAGTGCTGCATTCACAAAGTGCTGCATTCACTATGTGCTGCATTCAACAAGTGTTGCATTCACCCAAGTCAGGTCTGGATCTATTGGTACTTAGCCACTATCTGAAATTTCAGCAATCAACATAATCTAATCATACCATCAATATGACATTAGTAATGTAATACTGTAAGCTCCTAAGTATACAACCAGTGAAATCAATAAAATGAATCTTGTTCCTAGAGAAAAATAAACATAGGAGAAAGATAGTCTTGGTGTTCTCAAATAGTTGTCACCAACATAATTGTTTGCTCTCTATCCATCTTCCACTATCAGGTGCTCAAGGTTTAAACTAGCAGATGTGCAGTTTCATCTTCACCTATGCCTGTCCTCATGTCTCCAGGTTAAGTAATACCTTGATTGATTTGGAATAGACAACTATGTTTACCATCCTCTTCTGTATCTAGTTTTGTTCTCTACATCTTTTTCCATTATAAGAAAAAGGTCTCATACATTAAGGGTTTTAAAAATCATTTCCTAGGGCAATGAGTAGTTGCTTATAACAATATAAGGACATCATGGTTTCCCTTCTTGTATAGTATTCAGGTGAATTCTTTTCTAATCAAAAGTATTAAGGCGGGTATATTCCCTCCTATTCACCGTGTCTATAATATGCTTGTACGTCATTTAACATCCTCATTCTCATTATCACTATCATCATTGTTATTACAATCATCATCTCCATTCTCATCATTATTATTTTTCATTATCATTATATCATCATCTTCATTACAATCATCATCATCATTATATCATTATCATCATCATAATCATTATAATTACAATCTTACAATCATCATCACCATTCTCATCATTATTATTTTTCATTATCATTATATCATCATCTTCATTACAATCATCATCATCATTATATCATTATCATCATCATAATCATTATAATTACAATCATCATCTTCATTACAATAATCATAATCATCATTATTGTTATTACATTCATCATCTCATTATCATTACATTCATCAGGACAATAGCCCAAACAAAATGGGGTTTTTCTTAAGACACGAAACCAGATGCTTGCAGTACGCGTGATGTGTAATATGTGTTGTGTCGTGCTTAGGGCACACAACCAGATGAAGGTACCATACGTGATATATTATATAAAGTGTTGTCATGCGTCAGAGTGCACTAAATGATTAATTAGTGTTTTGGTTATGCTGAACATGTTCTCTGCTGATAGACAGGGCATTACACATCAAAGTTGCCTTCTATCCTGAGATATATTGTTAGCTTATACCCTGTTTAGCATGTTACTTCACCTCACTCATATGCACTCATCAGAAATAATATTCCTATGTACATGGATTATCATTTCACTCATTCCTCTGACATAATATTCATATGTGCATGGATGATCATTTCACAATAATTCATCAGGCACATTCATATCTGTATGGATGACAATCAAGCATATGTATGTGCTTTACAAAGAAGACATTCACAGATTCAACCATAATGACATTACAATGGAACCTAAATCACTCTATCATCCTTCATCAGAAATTATATTTTCCTGGATGATAATTAGTCATTCATACTGATGTGGTTCACAAATGATACATTCACATCTGTTTAACAATAATGAAATCACACAATAATCCCCACAGACATGCTCTCAGCCATAATATAGATTTATTGATCATTATGTATAATTATGAAATTCACAAATGATGCTTCCTCATGTTTAACAATAATGGACTTATACATGGGTCCCCAAATGCTCTCATATATTTATGTGATATACTCAATCCCCATTCATTCATTATGAATCCTAATCATTCTTGCATGGCGGTTGACTAAGCATTATTATGTGGCACAAATATTAATTCCACATGTTTAACAACATTTACAATACATTACCTCACCACATGTGTGCTTCAACCCATCACACAAATTATGATACCTATAGGAAAGTAGTTGGTTCTCCTGTGCTTATGGAAAACAAATACTTGACTTATGGGCTCATGTATTTAAAAATACTTGACTATTAGACATTACACTAATTTGCCTTACCAGTGTTGGCACATGTAAACTAGTTTTCTTACCACTGCACTCAATATACTTAGCTTCCTAAATCTTAAGTTACTCACCACTCCTAAATCACTACTGATTGAGTTGAACTACTTAAGAAGAATAATGTACAACTAGGTCTAATGCTTATGCATTAAATAAGGTGTTTAGTTGGGAGAAACATAAAACTCACTGTAGTTTTCTTAATGGACAGTTCTTAAGAACTTATTGTCAGAATCTTGCATTCAGCAATAACACAGGCTCGTAATCACTAACAGATGTGATACAAACACTGTCACAGAATGACTTTACGTGACACACTGCAAATACAATTCAAACATTTTATTCACACTTCTTACTCATCACAACCATTACATGCATCGCGCAATTACAATAGCGATGCCATAATACAATCAATAGATATATAAATGCAATGTATACAACTCACAATCCTACATACCAGGCGCACAGTCTCCTATACTCACACAGGCTTTCTATCTTTTGGCGTTCATACACACAAGTCATACGAGCACCATTCAATCCGTCTCTCCAGTACAACCGTCCCAAGCCGTCTGGCGCTAACCACTGTGAGTTCTCGCTAGTCGGGGTTGTGTCCCTGCGTGGACTTCATGTCCCACGCATGCACCGACTGACCATTCCTGTCACAGCGTGGTTAGTGTCGCTCACAGGCGGACCTGGCCGTAATTGCCAGGCGTCGTTGACGACGACGACGCGGTAGAACCGGTGGGGAGATTATGACATTCTCCCGCCCTCCTTTTCATGAAAGGAGAATCCTTTCATGTAAGCTATATACATTTGGGTTTATTTATTAAACCTGTCAGAATCGACCCAGTGTTTGTCATCTGACGTGACACTTTGGTTTATATTGAAATATGTAGATAATTGTAAGATATATACACACACTCTCCAGTGATGCTATCAAGCAACACTCCTCAAGTACAATCCACTAGATGGATTCTTACGTTAGTTGTAATTTGACACAGCCTATCCGGTAGCTATCAGCGACTTATGCTATCTCTCAAGCCACGCAACCACCTCTCGACAAATAAACAAAAATTACAAACACGACATGTCAGGCCGCGAGTCCTCTCCCTATAAGATGACTCCAACATTTGACTTCAACCTCATATGGTAGAAAGTCTCATGTAGTTCTACAACTTCGGTAATTACTCCCATGTATAGTTGATGTCATCTTGATGTGTCGCCAATCTGGCAACATGAGGATGGTTTCTATACCTATTACACATTACCACTAATTTCAATTGTTTCCCTTGGTTGTAATCAGTGAAGCAATACAAAATCTATGGGCGATAATTTCCACATGCTTTCAAAGAAAATAAATTGCATTGGTAAATCAATTTCTAAGCGTCATAGCTTGATGCTTATTGACAATAGTGAACCAAATGTCACTATTGAGAAAAAGTTAATCATCTTATGATTCTCAGATTACATCTATCAAAATCCTTACATACAATTTGTAAATGCAAAATTTCAGCTCACAAAGTTTATGTCAAGCGTCAATTCTTTGTGAGAATTCCAATATAGTCTGCTAGTTTTAGATTAATTTCACAAATACCGGAAGTACACAGCTGGTGTGTTAAGATGTAGCTAACACAAAGTTCTTCCGTCGGGATGTTATATAAACGAACGGAGTACACAATTCATAAGAACAGCTGCTGGATTAAATCTTTCTTTCGAAGTATGGATTAAAGTGTTCTGTAGAATTCAGATGTCACTATCCCTCTCGCACAGATTAAAACAAGTCGGAACACTCTGCTCAGCAGGTTCTACGGATACTCGAACTGTTCAAGTAAAGTAAGTCTTGAAATAACGTAGCACTGTTCGTTACAATGTTCATACATATTTAAAATAATATTCCCTTTCAATCACATACCACACAAGTATTCATCACAATTATTACAATAATTATAAGATATATATATATATATACTATATTTACATTGGGACGTTGTCCCTATCACAATTTCTACACAGCGTTTCTGAAATAAGTTCACTATTCGCCGTGTTGCTGAGCGCTATACTAATCTGCAGATTACTTATTGGTCTGCTGTGTGCACTCAGGCGCAATTAGGCTTTCGGATGTGTCGTACGGACATCTGGAAAGAAGGTCGGCAATCGTATTTTGTGTGCCGCGGATATGTCTGACTTCAAAACTGAAATCTTGTAGTAATAGTGACCATCTTGCTACCCTGTGGTTAGTAGAAGTTCCAGTCGTGATGATTGTCAACGGACTGTTGTCTGTCTCGACTATGAAATGTTTTCTAAGAAGAAATCTGGATAATTTTACTGAGTATACAAGAGCAAGGGCCTCAATTTCGGGCGTTGACCAATTTTTTTCTCTTGGTTTTAATTTCCGACTTACGTAGTACACTGGGTGAAGAATTTGGTCGTGCTCTGGCAAAGGTACTGCCCCAATCGCTATGGAGCTCGCGTCAGTTCTCAATCTGAAAATAGCGTCCAAATTTGGTAATTTAGGAATCGGGTTACTAGAAAAGTAGGATAACACTTTTGTAAATGCAGGTCTTAGGCATTCGCTGTTTACAATTTTGTTAGGTTTTGTCCTTCGTTAGTAGGTTAGTGAAACACTCAGTCAACGTAGCAAAATTTGGTATAAACTGCCTGTAATAATTTAACAGACCTAGGACACTTCTCAATTCTTTTTTGTTGTCGGAAGCGACAATTTAAGAATTCTTGACACGATGTTGTCGACAGTCATGACAAAGCCGTTACAAATTTTATAACCCAAAAATGAAATTTCTTGGTAGGCTATGTCGACTTTCGATGGTTTGACTGTCAGTCCGTGATGTATGATGTCTGGGGGACGAGCCTCCACGTTCACACCTGTCAGAACCTTGCATTCAGCAATAACACAGGCTCGTAATCACTAACAGATGTGGTCCAAACACTGTCACAGAATGACTTTACGTGACACACTGCAAATACAATTCAAACACTTTATTCACACTTCTCACTCATCACAACCATTACATGCATCGCGCAATTACAATAGCGATGCCATAATACAATCAATAGATATATAAATGCAATGTATACAACTCACAATCCTACATACCAGGCGCACAGTCTCCTATACTCACACAGGCTTTCTATCTATAGGCGTTCATACACACAAGTCATACGAGCACCATTCAATCCGTCTGTCCTGTACAACCGTCCCAAGCCTTCTGGCGCTAACCACTGTGAGTTCTCGCTAGTCGGGGTTGTGTCCCTGCGTGGACTTCATGTCCCACGCATGCACCGACTGACCATTACTGTCACAGCGTGGTTAGTGTCGCTCACAGGCTGACCTGGCCGTAATTGCCAGGCGTCGTTGACGACGACGCGGTAGAACTGATTGGGAGATTATGACACTAATCACGTGGTTTACAACACAATGACTTAAAAATTCTTCTTGGGAAATAATTTCACAGACTAACTAATTTAAACCATTATTATTTTACCTTCATGACAATGAAATGGCTTCACAGCACATGTCCACCACAGATGTCAGGTCTTCGATTTGGTGGAGTTTCCAAATAAACTGGCTGCTTGTTTTCTGGTCCTACTATTCTCACTAGACTTTAATTTTCTAACGTGTTCGTAGCGAGTTGACAAGCTACCATTTTCCACAGGCACAGTCGATCTTTCTTCTGGTGGCGACGAGTTGTGGTTGTACAATGAGGCTATGAGACCGGTTGTTACCGTATTTATCTCAGATTTTTCCGTTCCGAGGTTTGGCTTTCCCGTGGCCCATGAGTCTGTCCTTGTAATTTTAGGGTTATCAGAAGCGGAACAAACTATTCCTGTTGCGGTGCCCATACTCAATTGTTGTGGGAAGAAATATTCACAGCACCGTTACGGCCTGTGAAAAAAAATATATTACATGGGACAAGACCAAGGGGAAGGCAGAGAGACAGATATCTGGATGATTGGGCCACGTGGAATAATCTAGACAAGAACACAGGGCTGATCCACGACTCTCTTGATCGTGAAAGATGGCGAACTATGACCGGCCGCGCTTATCGGCAAGGCTCGTGATGATGATAACGATATCGAAGAGATGGTGTCCGTTGACTACGACTTTTCTATAACCGTTCCTTAAAGCACGTGAGCACAATTACAAATACATGCACATAAATGCAAGCACACACACACACACACACACACACACATACACACACACATACACACACACACTCACACACTCACACACGCACACACACACACACACGGGAGCCGTGGTGGTCTAGTGGCTAGCATGCTTGACTGCCGGCCCGGTTGTCATGGATTCAAATCTGCATCAAAGCGGATGTGCAGAAATGACCAGACAAAAAATAGTACCAGGAAGTGTCTCGGGAAGTAAAGACACATTAACCGCATCACCTGGTGAGTGCCGATTGGTTTATAACAATGTGGGGCTAGATTTTTCCGGTTTCAAGATGGCGACGGACGGTCGTGTTGTTTTGTGTTCGTTAACTTTTTCGCGACGGGGATGGATTTATTCATCCCTGGCGTGTAATTGGTGTGCCAGGATGTAAAACCAGGAGTTTCTACTCAAGATCTGCGCGGGTGCTACGGAGTTCGTGCATCGAGCGAAGCCATCCTTGAGTGAATTTTCAGCAGCGTGTGTGGTTTAAATCAGTCTGTGTTTACGTTTTTTCAACATGGCGGAACAACGTGTGTTTTCCGATGGGCCAGCAGTCAACATAACGAAGCGGCGTGGTAGCCGCGCAGGGAAAAAGAAACAAGGTAAGCGCGGAGGTTTGAGGCGTTTTAGACTCAAGTGTCACCGTCTAGGACTCAGTATTCTATATTGGAACTGTGCCAGTGTAAAACAACGGGGCTCTATTTTAGAAACCCTAGTTTACAGGAACGACATTGTAGCACTCCAGGAGACGAGACTGGGCGATCAGCTACTCCGAATTGCCGGCATTCAAATGTTTCTACAACAGACGACATCTGGGAACGGCGATTCTCGTTCGCGACAGCATGGTGGCGTCAGAACTAGACATGTCCAGTTGGGACAGTGACGATATACAAATACAGGCGTTGAGAGTTCATTCCAGTATACCATTCGTGTTGGTTAATGTTTATGCCCGCAATGCGAGTATGGACGCCCAGAAGTGGCAGTGCTTAAGTGGCATATTGGGCCAAGAGAGAAATGTTATTTTCTGTGGTGACTTCAACGCTAAGGGCAGAGCATGGGGAAACACTTCCTCCAATACACAAGGGGAGGAGCTCGAGACTGCACTGGAAACCATCGACCTGGTTTGTATTAACAGTGGCTATGTCACCAGGACAGCAAGCCGTCCAGGCGATGAGGACAGTGCTATTGATCTGGCGCTAGTTTCACCTTCACTCACTACAGTGTGTAGATGGGGTGTCCTAGGACACCATGGCAGCGACCACCACCCGTGCAGCATATTGGTGGAGAAAGGCAGAACCAGGCAGCACAAGCTAAAGGTAAAGACGTTCCAGTATGACAGTACAGGGCAAGATGTGGTGAGTAAAATAAGACGTGACAAGCGCAGAACGTTTCAGGGCAGGAAAAAAAGCTGGGAGCAGCCACCGTGGTGGAGTTTCGAGGTGGAGAAGGCTTGGGTGGATAAGCGTAGTGCTGTAAGGAGATGGCAAAATGCCAAGAAGAACAGAGCTGGTCATCTTAGTCCCTGCTTGCACTTAGAAAGAGAGATGCACACAAAAGTAAGCTATTTCAAAAAACTGGTCAAGGTGGTTAAAAGCGAAAAATGGGCAGAGGTGTGTCAAAGAGTAAGCACAGACAAGTCACTGAAATTGTTCTGGCGACTACATAAAAGCATGAGTGGTGTAGTCAAGAAGAAGAGCATTTCAGACTTCCAAGGTGCTGACCTCATGTAGCAGTGTCAATAGAAGTAACAAGACTTGAGCTGGTCTAAAACTTTATACTTTATTCTCAAGATGACAAGCCGCGTCTTCTCAGCTGGACTGTCGGATGTTCACTAACCATAACAACATAATACGTCACGATTGAGCATCTCCCACCCCTTTCAGTCTCAATGCTCAATCGTGCTGTATCTGAGTTTCCCACTAGATCCTAATAATACCCAATACTGTTACACCTCCCCATGGTTAAAAAAGAATTTTCCTTATAAAGGAAAAATCTTTACTCTAAATCCCCATACTCCATTCCCTCTTTGTCTTCTAACCTTCGCTAAAACCAAGTTTGTGTAAACAATACATCTTTTACTTTTTCCCTTTTTATATAGTCAACCCACTTCTTCTTCGTTCCTGGTCCTTCAACCAAACATAACATATTTACATATAACATTTCAAATTCAACTTTATATAATACATCATCATAACACGTCTTCTTAAATACTCCTTCTCCACTTCAATAAGCAATCCGCTTTCTACTTCAAACGCTGATACCAACTCCTTATTCTTATCACCAACACTACTAATTCCCCACTTTCAACTAACCTGAAATCACTTTCATACGATAGGAAGACAAAGAATCGGTGGCCACCGGAATTTAAAAGAAGAAATAGACTCTTTCGAAAAACAACATTCACCTAAACCACACACCCCTTTACACCCCTTTGTTCTTTGAGAATTTATGCAATAAATTCTAAACCATTATATCTCCCCCAGTACCACTCATTATGGTAACAGTTTACGCTGCTATCTACAGCATCAAATACCAACCATCATCCAAAAATATTCTTCACTTCTAAGTGTCTATATAACAGACACTACCTTACCTCACCCTCACATTGTAATGTAAACCACAAAACACATCCCAAAGACACAATTAAAAAGGTCTATTACCCCTTAAGACCTCCTCCAACACAACACCTCACATAACCTCATCACCTCGTATAACTAATCTTCTCCAATACCTCAGGTTCTCTCTTAATGTCCATTTCTTATGGGCATATCTACTAAAATGCTCCACTTATGCCGTTATCAACAGCAACCTAGTAACCTTGAAATCTCCCCTTAAATATTAACCATCAAACACAACATTGTAATCTGACCCACTTATAAACATTTGCATCCTGCCCAGGCCATGTAACCCCATGTCTCTCTAAAATCTCAATTCATAATTCATGCCGTAATCTACAGCCGCAAAAATAACTACTCATGTCTGTGACTGCTTGTAATCAACTTTAATCTCAGTCCCTTTATTATGGACCCACAAACACCCCATATCACTATGTCTCCCCTTATGTTCATTTCTCATTTACACACTTTACCCTTTTCTATTATACGGTTATCCACAGTGTCTAGTCAAACATGGATCCAATTCATGTTTACTCTTCATCTGGGGTAATTTTCTTATTCTTCTATAACCCAGCAATCTCGTGTATATCATGGCTCTTCTGACCCCCCGGAAACTATGTTCAAAACTTTCCCCTCTTTTTTTTCTACTACTATATTCATTAATCTTTTCTCCTCCCATGTGGCTTCCAATCCCATATTTTTCTAATAATGACTTTACCATAACCATTTTACTTGTGTAGTAACCCCGTCTACAGTTCCTAGCCACCTTAACCTTTCTACGCTGATAATCAAAGCATCAAAATATCTATGAACCTCTTCTTCACAAAGAGAATGTGTCTCTCTATTAGTTCTCCGTAGTTTTATTAACTCTTTTCTGAACGAAGGGTCATAATTAAAGCCCCCTGTATTGTCTTTACGAAAACCTTGTAAATTAAACATAACTTAATTAACTACTATTTAACACACAAAACAGTGAAATAAAATCACAACAGGACATCAAATCCCCCCAAATTTTTGTAACACTCATTTATGTTTCCCCGCAATTCAACTAAAAGTATGATGATGATAGTGATGATGATGGTGACGATGATTAAAATAATACAACATACATCCTAATCTATTTTTTCCTACTACTACTGGTCTCTTTTACGGACCAGTAGTTTACACATAAAGGTCTACGAAGACAATAACCTACTCTAAAATAATAACAATCATTTTACAGGACCAAATCAAGCAAAAAAAAAAACTTTATACATGAGGCAATAAAACAAAGATAAGGTTTTCAAAAAAAAAATACAAATTATTACGTAAAGTGACCCAGCAACATTGGCCTCCTTTTCTAACCAATGTAACACCTATCTATTTAGCCAAGTCATATATAACAAAACAACTCCATACCAAGCATTAATGCCAAAATACGTATATACATATATACAAATATCTCTCTGTTATCTACAGATTATCTTAATGCGGAACCATACTTGTTCCCCTCAACCAAAACCATTACTCAACCTTTTTCTGGAAGTCAAACATTGATTATCTCCCCTCACAATTTTCTATCTTTTTCCATCCTAACTCCTAATACATCATAACATCCAAAATATCCTCATAAGCAAGCACTGTAAACTACAGTTATTCCAATATCATCTCAATGTACCAGCCACCATCTACTTATCAATTAACCTGTGGCTCGGCACACCAACTGTCTCCCATGGCCTTGTACCAACCATCACCACCACTTCCCAATCCTTACCGTCAACCACAGTATCTCCACCCTCCTACAACCAACAAAACTTTGTCTATTTACTATAGACCTCTCACCAAAACAACTAACTCTATTTCCACCTTCTCGTCTACCCTACGCAATTAATATTTCATTCTTTTGCATCAGTACTTTCTGTATCTCAGCACCATTACCTCAAGTTTCTCCTATCCTTTTCACATCGTGACGACAGTCAAACCAGTCGGAACACCCTTTCTAATTTTCATTTACCTCACCTTGTTTATCTTCGTATCTTTCACTCCTATTTATCGGGATTCTTTCAGAACAGCAACTCATGTCCTGATAACTGACAACGGACCTCATTTTTCTCACATCTCCGTATTAGGCACTCCTGCTTCGACATGTTCCTGTCAAAAATACTAAAGATATTTTGTGAACTGTCAGTCAGAATATTAACTCTCTTTCCGTCAACGCTGTCATACGACTTCTATAATTTCCTTCTAAGATCACACATTCCAAACAAAAGACATCACAGTTTAGCACAAACAAAACAGAGGCGACGACTATAGCTAAAGAAGAACAACAACAATTCAGCTAAACGAAACGAAACAAATGATATTGACAACAGGTGTAACCAGGCTGTTCAATTCTCTGGACTTATCAATCACTCTTCTCATATTCACACGGACAATGATACACAACCTCGCTCTCATCTCACGACTACTTTTGCATCACGACAAATCTAACATGTCTCTTCTATTACTACAAAAAGCTCTTTAGACGCCACCTCAACATTCCATCAATTATTCACCACATATCAACACGTATTGATCTCCTCAAAACAGATTGACACAAGACATGTTAACGCCACTCTTATATTTTATCTATGTATTTCACTTATGCGACGTCATCACACCTCTCTCTAACTTCCTTCATCACGACGAACACCTGTCTGACTACGGTTATACTCACGTATGAACACCGCACAACTAGACGAATTATTCCAGAGGACTCTCTCAATTCACTACTTTCTTATATCTCTACTTCTATACGAAGGTCAGACCCTATACATGACACTCTCGCAAGTTATATTGTTTTCACAGCACTATCTACTATCTCTTCAAAACAAACCTCATTCCAACAGATCCCTAATCTCGTAACTATCTACTCTATTTTAGTCATATAGTGTGTCCAAGTTGAACACTTCACTGTCTCTCAATACATTAACCCGTCTTTCACTTATAATGTCATCTTCACTATCTGTTGTCAAGTTACTAAAGTACTCAGGTCTTAAGGTCCTAAGATCTTCTATTTTACTTAAGTCACTTTCTGTCGTTGAATAAATTTCCGCTAACTGTCTACCACTATTCTTCTTCTTAAATTTCTTATTACGTCAGTCTGTTCACTGTTTTCTGTGTACCTTACGTAACGTTTGTACCTTCCCATCTCGTCTTCCGATGACACACTAATAATAGTTCCCTCATCAGACTCACCATAGTTTACTGCAAACACGTCGGCTCTATTCCTATAGTCGTCCCTAAAACGTCTGACTTTCTTTCTCTTCCTCGGTCTTCGTCCCTTAGCCTTCCCTACTGTCTTGTCATACAAACCAGTATTTTGTTTCAAAGAGTCACTACCCAAAACTCTGTCCGTCTGTCTACCAGCAACTACTCCATATGATGGAACATCACGCCTCGATTCAGGACCTGCCCGTAGTGTAACACTCTCATTCTCCGAATCCTCTGTAATAATATCTGATTCAGCATCACTATAATATTCAGCTGTGGGAATATCTTCTCCGTAGCTTGAACTCTGACATCCAATATTCCTACACCATCTGGGAACTAGTTTCTTGTCTATGGCTGAATAACTTGACCTGGCACTACCTCTATTTACGACCATACTAACACTTTTCTTTATTGACTTCCTTTCGTCCTTGGTCCTTGTCTGTCCATCTTTCCTAACTTCAACCTTGTCTCTCTTAGTCAAATGAGTTGGTTTTGACTGATTCTCTATGAAGTCAGTTTGAGTTCCCTTTGTTAACTTGCTGACTGGTTGTACCTGAGTTTGTGTGCTACTTTCTACCGTATTACTTGTCTGCGTCTGTGTCTCTCGGTTTCTTTTCTTTACTAACATCGTCTTCTTCCTTTCCTGTCTACTAGTCACATTCGCAACCATTTTAGGACTAGTCTGTATTTTACTTACTGGTTCAACTCTGTCTCTTACACCTGAGTTTAAATATTGTCTTTGTCTTTTCTCTAGCCAGTCGTCACGTCTTTTTCTAGCAGTTGCACTGTGAGAAGGCCAGTCCCATGATTTCTTTGAAATGTTTCTCTCACGCCCATTTTTGTATTTATACCAGTCCGAGCTTTCACTATTTCTTCTGTTCTCACTGTCTTTTACTCTATATAGATCAGGCCTTGGTTCGTCATAACCATATTGTCTTCTGTCTTTATTAAGCAATGTCTGTCTCCTGTTATTCTTTTCTACCCTATTACTGTCTACCATAATTCTATAAGGGTCCTGTCTAGTTGTTTTGTTCTTCAACGTTTTCAGAAAACTCTCTACCTCCGTAATTGACATCTTTAATTCTCCTAACCATGTGCTAACCCGTTGTAACTCCCCGCACAAGAAATTCATATTCAGTTCCTTTGAAATATCTATCCAGCTGAAACAATATTGTTCTGTATACTTCTTTAGTACCTGAGAAAAAAACTTATCCTGAGTTCAGCTGAAACATGTGCTGTGCTGAGTCTTCCAAACTGAAATATTTATACAAGTAATCAATTTCATTTTTGTAATTTCTTAATTTAACATCAAAACTTGTGCTCAGGTGTTCTGTTCTGCCATGCTGAAAAAATACTGAAATAAAGCAAAGAAAGCACTATACAATTTCAATTTTCTAAATCCCAAACAGCACAATTCAGTTGGTTATAATATTGTAAGATATTACATTAATCAGAAGAAGCACCAACGATATCCTGTCTGAGCATAGGAAGAATGAACCCTGTCCTCCATAAAAAACTCAAATTTGTGGCAATCAGAAGGTTCCTTGTAGATATAATGTCCACAATAATGTCCTGTACTCCACTCTAATTAAGAAATTCGGAACCTCACGGGAGACCTCGAAATACACAACTCTGAGTCTATTTCCTTAAATTAATCCGTTACCTTCTTTTAACCAACTTACGGATTCAGTTCAACCAACCAGAGCCCGCATCAGGTGAAATTTAGTCTCGTAATTCAGGTGGCGGAGTTCAGATATCACTTCTCTTCCCCCAAGTAATTTCGTCCTTCTCGTGGGCTGCCAGAAAATTTTTCAACCCCTGGTTGGGTCACATCTCATGGGCTGCCAGAAAATCTTCGACCCCTGGTTGGGTCCCTTCCTTGATTCTCAAGTGGATACTTCAACGTCGTATGGAATGGGTCATAGGAATAACGAGGCCCAAAAATGGATTAGGTGTGTTTGGGTCATAGGAATAACGAGACCCAAAAATGGATTAGCCAACGGCTAGTGATGACCTGACCTTGAACGAGCTCTGACTTCCGATAAAATCTTGAACTTAAATTGGAGGCAAGTCCCCTTGAAAGTGGCAAGGTTCAGGCAACGGCCAGGTTAGGCCCCTTGTAAATAATACAATTCAAATGTTCAGCCACGGCTCCAGGAAACCCTTCTTGTCCTGGCAGTTTTGTCTGGATTCTTTAGTACTTCGCGTGGTAGGCCATTACCTTCAAAATTTGTCTTACTGCATGCCGCCAGTGGATAGTTGTTGTTGGCCGGCCCAGATCAACCTCAGATTCTCGGTCGACGGCACCATTTATTACTTCTGTAGCAGTGTCAATAGAAGTAACAAGACTTGAGCTGGTCTAAAACTTTATACTTTATTCTCAAGATGACAAGCCGCGTCTTCTCAGCTGGACTGTCGGATGTTCACTAACCATAACAACATAATACGTCACGATTGAGCATCTCCCACCCCTTTCAGTCTCAATGCTCAATCGTGCTGTATCTGAGTTTCCCACTAGATCCTAATAATACCCAATACTGTTACACTCACCTGGCAGAGGACTGACGAGGACAAGGGCAAAGCCCTCTTTGAACGCTACCTTGAGCAGGGCAACCAGACAGACATGGGAGGCCGAAATCTGGCCAAGGAGGTCACCTCAGACAGATGCAAGGCCCAGAACACTTCGGAGGAAGACACAGTGACAGTGAAAGAAATCAAGGCTGTGCTTCGACGATCAAAAAACAGTGCTCCAGGTCCTGATGGCATAAGATACGACGACATAAATAGGTGTACCGACAATGAGCTAGAGAAATTAGCAGACATGTACAACAACAGTATAGGGAGTGCTAGCATCAAGGAGGAATGGTTACACAGCTATCTGATTCCCTTGCCGAAGCCTGACAAAGACCACAAAAAAATTCAGGGATATCGAATTATAACCATGCAGAATACAATAGGCAAGCTGCTGGAGAAGGTAATTGCCAGGAAAATATCAAGCCAACTAGAGAGGCAAGGTGTTTTCCCACCTACCCTGGGTGGGTACCGTCCAAAAAGAGAAACCTGGACCAATGCAGCAGTCTTTGCCCAGGATGTCTATGAAGGTTTCCACGCAGGCACTGAAACCGTTGCTGCAGCGATTGATCTTGAGGACGCATACAACAGAGTACCACTGGATTTTTTAATGTTTCAGCTTCTTGAACTAAACGTAAGTCCATTCCTCCTTAGTTGGATCGCTGCAGCCCTCTTACCAACGGAAAGTAGTTTTTAGATGTGGCAGTTGGACTTCGGAACCAACAACAATATATCCTGGCCTACCACAGGGATCACCATTATCTCCGGTACTGTTCAACGCCTACACAGTGAGAATCACCAGTGAGCAGATCACTGGACCTGGCAGGACATTGTCGTATGCCGATGATGTTTTAGTGTATCGTCAGGGTAAGGATAGAGAGGAGGTTGCTGTGGAACTACAAACCGAACTCAATCGCATAAGTACTTGGTGTGATGAAGCTGGGGCAATGGTCAACCCAACAAAGGCAACAGTGACTTGGTTCTCGTTGAATAATCATATTGTCAACAATCCAACACCAACTGTAATGCTGTGTTCAGAGACGGTGGAAAGAACGCAGGCAATGAATTACCTGGGGATACGGTTTGATCGAAGCCTTGCTTATAATGTGCACATAGACCAGGTGATAACAAAGGCCAAGCGGGGTTTGGCAGCGATGCGGGTGATGGCGGCAGCAAACTGTGAGCAGCGCCATCTATGTCTTCTGTACGAGGGGCTGGTCATGTCTGTTTTGGAGTATGCAATGGCAATCCTGACTCTCAGCCATAAGCAGATAGAAAGGATGGAAAGGATACAGAATGAAGCTATGCGCATTATTCTTGGATGTACAAGAGATACAGCATGCAGGGCGATGCGCTACCTTCTTGATTTTCCAACCATTGAAGAGAGAATACAAGTTTGCAGGGCACGCGCCTACCTCAGAATTAACGCAAACACACAACATCCACTGCATAGTGAAATTAGGAAGGTGAAGGGCAGCAGGTTAAAAAGAGGACGGTCGTGGATGGGTCAAGCCGAAGACATTCTTCAACAGGTGTGTTCACTTGAGGACTTAGAACCTGGCGAGGAGTGGGTGCAAGTGCCAACAGACTTCTGCACATCCTTTTCAGTTTGCATCCAACTAGATAGAAAATGCAGACAAGAAAATCCGGCTGCTGTTGAGGCTGAAGTACAAGCGTTGATTTTCGAGAATTCGCTAGACGGTGACGCGGTCATCTACACAGATGGGTCGGTCGTCCGACATGTGAGAAGCTCATGGGCCTTTACAGCTCGGGCCGGAGGGAGAATTGTGAAGGAGGACTCTGGTGCTTTCACTGAAACCACAAGTAGCCTGACCATGGAAGTCATGGCAGTAAGTAAAGCAATAACATGGCTCGAGACACAGACATTCACTAGGGCTTGTTTCCTTAGCGACTCAATGAACATGATCAAGAGGATAGAGGAGGGGTCGATCCGAAGAGAGTGGTTGCTGCCTCTGAAGCGGTCTCGGCTGGCAAAGATTAGTTTCATCTTCGTGCCAGGTCATGCGGGAGTATAAGGAAATGAGCGGGCTGACAAGCTCGCAGGTGAGGCTACTGTGGAGGGCGGACGTGCCATGGACCAGGCTGACATTCTGAATGCTCTACGAGAAGTGAGACTTTTGCGAGAACCAAGTGATGACTGTGAATCTACAACAATGGCCAGACTGCGGGAGCAGCAAATTAAAAGAGGGGTGGCCAAACAAGAACACTACGCAGGAAGAAGAAGAAAATTGATAAACCAACACAGAACTGGCGTCGTTAGCCGCTACACGCTGCGGGATTTGCTGAGGAGGGGATCCGAGCACTTATGGACTGAATGGTTCGATGTGCAACGAGGATGATCTGTCGACTAACTAACTAACTAACTAATGTGGGGCTAGCACCACCATATGCCCAATACGAATTAAGGCGTGAAACAAGTGTCCTTGACCTTTAATGAAAGACATAGGAAGGCCAAAAGACGAATTATCTCCACCTGCTTCAAAAAGACATAATAACTTTTACCCATGGCGGTAGCGAATGTGACTGGTAAGGCCAATTTGCGCTGTAAATGTTCGTCCACAGTGGATGCATGTGAAAACATGGTCATTTCAACCATCATGTACCATCTTACGTCTCACACGCTCGGTGTATGCTTTATCTGCAATTATTTTCTCCTTTGTCTTTATTCCATTTCTGATAGTTGCTCGCCATGCAACACGTTCAGGGGCGACTTGCTCCCAATGTGCATTATCAATACTTCAACTTGTATCAATCATAGTAGAGATTTCATAGTAGAGGCCGACCCTGAGATCTCCTACCCGT
This sequence comes from Cepaea nemoralis, assembly GCA_014155875.1. Classification (NCBI taxonomy): domain Eukaryota; kingdom Metazoa; phylum Mollusca; class Gastropoda; order Stylommatophora; family Helicidae; genus Cepaea; species Cepaea nemoralis. The sequence goes on along the minus strand of JACEFZ010028274.1, from coordinate 30,104 downwards.
CTGTAATTCACCAAAAAAGATTTCCTTTGGTATTCTACCATCATCCATCCTCCTAACGTGTCCTATCCATCTAAGTCTAGGAAGACTGGGCATGGAACACAACGTCACACAACCTGATCTTTCCAATACTTCAATATTATCCAATATACCGCAAATAAGATTCTCGATCCGTTGTCTGTTCGTCTGTCTCGTGAATGCTCGCACTCAAGGTGCCTCTCCTATGCCCCTTGTTTATTTTGCTGCTGGTTGATTCCTGTCTCTTCAATCAGAAAGCATACATGGCACCTCTGTTCTTTCCAAACCACGGGGAAGTTTAATGTTACTAACGTATTTAAGCTTCCCAGATTTGATGATGTTTATGAGCAACTATTCGTTGATGTTTAAGATCACACAGAGTGTCCGTTATTTTCTAGTTCTTGGTCCACAGCATTTGAAGAATTCTTCTGTAACATGTCGGTCCAAAATACCAGAGTTTCCTCTTTAGTAATTGTTAAATTGTGGATGCCTCACACGTATGTTGCCACGGTAAATATGTATGTTCTCAACATGTTTCGTTTAATGTGATTGCTGATGTTGTGCCATAGTTTGTCAACACTGTTTGAACTTTGCATTGATATTACCAGTCTACGTCTAACTTATAGTTAACAGATTCCCATTTAGCTGATCTTGTCAAGAAATAAAAATGGTTATTTAGACACACTGAGGCGCATTGGGGCGCATTGGGTATATGGTGCCAGTGAAATATTTGTATAGATCAAGCCTTGACCACACTCAGGTTGGCTGCTGCCACGTCCTTCGGACGGCGAGCTATATTATATCAAGGCTGATGTGGTGAGAGCTACTCTAGAATCGAGTGCAGAGTGCTGCAAAACAGAGAGCCCACATCTTGGGAGATTCATTCACAGTGGAGTGGAGGTGAGCACAGAATCTATACGACACTCAACCCATGGAGGAAAACACAGGCGCGCTTCCGATCAGGCTGCCACTAGCCCATCAGCACTCTTCCTTGGCAACAGAAGAAGGATACATAGCATTAGTGTGGATGTCCTGAGTGCAATGATGTTGCTTACTGATGTCATATTCATATTCATACTGAGTAATGCAATTATGCGACAAAGTTGGTATCTTCTGTAAATACAAATATATAGATCTGTTAGCAGCGGCAAATACGTTATGTGTGTATATTTACATCTCGTCGAATTAGCAAGGGATTGGCCACCGAAATAGACTGGATTAAACCACCGCGTCTTGCAGCACTGGATACGTGGCGTATCCTTTCAAGAAGTTGCCTGAAAAACAGGGCGATCTTGTCGAGACAATGCATGACTGCTAGGACCCAAAAAGCGGTTTCTTCTTAAGATGTATATGTTTTTACACATTCTTCCCGTTGTAACAATATTTCAATCAATATATTAGTCACACTTTCAGAAATTCAATACTGGCGTTGGTGCAGTTGATTTCCATGGATTATGAAGTCAGGTGTCTGAAACTGGCGGGCACAATACACAAGAGAGAGAGAGAGAGAGAGAGAGAGAGAGAGAGAGAGAGAGAGAGAGAGAGAGAGAGAGAGAGAGAGAGAGAGAGAGAGAGAGAGAGAGAGAGAGAGAGAGATCAAGTCAATCAAATCAAATCAACTTTATTTTAAAAGGTTCATAAATTGGGTACGTAGGCCCGTCTTACGTTCGGCCCTTCCAATCATTCATCTTTCGTTCATCAATAGGGCATTATACATTCACAAAGGAAGAAAAAAAACCATTGTCAAATAAATGTTGTAAACGTAAACAATGCAAATTACCATGTTATGAGGCACATCTCCCACACATCACCCCCCCCCCCCCCACCACACCCCCCACACACACAGGGAAGCATGCATACCCCACCAACCGACCCATCCCCCACCTCACACCCCCCCCCCCCCACACACACACACTGCCCTCACCCGTTCTCCCAAACCCACATACATTCACCACCCACACGAACAATCCCACCAACCCACACATCCCGCGCCCATCCACATAAAAATCCTAACCCACCCACCCATCTCCCACATCCTTTACCCAGACACCCACACCCCCAAAAACCCATCCCCCAAACACATCTCCATTGACCACACATCCCCCACCCACGCACACATCCCTCACCAACCCACACATCGAGCACCCACTCAAACATCCCTAACCCATACACATACATCCCCACTAACAGACATCTCCCTACCCACACACACACATCTCCCTACACATATACATCTCCAATCCACTCACACACACTACCACCCACACATACTTCCCTCACACACCCATCCACGCCTTAACACACCTCAATATTTCCCCATAAAAATCCTAACCCACCCACCCATCTCCCACATCCTTTACCCAGACACCCACACCCCCAAAAACCCATCCCCCAAACACATCTCCATTGACCACACATCCCCCACCCACGCACACATCCCTCACCAACCCACACATCGAGCACCCACTCAAACATCCCTAACCCATACACATACATCCCCACTAACAGACATCTCCCTACCCACACACACACATCTCCCTACACATATACATCTCCAATCCACTCACACACACTACCACCCACACATACTTCCCTCACACACCCATCCACGCCTTAACACACCTCAATATTTCCCACCCACACACCACCCATACGTTTCCTCCACCCACATATCCCACACCCACACACCACCACATATCCCCCACCTACACACCAATCAATACCCCCACCCTCATACCACACAATATCCCCACCCACACACTACACACATATCACCCCACACACCACACAGATACCCTCACCCCCACCCACACACCACACAAATCCCCCACCTACACACACATCCCCACCCATCCAACACACATACACACACTCACTCACCCACACATCCTCCACTGCGCACCCCCACACCCTCAACCACCTATCCCCTAACCAAACATCTCTCGATCACACATACACCCATCCACACACATCCTCCACCCACTCACACATCCCGCTCCGACACACACACACACATTCCTCACCCGCCTATACGTCCTCAGCCACTCACACACTCCCACCCATACATCCCCCATCATCACACACATCCGCCACCCACACCACACCACCCACACATACTTCCCTAAAGCACCCACACTTCCCCTACTCACCCACACATATCCCCCACCTATACACACACCCCACCCACATACCACACACCATCCCTACCCACACACATATCCTCACCCACCCACCACAAACATACCCCCACCCACACACTACACCCCCACCCATACACCACACACATATCCTTAACCCACAGACTTATCCCTACGCACCCTTACATCTCCTTTCCACCCACATAATCTCCCACCAACACACCCCTCCACCCACACACGCTTTCCCCAACCATCCACACATCCCCACCCACCCACACATATCCCCCACCCACCAACACCCACACATCTCACTACCCACCAACACATCCCAACCCATCCAAACGCATACTCCCCATCCACACACCCACCACACACACATACCCACACTCACACACATCCTCCACACACACACTTACACATCCTCACATCTAGACACATACATAATGCCTCTTGTGATCATTGAAACTAATATGAACAAACTCCCACACTTTACCCACACACATACACTGACAATTGTCGTGAGCAGTCTCACAAACATGTAAAACATGGAGAAAAATGTGTGTGACGTAAACAATAGTCATGCTCCCACACACAGACACAGACACACACACACACACACACACACACACACACATTCACTCTCACACTCACTCTCTCATTTACACTCACTGACTCTCTCACTCAAACTAAACTAACGTTTATATTATAAATGATAAAATCAAATGGTATTCAAATTATAATATGACAGATGAGAATACACGAACATATGGATTAGCGTGTTACATGACATACGTGTTACATGACAGGCGTGCGCGCAACTCTCTCTCTCTCTCTCTCTCTCTCTCTCTCTCTCTCTCTCTCTCTCTCTCTATCTCTCTCTCTATTCTTTCACACACACACACACACACACACACACACACACACACACACACACACATCCACTCTTCCACTGTCTCACTCTCGCTCTCTCAGAGAACGAAAGAACGAACAAACGGACTTTGTTTTCAAATGGTAACAAATTGGGCACGCAGGCCCGTCTTACATTCGGCCCTTCCAATCACTCATCTTTCGTGCATCAATAGTGCATATTACATTCACATAAGAAAAGAAAAACATAGTCAAATGAAAGTTTAAACATGAACAATGCATATTACCATGTTATGAGACATATCCACCACCCACCCACACATTCCCCATCCACCACATAACTCCCATCCACCTACACATCCCCCATCTAACCACACAAACACCTCAGGCACACATACATTCCACCAAAAATCCATCCATCCCCACACCTATACATCTCCCCACCCACACACACATCTCCCACCCACGACACATCCGCCACCCACCCACGCACACTTCTAGCACACATACATGCTCTCATCCACACATCCCTCCCACACACACATCTCCCCACCCACACACATCTCCTCAACCCATCCCATTATCCACCGACAATCACCCATCCACATACCCTCCTCCACCCATACACCCCAACCACCCAGCCAAAAACACATCCCCCTAAAAAAAACATCCCCCACACACACATCTCCCCGCCAAGTCACACATCCCACACCTACCCACACACAAATCCCGCAGCTACCCACACAATTCCCCACCCACACATCCCGAACCCACCCACACACCCCCACCGACTCCCATACTATATACACTCACCCACCCAAACGTCATCCACCCACACACACATTCTCCACCCATCCACACATCCTCCACCCACCCACACATCCTCCACCCACACATCCCTCAAACACACATCCTTTAACCACACATCTCTTAACCACACACCCCCACCCATACACACATCCACTCTACACACATCTCCCCACCTATACACATATCCCTCACACACATCCCCACCCACCAACATATCCCCCATCCACAAACACACACCCCAACACCCACAAACACCCCAACACCCACACACATCCCCCAACCACACACTCATCCCCCACACATCCCCCACTCACGTACTTATCCCTCATCCACTCACACCCACACATCCCCCAGCCACTCATCAACACATAAATCTCCCATCTACCCACCCACACTCAAAACCCCAACGACCAGCCAAACACAATCCTTCACCCACCCGCACATCCGCACCCAATCATACCCGCCACCCGCCCACACACACTTACCTCACGCACATCCACCTCCCACACAACACCCCACACATATACACATTACCCACCCACAAAAACATCCCACAAACACATCCCCCAAACAAATCACTCTTCCACACACACACATCTCCCCACACATCTCCTACCCACACACACATAAACCACATACAACCACCCTCACCACCCACATATATATCCTCCACCCACCTACACTTACGCCACCCACACACACCCTCACCCACACAGACATAACACCCACCAACACACACATCCTCACAACCATCCCACACCAATCCCCGAACTCATACACATCCCCCACATCATTCAGCCACACATCCCTCACCCACACACACATTCCCCACCAACCAACACCAACACAATTCCAACCATCCACCCAAACATCTCACACCCACACATCCCTCACACACATCCCGCAACCACACACTGGGATTTATAAAAGGGTGTACAATGCAAGAGGATCGACTTATTTGCACTGGGTTTTGCCCCATATGACTCGGTTTCTTTCCTGCCGAAAGCGTCTCACAAAGCCAAAAAGCCGTAGAACCAGTGAAACCACCAGGTGTGTCCGAGAAAATGGCACTCGTGAACCGAACGACGACGCCTGGAATCGAACACACGAGCTTCGGAGCGCGAGATAGGCAGTGTAACCACTTCACCACAGAGACTTCCAAGAGAGACTGGCATTGAATACGAGCCATACATATTTTCTATTTTGGAAATGTGGGGTCTCAAACACCACAGATATTCTAAATGGAATTTGCTAAAAATCAAGCAATTATGTAAGACACCAGGGACGGACGTACAGTTTATTAAGAGTTAAAGCATCACTCACCTTGTTTCGTTACCAAGAACGATTATGACAACCTGGTACTTCAGCATTTCTGTGAAATATATCGGCCAATGTATGCCAGAGTCCCCTGTGCCCTGGAAAAAATATCAGAAATGTCAATTAAGGTAATCTAACCAAAACTTTGATGAAGAATATCACAAATGCCAGTGAAAGTTATCTAAACAACATTTGATGAAGAATATCTCTAATGTCACTAAAAGTTATTTGTTGTTGTTTGTCCATCAAGAATGATGATGACCATTCATTTCATCCAGTGGGGTTGAAAGTATGTAGTCATAAATTCTAAGATGGCTGATAAGGCCTATTTTGGCTCGAAATGTTCTTTGACAGTGTGGGCAAAGAATGTTTGACGTCTCAGGAGGACTTCAGTTATCTAAACAAACTGTGATGAAGAATATCATAAATGTTAGTGAAAGTTATCTACACAAAATGTGATGAAAAATATTAGAAATGTAAATGAAAGTTATCTAACCGATGAAAAATGGGAAGAATGAAAATGCAAACATGGTGTGAGTAATGTGAAATCGCGAAAGACAATGAAAAAAGCGATATAGAATGAATACATGGTGGTATTTATGAGCATTCATATTATATTTTAAGATAATTTGAATATAAATATATAGTAAGGTTTAAGATAGTTTGAATATAAATGATATAGACGGTTTCTAAGAATATCGTGGATACAGAAAAGAACAAATGCATCCTCACAATAAGACTTGATATTGAAGAAGGTTGGCTATTAAAGACGATAAAACAAATAATATTGAAATATTTTTGTTACTTTAAACGTCATGAAAGTCTGGAGAGAACACTAATGGAGGGGTATATGCCCGGAAAGAGAGGAAGAGGAAGGCCAAAGAGAAGATGGGTGCAGAATGTGGCAGATGATCCCCAGATGGATGTATCGGACGCGGGATATCTTGCGTATGATCAAGAATTTTACCATACGGTTGTTATGGGAACGAGGTTCTGGAGAGGACATGCTACTTATTGAATGAATGAATGAATGAATGAATGAATGAATGAATGAATAAATAAATGAATTAATTGTTATTTCACTTCTTCTTTTTCCTCCTCTATGTTTTCCTTGTCCCCTTTCTTCTTCATCATCTTCTGTATCACCTATTGGTTCTGAAGCCAATTATTCATTTCATTCCAATACTCAGTACCTCCATTCAAAGTGGAGTCATTAACGTGTTTATTATCCACTATGCTATTCGACCTTTGGAATAACACAAACATATTTAAAAAGTCATCAATGAGACTTTCCTGACTTCCTGACTTCGACCAAGGTGAAGAGGTGGGTGCAGATGTGGACAGAGGCTAGCTGTCACCCAACCACACAGTTTGAAACTGTACCTATGACTGAAAACGTTCGGACTTAGGAAAGATTTCCATTTCAAAATCAAGTAAAGATACATTTCTTCATCAAACAAAGCGAGTATTTGTTGACCAAATAAAAGTGTGATATAGTTGATGACATAACAACATTATATATAACGGACCTGCACGTTGTCCGATACTTCTAGAGTCTAAACCACAGAAAACGGTTGACAGGTCTGATAGCAAACTCACCATCTTCATTATAGAGCCCAGATCTGCCACACAATATCAACATTGATGGTACACTACCTCTGTTGATCTGAGCTTTCTCGCACAATTCTTACACATCACAATGGAAAGAGAGCTCATAAATTTCAGGATTGCATCCAGGGAGATGAATTTGCATGAAGATTAACTATGCACACGTTATGGCTTTTAGATGATGAACTCCCTTTATACTTTCACACATTTTTCAACCACAATACTTTCTTTCATTCCCCATATATTTGTTTTCGAGTGTTTACAGTTCCCCCCCCCCCCCCCCCCCCCCAAAAAAAAATTTTTTACCCCAAAACAGGTGCAGGCATGTTCACACGATTTCACAGATTTTGGGTCGGTATGAGTCACCCCTAGTTTTTCGGAAAATACAGGTCTGGACACGTCCACGTACGTTCACCACTGCCAATATAGCCCCGTAATGAGTCACCCAGGCTGTCACCCTCACCTCAACCAACTACGAGTTCATATCTCAGACTTTAATATGAGACTTAACCTCCGGTTCTTAACAAGGACCGGATGTATTTATCTAGCCACCCCGCCACTCGACCACCTCTTAACAATGATCAGAAGCACCTATCTAGCCTTTCCTTCACTCACCCACCCTTTAACAACGACCAGGAGTCTTTATCTAGCACCTCCTCTGACTCTTTACAAGGACCGGAAGTATTTATCTAGCCATTCCACCACTCGCTCACCCCTTAGTAACGATCAGATGCACCTATCTAGCTACTTCGCTACTCACTCACCCCTTACCAACGAATTTCACTAAGCCATACACGGTAAAGTCGATAATGTTGGCCATCTTTACTTGATATGGCTTTCATTTGTAACCCGTGTGACGATAGTGTTCAAACCACTACGACCGTCTACATATCACTAATGACCGCTACCCACCCCTTATCACTGAATAACACTACCCCGTACCCACAACAACCAATAATACCGGCCATCTGTATATTTTAAGATTTTCATTTGAACCTATATGATGATAGTGTTTAAACCGCTACGCCCGTCTGTAGATCACTAATGACCGCTACCCACCCCTTAACAATGAATGATACAAAGCCATGCATACATCCAATAATACCGACAATCTTTACTTTTTCAAGGTTTTCATTTGTAACCTGTGTGATGATAGTGATCAAGCCACTGTGACCCTCTACAGATCATATAGCCGCCATATTTACATGCTTACTTATTGCGGTTTATATATGACGCCTGTCATGGCTCGAGATTCGAACCGCCTAGCCCTACCCCACGCGCCTACACCCGCGCCCCATCCCTGAGCTCCCACCCCACGCCTGCCCGCCCCCTAGGCCACACCGAGGAAATTCACTGTAACCCTAAGCCTTATACAGCACCAATGGAACTATGATAGTGTTTACGCCCAATACAGATAAAGAAAAATAAAAGACGAGAAAAAAAGGAAGAAACCGAGGAGGAAGAACACTGTACCTTAACAACATCAATCGTATGATGATAGTGTTTAAGCCTCGCCCACTACAACTAATAATAACAGTAATTATTAAATTTTATAAAAATAATATTCTAAACAATAAAAAGGGAAGTAAAAGTGCAAAAGAATTATATTATTTATTCATAGGTTACATCCCTTGAATATGCGGTCCCCAGAGTCGCTTTTTGACGTCACGGAAGGAGGTATACTTTTTACATAGTAAAATATGACGTCATCTCGAAGGAGAGACTCCTAAAATAATACCCCATTACCACTTCCCGTAATACTAGCATACTGTTTGTGACTTCTGTGATTAAACATTTAATTATATTACCAAGCATGATTGCTTCACTTAACTCATTCATTCATTCATTCATTCATTCAGTAGCATGTCCTTTGAAGAACCTCGCTCCCATAACAACCTTCCGGAAAACCTCTCGATCATAAGCAAGATGTCCCGCGTCTGATACACCCATCTGGAGATCATCCGCCACATCCTGCACCCATCTTCTCTTTGGCCTTCCTCTTCCTCTTCCCAGGCATGTAGCCCTCCATTATTGTTCTCTTCAAACTTTCGTGACGTTTCAAGTGACCAAAATATTTTAATTTTCTTTGTTTTATCGTCTTTAATAGCCAACCTTCTTCAATATTCAATTCTTGAAGAATGGATGCATTTGTTCTTTTCTTTACCCAAGATATTCTTAGAACTCGTCTATAAAATTTATATTCAAAGGTATTTATGCGTTGTTCAGCTTGTTTAGTAAGTGTCCATGTCTCACAGGCGAATGTTGGAATGGGAAAGATGCATGCTCTTAAAAATCTAATTTTTTTAGTTCTGTCTGTCCCACTCCATAATTTATTCAGTTGTTTTAGTCTTTGAAGAGCAATTTATAGTCGCCATTTAATTTCCTTCATTGTGTCATCGTTGATGGTAATCAGTGACCCAAGATATTCAAAATTTTCCACCACCTCCAATTTTTCCCCATTAACGTATATTTCTTTCTCCATAGTAGTTTTATCTGTATGCATTATCTTTGTTTTTGCTATGTTAAGATATAAGTTGTGATTTTCACTATTCAATTGGGTTGAGGCTATTGAGTTTTATATGCCAGTCTGTGTTGTGGATAGCAATGCTGTATCATCAGCACATCAGAATCTCTGGTATGTCATGACCGCCGATATTTAGGGCATCATATATCTCCCTGTTTATATCATCTCTTACATTTCTCATTATATTTTCGCCGTACAGGTTAAACAAATAGGGTGACAGCACGCAGCCCAGACGGACTCCTAGTTTGATGTCAAATCAATCTGATGTCTCGCCATCTATTCTAACTGCTGCTTGTTGGTCTAGATCAGTGGTTCTCAACCTTTTTTGGCCCGAGCCCCCTTCACCATATTTTCAGAACGTCATCCCCCCCTTCCTATAAAAAATTTGGCCCGTGTCCCCCCTTCAGCGTATTTTCATAACGTCATTCCCCCCTCCCCCCTTTTCATATTTCTTATCAAAAAATCCACCCACAGTATACGTAAAAATAGAAGGTAAATTTAATAGCATATACTAAAACAAGTCTACACATCCACATAACACATGATTTGTGGGTCTACTTACTTTATAAAATGAAATTTAGAAGGATGAGAGGACTATAAACGTAAAGTATGAAGGGAAAAACAATATCAAGTAATCGGTTCTTGTATTAACGCGATCTTGAAATGGTCTTCATCCCCCCCCCCTGGAAACCCTAAAATTCCCCCCTGCGGGGGGGGGGGGTGAATTCCCTACCGGTTGAGAACCACTGGTCTAGATAGAGCATTTTTATGAGTTGTACTACATGTGATGGAAAGCCCATATTCCTCCTGATTTCCCAAAGTTTCTGATGTTGTACACAGTCAAATGCCTTTGAATAATCCACAAAACATGAGAATAGGTTTACATTAAATTCTCTGCACTTCTCTATTATTAATCTCATGTTGAATATGTGATCTCTTGTTCCTCTTCCTCGTCTAAATCCAGCTTGAACCACGTTAATCTCTTCTTCCATTTTCTTACGAAGTCTTCCCATTAAGACTTTTAGTAGAGTTTTACTTGCATGACTGATCAGGGCAACAGTTCTATAGTTGGTGCATAATTTCAGGTTGCCCTTTTTTGGTATTGGAATGAAGATAGTTTTTTTTTTAAATCTTTTGGCCATATACCATATTTCCAAATCTTTTTACATAATGCATTATATATGTGTATGCTTTCTTCTCCTCCCGCCTTAATTGGTTCAGCTGGTATCTCATCACATCCAGGTGATTTACCATTCTTCAGATTCTTTATAGCCCAAGCAATTTCATCTAATGAGGGTTCAAGTTCTGTCTCATAATAAATCTCTGTCTCAAACCACTACTTTCAATATTGGAGTACCGCAAGGCTCTATTCTTGGCCCTATATTATTTGCCATATATATTAACGATCTACCTTTGCATCTTTCGTCGTCCTGCGATCTATTTTCAGACGACTGTGAGTGGCACCTTGCAGTCTTGACAGACCAAAGTGTGTGAGTTGGAATGTGGCCAATATTCCATCACAATGCCTGGCCAGAGCTTCAGAGAACCATGTGATGCCCAAACGACATGTTCCCTCTCTCGACCTAGTCTTGTGTATTCCAGAGGAATGGGTAACCAATACGTCTGGCACAAGGTAGGCTGCAGACGCTGGCGGCACAGCGTCAATCCTCCGAGACCTCGCCACCACGAGCAGATGGCGAGTGATGGCCAGGCCCTAGAACCCAAGGGATCCAGCTTAGAGGCGTTCAGCCAAGTCCCACAGGTGAGGGCCACGTACGCGTCCGGACCGTAAGGGCGCGCACATCTGTCAATCACATGTGTCCGAACCTGTGTAGAGCGTGCACTATCGTCAGACTCTCCACCAGACTTTAAGCGGACCCCGCGACCAGCGGGAATAGGCCCGCCAGAGCTACCGCAGGAGATATTGCCTGTCTATTGCAAGAAAATCTCCCATCCTTCCACTGTGCGGATCTCGCATAAGTAAAGAAACGATAATCTATTATTAACGATAATCTTTTATCGTTTATCGTTTTATCGTTTCTATCAGATGACTGTACAGTGTACACAAACGCTGAAAACTGTATTTTACTGCAGTCGTCTTTACAACAAGAATTAAATAATGTAGTTAGGTGGATCTATTCAAACCGTATGCAAATTAACATCACTAAAACAAAATCAATGTTATTAACAACCAGAAAAAGACTTAAAACTCTAAGCTCACACACATCACTTCAACTTCACATCGATAACATGCCAGTAGAAAGTGTAATTGAGCACAAAACATTAGGCCTAATCATTGATAGAAACCTAACCTTTAATTCCCACGTTCAAGCGCTCATTAATCAAACAGCGAAAAAAGTCTACCAACTCGCCAAGATTAAAAACTTCCTTGATGAGGACACAAGGAAACTACTATATACTTCTCATATACAGACACACTTTGACTACTGCTCTACAATCTGGTACGGTTGTTCTAATTCAAACACCAAGCGACTTTACTCACTCCAGAAACGGGCCATGAGTCTAATTTATAGCAAACATTTATCTAACAATCCTAGCCTGTATAGACGCCTTCAGTTACTACCACTCCGCAAACGCCTGCTTTTCAATAAAGCTAAACTAATTCACAAAATCCTGCATCGGAATGCCCCAAATTACCTTTGGCCATTGTTTAAATATAATGCTAGACACAGTAAACGTTTAAATATATTACACATTCCGAAGCCTAGGATTGACTTATACAAAACAAGCTTAACGTACTCTGCAGCTCAGCTGTGGAACAATCTTCCACAAGAAATCAAAGACATCACCAATCCCTACTCATATAATCGCAAATTATTCTAACTGTATCTCAGTACGGATTACCTTCCCCCTTAATAATAGAGATAATAATAATAATAATAACAACAAAACCCTGGTATAACAGCCAGTCCCCCTTTTGGCAGGCCAGTATATTCCACATGGCTAATAACAAGTGTCAGACCATTATCTAATATTACTGAGTCGTGTAGTTTTGATGTTCGCATTTTGCCCATGTCTTTATAATGCATATCTTTTATATTGTTGCTGTTCTCTGTAAGCCTTGAATGATGTGTGAATGAAATAATGTATGAAAGAGAGTGATAGAAGGGCAGAATGTTAGACGGGCCTGCGTGCCCAATTCTTAAGCCTTTGAAAATAAAGTTTGTTCGTTCGTTCGTTCGTTCTCTGCTGTCATTAGCTCATGTATCTCATTCATATCCTCACTGTCACTCATATCATACATTCCACTGCAGTACTCCTGCCATCTTTCTGGAATTTGTCTAGATTATGTTAAGGTATTTCCCATCTTGTCACAGATAACATTCAATTGAGGTTGAACATTTCTTGTCAATAACTTCATTTCTTTGAACATTTCATAATCTCTTCCAGTCTTATGATATTGCTCTATTCTGGTACAGCAGTCTTGTATGTATTGATTTTTGTCCTTTCTTGTGTTCTTTCTTATTTCTCGAGTTAAAGATTTATACTTCATCCTGCTGCTATCGGATTCATCTCCTTTCTTTTTCAGATCCCTTCGTTGTTTGATTAATTCTAACGTGTCTGAGGTAAACCATGGCTTAAGTTGCTTTTTCTTGGTCGGAATTAAATCTTTGGCTGCAGTTATCAAGATATCTCTAGCTTGTACTGCCAGTTCATCAGGTGTCATTTCTTCTTGTACAGACATCAAGACCCCAAAGCGATTCCTAACTTCTATGTTGTATGCATCCGGTATTTTTGTGAGGTCCTCGGGTAAGCTTTTTGAGTTTTACTTTCAGATCTGCTTCTAATAACTGATGATCTGTATCACAGTCTGCACTTCGTAGGGTTTTTGCAGATGTTATGCTTGATCTCCATCTTATTTGTATTAAAACATAATCTATCTGATATTTGGTAATACTGTCCGGAGACTTCCATGTAAAGAGTCTTCTTGGATGTTGTTTAAAAAGCGTGTTCGCTATCGTGAACTCATTTTCTGTGCAAAATTCAATTAATTTGTGACCTGCATCATTTCTATTTCCCAATCCAAATTTTCCTAAAACGTGTCTCTCATTTTCAGCTCTACCTGCACCTACTTTTGCATTACAATCTCCCATTACTATTACTATATCATTTTGACCAATCTTATTTAATGTGTCTTGCAGTGTGTTGTAAAAATCTTCGATTTCGTCCTCCTCTGCTGTTGAAGTAGGTGCATATATCTGTACAAGAGTTGTGTCTTTTGGACGGCCTTTAAGTCTAATAGTGAGGATTCTATCACTAACTGGATTATATCCCATTAAAGCTTTTGCAGTTGTCTTATCTAAACAAAATGCCACTCCACTCTGGCCTCCGACGTCTCTACCAGAATAAATGAAAAGACTTCCATTTTCAGTAGTAAAATGTCCATTGCCGCTCCAGCGATGTTCACTAATTCCTAAAATTTGAATGTTTAACCTGTCAATCTCATCACATACTAATTTAAGCTTTCCCTCATACAGACGTCTCACATTCCACGTTGCTATTCTCACTCTATTTCTCACTTAACTCAGTAGTAAATATTCAGATGATATAATATCAACTACTTCTAAAAATAGTTTGCTTGGACTTTCTAGGCGCAGGTGTGTCAAACGCATTCGCCTAGCGGGCCCAAAACTCAAATCACACTAATGATGAACATTCAATAAGCCGAAAATTAAACCTGTAATAAAACATTGGTATACACATTTTCACTCTTATGTCAATTTGTCAGAGCACGGTGTTTGGCATCTTTTCTTGGCTACAAGTTCGTTTATGTTGGGAGTAATGTTTTGTGTCATTGAGATTCTCATGATGGACTACAAGTGTTCATCAGTGAGACGATTCCTGTGTGAAGTTTTGTTAATTTTCATCACAGACAACAGCTGCTCACACAGATATGTGCTACCAAACATGCTCAAGGTTCGAGCCGCATGTAGACCAAGCCGGGGCATGCCTTCAGGAATAAGCGCAGCTTCACTTGAAATGCCTTCACTGCATCGTGCATATCAGTTATAATGTGATCCCGTCCCTGGAACTGCAGGTTCAGGTCGTTGAGATGAGTGGTTATATCAGACAGAAACGCCAACTCACATTTCCACTTTTTTCACGAAAGACTGTGGAATCGTTTTCTTTACTGTCCATGAATTGACAGATTTCCTCGAAAAATATATTGAAAACTTTCCCCCTACTTAGCCACCGCACCTCTGTATGGTAAGGCATGTGGCAGAACGCCGACTCTATTTTCCTGCAAAAAAGACTGAAATTAGCTGTGATTTAAGCCTTTGGCTCTGATAAAGTTGAAGGGAAAATGTGATGTAATATCCGGGCATTACACTACTTTCATTTTTAATGCGCTAGTCCAAAATGAGCATCTGAACGGTGCTATGTAACTATAACGACGGACACTAACTCACTACACAACTTTTACTTTCGCTTATTCTGATCGAAGCCTATCATTCGGAAGGCCGCTAATTAGGGAATTTGATTTGCACTTTATATCATGACCATAAAAAAAAATTTGCCTACAATTCTCTCTAGGGCCGAATATATTTGTGCGTCGGTTGAGACCTTTCGTGCCTGATATGATTGTACGGCGGGCCGGATGTGGCCCGCGGACCTTGAGTTTGACACATGTGCTGTAGAGCATCAATCGATAGCGAAGCAAGTTGCAGGGGCGGTTAGCTTGCATTAGCGTATTTGTCATTTTAACAGTTACCAATTCTGTAAAGCCTGGTTTTCATCTCTGGCTCCGTTTTTCAATATTTAACACGTTTTAGTGTCATTTTAAAAGCTCTTTTAATTTTTACAATTTTAAAATAATAGTAAGTCTAATAATTAGTTAGTTGCTTGTCTTTAACAGGACTTTGCAATCAAGCCCGCATTTTTGGGCTGTTTGTCATTTACTAGGCAAATTTACGTTCAGTAGACTACCAGAGCCGACTCCGTGGCTAAGAGCTAACGGGGGCGATTTGTAAGTCCGCTTACCTACGTTCGAAACACAGCTATGACCAATTTGGCAGCAAATCAAGTTTGAACGTGTTGATATGGGATTCGGTCGTTCAGAAAGCAGTGGCAAACTACTGAACGTAAACTTGCCACGACATAAACAAACAGCAATAAACTGCTGGTGTTAACAATGATGTCCTGTAAATAGGATATGCAAATATATATATATATACCAGGAGTGTTCATAATCTTGTGAAGGACTAGTTAAATATAAAAGGTCAGACTTTAAATAACTTGATGTCCGCTAAAAGAACAGACATTCGACTTGCCTGGAACACTGCATTCAAAAGCAAACGTAGAAAAAGAGTACAAGCTATACTCAAAGAGTCTTTGTACGTATTGAGCAGTTTAGATGCAGAGCCCTTCTGTACTTTATCCCCCATTGGCACATATACCATCAACCAACACACACCAAGCCTTCCAATAATTTGCTATCTCCCTCAGCTCTCTCTCTCTCTCTGTTTCCTACCGTATTATTGATTATTGTCTCTAATTCTATTCTCTGTATGCTATTAGATCCTCCTCTATTTCTTTAGCCCCGTGGGTTCCAAAAGTATAGCTTTATAATTATATAAGCTTTTGCCTATCCCGTCCTATCTTGTTTCAAATAATCCCAAAATGCTAATCTTGTAATATTCCATGGCTGCTATAACATATGAGTTGTCCTTCCCAATGCAAACATAGTTCCAAGTGCCAATTCCGGAGATGTTCCTTGTTGAAGGGAGCTACAGCGGCGATTCGGATTTCTTGTGGCTTTTCCCGTATTGCTGTACTTCTTCGTATAGACTCATGTTTTGGTTTGTCGAGTTATTCTTCTTTCCTCATATTTCAATCAATCAATCATTCAATCAGGTGCCGTCTTCACAATGAAGGTTGGTTGCAATGGATCTCCAACACTGTTTGTCTCTTGCCCTCATTGCACCTTTGGTCAGACTGCTGTTCGTCCATCCAATGATGTTATCTTCCCACTTATATCGTTGTTTAAATCTAGCTTGCTTGCCTTCAACCTTACACTCCAGAATGGTTTTAATAAGCATGTTATGTCTTTTAACGTGGCCGAAATATTACACTTTCGTCTTTGACTATGTTCCCCCCAGCAGTTCTTTATGTTTATAATTGTTTATAACTGGATGAATTTTGCAGCTACCATTGTCTACGGGATGAGGTATCCAGTCCCACACTGACCTTCCTTATCGCCTCTTAGGATATGTATGGTACGTTACAGTTTTGCTATTCTTGCTTCACTTAAAGTTCTCAGTACCTTAAAAGTAGGTCAGCATGGCAAAATGGATAAGAACGCGTGTTCTTAAACATTCGATGTGCTGATGCCGAGGTTAGGGGTTGAACCCCTACACTGGACAGTTGGACTAAAATGTTGAGCTGTCGTCCTTGACTTGGGACGTAAATTACAAGTACCCCTGAAGTCGGAGAGGGTTCGACTGTTCGCTAGGGACACTGTTAATAGGGACAGCTAACCCACACGCAAAATTCAGAAGTAGTGTGTATGGATTACGCTTGAGTTCAAAGCGAGCGAGCGCAAAAAAAGCACCTCAAATGCTGAATGTTAGATTACGGTGTTACTATTCTGGCTTCTCTTAAAGCTCCCAGTACATCAAATGTTGCATGTTTGGTCACAGTGTTTTATAATTATTGGGTCTCTTAAAATTCCCATAACCGGCTCAGTGGTGAAGGGGCTACGGGCGCAGTTTGTAATCCCGTATACCGTGTTCGAAACACAGCTGTGGGCGATTTGGCAGCAGACCGCCTTACGTTGTTATGTTATGAAATGGTATGGGTGCCGGTCATTCAGAAAGCAATGGCAAACTACTGAATATAGGCCTGCCCAGGAATCACGAACAGCCAAAAAATGCTGGGGTTGACTGCTACGTCCTGTAAAGGATATGCAACTAACTAAAGTTCCCAGAACCTCAAATGTTGCATGTTAGATTACAGTGTTACTAATCTACGTTTCCCTTTATGGTTCCAAGAATACGCGAGCACTATTTTAAATGTACCTGTTACTACACAGTACGCCACTTGAAGTGGCACACAAACGCTCTAATATTACTAAATTCACTTAGTGTGACTTCAGTAGATGAAATCACAGATTAAGGAAAATATATCGTATTCCTCCCCGGATTTCTACAAGTTACGTCTGGTAATCTGAGTGTTGACACGTGATGAAAATTTCAGAAATAATGAGTTTAATATTACTGTTACCAGTTCGCTGGAATGTAAATGAACAAATTAAGAAGAAATTAGAAGCAACAGAGATGTGGTTCCTGAGACGAATGTTGCGAATTCCTTGGACTGCCAGAGTAACTAACGACGACTGAAACAGGCTAATGAAACTAGAACATTATATACAACAATAAGACAGAGACAAACAGCTTTCCTCGGTCATGTGATGAGAAGAGAGGCATTGGAGAACATCGTAACAACTGGAAAGATCGAGGGGAAGAGAGGCAGAGGTAGACCAAGAGAAGTGATGCTGGATGGATTGAGACGGTGGCATGGAGGAATATCAGCAGCAGAGTTGATCCAGAAAACCAAAGACCGAGATCTATTAACGCCTACGCCAGCCGGCACGGCACTTGATGATGATGATGATGATGTTACCAATCATGACCCAAATTACCTAAGTGATGCTAAATAACAATAACATAGCGATACTCACCTTCAGATTTTCTTGAGTCTCCAATCCAAACAGGCAGGTACTTAATGTCTTCAAACAGCGTGCAGCTTTGACCGTTGGGCACATAATTTCTTCGTCAGGACTGTCATCAGTATCAAAGACAAGCAAAACATCTCCAAGAACCAGAGGTACCGTAGTCGTTCTGATGGTCGTTCTCGGGATGGTGGAGACCAACACATGAACCGAAGACGAGTTCAAACAGTTGTTGGAACAAATCAGTTGGACTATCACTGATTTCTTTCAGACGTTTTGAAATTGCATGAAGCAAGACCTTGACCCTTAGATTTTGCATCGGATTAGCATTCCACCAATCGGAGCCTTTTACAGCAGGGTTCATTGAAACTAAGTTATGGTAACCAAGAGCGTTGTCCGGTTGTCCAAGCTTAAGATAACTGTCCAGGGCTGTCTTAATAATATCTGGGTTAGTGAGCTCTTCATACTCTGTGTCTTTTAATTTCTGAATAACGTCAACAATATCCCCATATTCTCTGGCCAGTTCCAGAACTTTGATCTTCTCTTTGATTTGACTGTTATGAGGTTTTTGTGCTTTATCAATTTCAGCAAGAAGTGTTGTAAAGCAACCCATACCTCTTTGTGACTGCCTTGTAGTTCAGGCATGATAAGGGCTAGATCTGCAGCCATACTTACTGCTTTCGTCAACTTGTTCTTCGCCATTTCTTGATAGTCATTTCTTTCAATTTGGCTAAGCTGTAAACAGCAAATTCCAGCTTGCTCATATGCGGAAATAACTGTCATTCTGTGATCTGTTAATGGATTATGGTTATTTGTAATACTGTTGAACTGTTTCAAGGCTTCCTCTACTTGGTTAGTTTCTTTGAAAAGTAACCCCAGGTCTAAAGCAGCAGGAAGATTCCCTTTAGCTATGTCGATGGCCATTTTAAAGCATTTGAGTGCTTCCTGTACATACATGTCATCCTTCTCTAAAAGTGATTCGTTTTTAAACCTTCTCGCAAAACCTTTCAATGAGGTTTGTAGTTTCCAGGTTCTGTTAGAAAAAGAAGATCTTTCATCGCAATTATTATTACTTCCACAGTTAAATCTGAGATGCCGAGTCCGTTCACAATTTGCCTGAGAATATTCCCCCATTACATTAATTGCTGCATTGTTTGCTTGATGGTATTGAGTGCTTCCGTCTGCAGGACAATTATGTTCATGCCGGAATGTTCTGGACATATCATGTGACTGACCAGTAACCTGGCTCTCAGCTCCCTGCTGTCCCATACAGTCGTGGCCACGTAGTTCGTCTGATGGGCTTTGGTGAAATAGATTTCCTCTTGCCGCCTGTTCTGCTTTTCGTTTGTAGCATAAACCAAGGTGATGGTAGGCAGTTGAGTTACCTTTAATTTCAACAGCTTTTTTCAACCACTCAATGGCTTTATCAATATTAATTGATTTTATGGCTTTGCCACACTGCGCCAGAACACTAGGTATGTCCGCTCCGTGTTCTAAAGCTTTTTCGCACAACTGCATAACTCCGAGCTCACGAAACAACACTTGGTCTTCTGGAGGAAGATCGAATCGGTAACTATGTCGAAGATTGACTAACTGAGCATAAGCCAACGACCTCAGACGGCCGTTTGCATTATCGGCAACATCAAAGAGGCATTCTGCTGCCCTTTGCTGATAGTCATGCACAGTCATGGGTTCCGAACTTGAACAGTATATATTGGCATGTGTGGCCCGACAGTAAACCAGTCCACGCCCAAATTTGCGGAGATAGTTAATGGAAGGTTCTGGTAAATCAGAATGTATATCAATGGCCCGCTGCAAATTGATGGGTCCACCAAGCCGGCTGTAGTAATAAGCTTGTTCTGCTTGGGCATCGGTGAGTCGTGTATCAAAAGCTTGCTCTGATTCCATCTTCTCCAGGTCTTTAAGACATTTCCTTGCTTCGAATTCATCCCCTGTTTGCCACATGACGAAGAAACGATTTCCCAAAGAGGCTATATTCCTCCTCTCAGTTGAGTCAACAGCTTCATTGCTTAACAGCACAGCCTCGTCCTGTTTCTCCAGACGAAACCGTACCCAGGTTAACAGATTCAGTTTGATAATCCGTTCATTTTCACAGTTGTCGTTAATGTCCAAGTCAGATGTCAGATTATGTTGTATTGTTCTGAGTTTTGCTGTCGTCACTCTCTCAGCACCAACTAGGTTAAATGCACACGGAAACTTTTCTATTCGTTTCTTGTAGTTTTCGTATTCAGTGTTTGCTTCCATTTTTGTATCCTGGCTGCAAATAAAAACAAGATTGGGAAATGTTCTATGAAAGTATTTCCACGTGGATGCAAAAATTCATTGATGCATAACGTGTGTTTGTGTCTTCACATTTACAACGTCCGAATCACGAACGATAATGAACACATAAATGAATGAATTAGGCCATGTTTTAAATACACCCATTAAAATAATCATGTGGGAATGAGTTCAACATCATCATTTGCCTTTTCAGAGTCCTTCCCAGCCGCTCATCTTCTGTATTCTTGATAAGTCCTAACGTCCACCGTTTTCGTTCAACACTTTTAAAATCTTTAAGTGTTGTCTCCCCTTGTCGATTTCTACACGTGACTTTCTGGATTAGTTTAGTTCTCCTGCTGGTTATATTAGTCGCGTATGGTATTGTTTGCCGATCTCCCTGGCCTAGAGGTTAACGACTTTCTCCGTAATCCCTTATATTCACGTGGGTAACGCATCATCGCGAGATTCTGTAGCGGATCGCGTCGCGTTGGTTACTTACTGGGGTATGTGTGCCAGTCGCTCAGAAAGCAATGGAAAAATACTGAGCGTAATCTTGCCAAGACATGATATGCGATAAAAATGATAATGTTTATGTTTTTTGTTGTTGTTCCCTTATAGGAAGTTGTAGTCAACACCTGCATTTTTCAGCTGCTGTTGATGTACTAGACAAGTCCTACAAGGAAGAAATTAAAACTAAACTGAGTAGAGAAATTAGACATAGAAAGTCACTATTTGTCATTTTGTGGGCGCGTTATGAGAAGAAATAAAGATGATAACTTGGTGACAAATCGCAAGATTATGGGGAAAACAACAAGGGAAGGCATAGTGGTAATTATTTGGATGGCCGGTCCACATAGCATAATCGAGACACGAACACAGAGCTGATTCACGACTCTGTTGATCTTAAGAGATGGCGAAACATGACCGCCCATGCTTATCAGCATGGCACATGATGTTGATAAGAGCCTCTAAAGTAAAAACAGAACTCGAGCACGGTTATGTCACTCATTTAGGATATTTCCGATTACGGAATTTCATAATGTTACCATGCCAAATTTCTAATGTCTGGTTAAAATTGTGATGTGTAAACCAGCATTACGAAAATAAACGAACTAAATAGATTATTGAAACTGTAATTATATTAATTCTGTCTGTACCAGACGATTCTGCAGCAGATGCCTGAATGAACTATAGCCACAGTGAAATATCACCAGTTATTTCTTTCACAAAGACAACATTTATACACCGTGTATATAAGCCATACCTTGCTGGTTGTTACATTAATAGCCAGATGTTTTAGCATGCTTAGACCAAATGTGACAAGTCCAATGCGTTAGCAGCACTTCATACCTTATTTGGCGGAGAACATCTGACCACTCAGTGTGGGTTCCTTGGGTCTCAAAGGAATCGTTTCACATCATAGAGATATACAACACATCCAAGTAATAACTGCATTGCACAGCGATGGTAATCACAGAACGCACACTCATATGAGCACAGGCCAGTTTGTTTTAGAAAGTGAACAGCCTCCCTGGTCTGGTAGTATTGATTATTGATATTGAATTGTCCTTCGAAACTGAAAGAAGGTCAGCGGAAAATCCATGCAGCAGGAAACAATCGATAGTGGACATATCACACGAAACGTTATCAGTATATTCTTCTTGGTCTTCTTCTTCTTTCTGTCTTTAGTCCAGTTCTCTCTTTCTACTTTCTTCCAGCTTTCTTCTTTATGTTCACTCGATTACTGAGATAATTGGATGTTGACACTGGGATGCGTAAGGGACACACCAGTAGTGTGCATGCTGTACTTCCTAGCCTTACCCACAATTAAGGTTGCTAGACGTCCGGCAAAAAGATATGTCCCCCTTTTTAGACTAATATTCTCCGCCCGGCAGGCAAAGCTAAAAACCTTTAAAATGTCCGGCTTTTCTTATATTTTTTGTTATTATTTTTCTTTACATTCTTTATTAAAACACATTGCTTAATAATATTTATTTAATTTTCCTATTTATACCAAATGTGAAACACCAATTATTTTTATAATTTTAATCTAACTATTGCTCTGTTCGGCAACACTAACAATCTGGCTCTATGCTGTTAATGTTATTTCCGGTAGCAAAGACGCAAATTAAAATTGATTTTTTTTTTAAAATCTGTAATTTTTGCCGTCTAAGTTTATGAAAATGGCTTCTACAAAGAGAAAATACAAATTCTCGAACACTATGAAAAATAAGTTTCCATGCTCCGTTGAAGGACACAACAAGAATGAGGCTGTTTACGATTTGCGATAGTTACTTGTCCGTTGCCAACAAAGAAACTACTGTCTTGGAGCGCCATGTTGACAGTGAGAGACATGGAAACCTAATCAAAGTGTCCGCGTCATCTAACAAATTTGACATCTATTTTTCAGCTTAAGTACTCAAAGGTGTTGCTGAAAGCGCATGAGGCTGAGGCAACTTTGGCATTTCATACAGTCTGTCATCATCAGTCTTACAACTCGATGACCTCGCTAGCTGGTTTGATGCACACACAATTTGAAGATTCGGAAATTTTGGTTTCATGGTGATGTGACGAAGCATCCTCTACCCAGGGAAAGGTAAACTCTTCATTCAGATACCTGAACTTCCGTGGCGCGTCCAGAGAGGAAAGATTCGTAGGAACCAGGAGCATCACTCAGGAGAGAATGACCTACATTTCCGGGTGATGTCAATTGTCTGTGTTTCTATTTTAGTTCCACATACACATTCCATACTCATACTTACTTTACGATCTTCATAAGATTCTCATTAGATACAAATCACCACCCATGGAAATCGAACCTACGGCGAAAGGAAAGTTTAACAAAAGACGTTACTATCAAGAATTTTTCTGAATTATGTTCTTTTTCCTGAATTAAATTAAATGTTGATTGTTCGCTGAAGTCTGTCTTAATTTTCTATGAAAATGAGAATGGGTCGTATTTCTTGTTTCAGTGAGTAGAAGTGTGTCCAGGTGGACAAGAGTTGGTAGAGCCTCTATGGCGTTGAGGGCATCATCCGCTAGTTTGGTCTCACTTGAGTAAAGCTCCAAATAGTGCTCTACCCATCTGTCCATCTGCTGCTTCTTATCAGTTATGATTTCTCCAGTCAAGGTTTTCAATGGTGCACTTCTTTTGGTCATTGGACCATAGGCTTTCTTTATCCCTTTATACATGCTTCAGATGGTTCCCTTATCACTTGCGTTTTGAATGGACTCACATAACTTGATCCAATAATCATTTGCACAATGCCTGGCAGCCTTTTGCACATCCTTCCTAGCTTGCTTTAGCTCATTCAGAGTGTTACGCGTTGGTCTTTCCATGTTTCTTAAGAGAGCTATCTTCTTCTTATCAATCAAGGGCTGCAGAGTCTCGCTGTTTGCCGTAAACCAGTCCTGCCTCTTATGATCCACAGTACCGTAAACCCCTACGGCAGTTTTATAAAGAGTTTCCTTAAGTTGACCCCACTTTTCATTTACTGTACAATTTTCTGGTGTATCAGTGAAAGCGTCTTCAAGTTGCTGTTGAAACTGAAAGCACTTTTCAGGATCGTGAGTGTTAATAATATTAATCCTGGGGCTAGATTTGTGTTTAGCTGTGTAGATTCTCTTTAGTCTCAGTCTAACCCTTGCAACAACCAAAGAATCATCCGTATCACAGTCAGCACTGTGGTAACTACGAGTCAATGATATATGGTTCAGATGTTGTCTCCGTATGATGATGAAGTCCAGCTGGTGCCAATGGCCGGATCTTGGATGTTTCCATGTGACCTTATGCAGCTCTTTTGTTTTAAAAAAGGAGTTTGTAATACATAGGTCATTACTGGTGCAATGTTCCAGCAGCCTTTGCCCATTTTCATTCATGCGACCGATATTGTATTTTCCAATGCACACTGGCCATGAACTCGAGTCCTTACCCACACGAGCATTGAAATCACCGAGCTTATAAATGTAGTCAGAATTTGGAACTGCCTTGATCACGGAGTCTAACTCCTCATAGAACGAATCCTTCACATAATCTGAGGAATCGAGTGTCGGTGCA
Organism: Cepaea nemoralis; assembly: GCA_014155875.1. Classification (NCBI taxonomy): domain Eukaryota; kingdom Metazoa; phylum Mollusca; class Gastropoda; order Stylommatophora; family Helicidae; genus Cepaea; species Cepaea nemoralis. The sequence goes on along the minus strand of JACEFZ010028274.1, from coordinate 4,794 downwards.
TATGCAGTAATAATGGTGGCAAAACCACAAGAGGTTGCCAAGCGCAAGGATAATAGTCTTTCATTTCCTCATGCTGGAATTTCAATCATTCCCAGTAGCGAATTCTTCACTGCAAAGCCCACACCGTGCAAAGCCCACACGGTGTGGGCTTTGTCCTATAATACAGGAGGTAAATATACCTAATCGTTTGCAATTCATATTGTTATATCCTGCTGCAGCCACTGGTTTTTCCTTTGTTCCATTAGATTCTCTAGTTAGACAACACACCAAATGAAACCTCAGAAACTATATCACAGTATATTTTGAGAACACTCCAAAAACCATGATTTGTACTCCAAATGTGTTTATTTTGCTGGTGACAATGCCAATGTGAATTTATGAGGTATTAACAGAAGTAAAGGTAAAAATTTGTTCTCGCATTTAAAGGAAGCCTTGAGCAAGCCATTAGTAGGCGTTGGGTGTTCTGCTCATGTTCTGCATCGAACACGGCGCAGATTTAATGCAGAATGACGTTGAATCTATTGTCTTGAAGATATTCAATTACTTTTCTATATTCACTGTCAGAACAGAAACTTTGAAGGATTTTTGTGATTAGGTCAACATTAACTACCAGCAACTACTCTATCACTCTAAACCAAGAAGGCTCAGTTTGTTTCCAGCTGTTGAGGCTGTTTACTGTATTGAAAAAAAAAATTTCTTTCTGTAAACCAACCATCTGCTATGATTTAAAAAGAAAAAAAATTAAGAACGATTTTTCAGAAGTTTACCTTTGGTTTCTGCATTCTTTGACGTCTGTCTTTCAAGTCAATATTTCGGCCATTGAAACAGAAGATACATCAGTGTTAGAGGTTATGAGCCTTCTTCACACAACCTTGAAAGTTTTGAAAGGCAGATTGAAGGAGACATTTATTTCACTGAAAGTCAGGGAGATGTTGAGAAGACTTAAGGAAGGTGGTCGAGAAGAAGAGTGTAATAGTTTTATGTCAGACGTTAGGTTGGTGTATGACGCATGCATTAGTTACTTAGAAAAGTGGGTGAAACCTTTTTATCAATTTCAGTGCTTTGGTTGGATGTACTTAAATAAAATCAAAGACTGTACATTTCATGACCTTTTGACATGCATATTTTATTTGAAAGAGAAGGGTATTGTTGTAGATGATGTGCAATTGTTTGACCAATACTGCAATCTTAAATCATTTGTGCAAGACAAGAATGAACAGTTTTTTTTAAAGACTTGCATGGACAGTGGATTTTAGTTTCCCAAAGTTGCCCAAATGCATGTTGCTTTTCAGAGTTACTTAAAATTTTTGAAGTGTTCTTCTAGACACAATGGCAATGTGGAAAGAGTGTTCTCCTTGATTAATGCTCTGTAAAGAGCATCATTCTCACAAAGTACAATTATATGTGAACAGAATTATGCATATGTTATTGCTAACGTAGGTACAGGAAGAACTGAAAATGAGAGACACGTTTTAGGAAAATTTTGATTGGGAAACAGAAATGATGCAGGTGACAAATTAATTGAATTTTGCACAGAAAATGAGTTAATGATAGCCAACACACTTTTTAAACAACACCCAAGAAGACTCTTCACATGGAAGTCCCCGGACAGTATTACAAAAAAATCAGATAGATTACATTTTAATGCAAAGAAGATGGAGATCAAGAATAACATCTGTGCAGACTGTGATATGGATCATCAGTTATTAGAAGCAGATCTGAAATTAAAACTCAAATGCTTACCCCATGACCAAGGCCACTTCGTTTTGATCTCACAAAATTACCAGATGCATAGGCCTACACTGTAGAAGTTAGGAATCGTTCTGGGGTCTTGATGTATGTACAAGAGGAAATGACACCTGATGAACTGGCAAGATGAAAAACATTCTGACCAATAAAAATTCCGGCATGGCACATGATTGATTGATAACATTTATATTCAAAAGCAATTATGCGCTGCTCAGCTTGTTTAGTAAGTGTCCAGGTCTCACAGGCGCATGCTGCAATGGGGAAGATGCATGCTCTTAAAAATCTAATTTTTGTAGTTCTGTCTGTCCCATTCCATAATTTATTCAGTTGTTTTAGTCTTTGAAGAGCAATTTATAGTCGTCGTTTAATTTCTTTCATTGTGTCACCGTTGTTGGTAATCAATGACCCAAGATATTCAAAATTTTCCACAACCTCCAATTTTGCCTCATAAACATATATTTCTTTCTCTATAGTGGTTTTATCTGTATGCAATGTTTAGATACAAGCTGTGATTTTCACTATTCAATTGGGTTGAAGCTGTTAGGTTTTCTATACCAGTCTGTGTTGTGGGTAGCAAAACTGTATCATCAGCATACCGAATCTCTGGTATGTCAAGACCTCCGATATTTAGGGCATCATATAGCTCCCTATTTATATCATCTCTCACATTTCTCATTATATTTTAGGCGTACAGGTTAAACACATAGGGGGACGGCACACATCCTTGATGGACTCCTTGCTTGATGATGTCAAACCAATCTGATGTCTCGCCATCTATTCTAACCGCTGCTTGTTGGTCTAGATAGAGCATTCTTATGAGTTGTTAGTTAGTTAGTTATCAGTTGGGGTATCTTCGTTGCACTCCGGACATGTCCATAGGTGCTCAGATCCTCCCCCCAGCATATGCATCAGCGTCCGGTGGCTAATAGTGCCAGTTCTGTGTTGGTTGACGAGGCGCTTTGTTTTCCCGATGTACCTCTCGCGTCTGGCTGTGCCGATTCTTACTCCCAGGCCTTTCATCCTGGAAAGCGATGTGGAATCACTGGCGTCAAAATCCTCTGTTCTCGCCATATCTTTAAGGGCGTTAATGACATCGGCACGATCCATGGGCTGGCCATCTACAGGGGGTGCAGAGCCAGCCATTTTATCAGCTCGTTCATTTCCCTCGACTCCCGCATGTCCCGGGACGAAGATGAAGGTGACTTTGCGGACAACAGACTTCCGCAGCGACTCAGTCCACTGTCGACGTACAGATCCAGCTTCGACCTTCTGAATCATGCTCATTGAATCACTTAGTACACACACGTTGGTATAATGCTGTGATTCCAGCCATATGAAAGCCTGTGTAACTGCCATCACCTCCATCGTCATGCTGCTCGTGGTCATAGAGTGGGCACCACTGGATTCTTGAACGGTTCGGCCCGCTGAACGGGCTGTAAATGCCCACGCACTTCTCTGCTGCTTTACAACAGATCCATCTGTATAGATGAGCACTTCGGGGCTATCTGAGTGATCATAGATGAGCGCGTTAACCTCTGCATTGACAGCGGCAGGGTTCTGCTCTCTGCACCGTCTGTCGAGTGTGATAATGCAGGAGAAGGTACACTTAAAAGCTGGAAGCACCGGCACCCATTCCTTGCCGGGGTTGATACTGGTAAGACTGCAGACCTGTCCGACGACATCTTCCGCCCGACCCATCCATGATTTGCCCCTCTTTAGCCTGTCACCCTTTTCTCTGAATACAGCGTCATGCAGAGGGTGCTGCTCATCTGCACTTATTTTTAAGTATGCACGAGCTCTCCAGATCTTGATCCTGTGTTCCATTGTCGGGAAGTCAAGGAGGTATCTCATTGCTACACAGCTGGTGTCTCTCGTGCAACCCAAAATGATGCGCATGGCTTCGTTTTGTACCTTTCCAAGTCTTCCAATCTGTGTAGGGCTGACAGTGAGGATGGCCAGGGCATACTCGATGCGTGAAAGCACAAGTCCTTATGAGTTGTATTACATGTGATGGAAAGCCCATATTCCTGAAGATTTCCCAAAGTTTCTGAAGTTGTACACAGTCAAATGCCTTTGAATAATCCACAAAACATGAGAGTTGGTTTACATTAAATTCTCTGCACTTCTCTATTATTAAACGCATATTGAGAATGTGATCTCTTGTTCCTCTTCCTTGTCTAAATCCAGCTTGAACGACGTTAATTTCTTCTTCCATTTTCTTACGAAGTCTTCTCATTATGAATTTTAGTAGAATTTTACTTGCATGACTGATCATGGCAACAGTTCTATAGTTGGTGCGTAATTTCAGGTTGCCTTTTTTTGGTAAGTAGTAAGTTCTTTAGTAGTAAGTAAATCTTTATTTTTCCAAGGGTAGAGAATTGGGCACGCAGGCCCGTCTGACATTCTGCCCTTCTTCTCTATTTCCTCTCATACATTCTTTCTCAAATTGGAATGAAGATAGTTCTCTTCCAATCTTTTGGCCATATACCATATGTCCATATCTTTTTACATAATGCGTGATAGATTTGTATGCTTTCTTCTCCTCCCGCTTTAATTAGCGCAGCTGGTATCTCATCACATCCTGGTGATTTACCATTCTTCAGGTTCTTTATTGCCCATTGTCAGAGTCCAACAGGGGACAGCGATGCAGGGACATCGTTACGACCGCCAGGCGACTTAGCTCCCAGTAAGGGATGCAACAACTTCGTTGCGCCGCCAGGCGAATAGGAGTTACCGGCCTGCGAGATCGCTGGCTGACCAGCGGTCAGGCCGCCAACGCAAGACGCACGCCTGCCACGTGACGCCACGTCAGGCAGGAGGCAAGTTGCGAAACCAGGTCCAGACAGCTCTGGGACACGGAACATGACGGACGTGTGATTGAGAGAAAGGCGTTGTATGGTTTCTGTATTGAAAGGCGAGTGTCTGGACATCTTGCGAGTCAGACTTGTGAACTGTATTGTGGATGTAAGTTGTAAAGTATCCATTATATATATATTTGTGATCATCGTTCTGTATTTGATATGTTAATAAATCCATCGAACGATG
>JACEFZ010028273.1:142500-445054 GCA_014155875.1 Cepaea nemoralis | reverse complement strand
TGTGACGAGTTCACCTTGGGTAGCGAGAGTGAACCACACCCTAGGTGTCTCTGGCACTCCCGTGTATTCTAGCCCCAGGTTGGATGAGCAGATACACCTTTTTCCTCTGTGGTTGATCTCATATTAGTTAATTACGTCTACAAGCCCCTCCAGATTCTAGACCCCCACTAACTACCTACACCTGTGGAACAATGAACACTGAGGCATCGTCCGAGACCACACTCAATCATTATACAAAGAGCAAGTCAACTTACATAAAGTTTATTCTACCCTTGAGAATATAGAACTGAAATGAACATCCTGATAGAAGAATCTATTTACACAAATAGAAGATAGAGTAGAGATAGACTCAGAGATGTAGGTATCTTCATCGAGTTGAGAAGTAGATTGGATGCAGATGTCCCGTCCAGTCGGTCCGCCACTCACCCGGCTTCCTTCCAGTGAGATGACTAGAACCTTGGAGACCACTCTGTCTCCAGAGCGTGGATCCACAACACTAGAGTCACTGCTGAACCACTTCACTGGACCAACTGCATCTCTATCACTCCCACGGAGTCACTGTTAATACAGTTCTCGAACAATACCAGTTGGAGACAATCCTCCTGGACTTGACTCCAAGTAGTCGTTACTTCGATGAACTTAACACTGACCAAGCTAATGGTCTGTCAATCAGACACAGTCTTACTGCAGAACCGCTATGGTATTGACCATTTAATGGTCCCTTTTTCACAGCACCGGAACATGAATGGAAAAGTGTCCCAGACCAATTCAATGGTCTCCTACAGTCACACTGCTTGTAGAATCAGATATGGCTACTGAAATGTTACTGAGTCCTTCTAGAACACAGTTGATAATCTTGATACTGCAACAGTACATTAATAGAATCAGACATCTATTTCACGGCAACAATTCAGGTTGGACTATAATCCCATAGTCCCTTCCACCGGGTTATCTTGACACAGTCACTACTGGTGAAGTTCTTCTCAAGACCTGCCACTAGAGCTGTCCAAAGAACCATTCAAGTGTCTGAAGATCAGTTACTTCTGCGTTTAGGCAGAACCCCCGTCAAACTAGACGGACCGGTGTTCCCTGTCGTTGAGCATGATTACTCAACATGCTGAACTGTTCATAGAAAACAGAGTGTCGTCTATTTATCAGAACAATCACAAACCAACACTTCTCACACGGCACCTTCAGGGTGGTTGTATGTCTTGAGGCAACCTTCACTCATGGTGAATCAATATTGGGTACCTGATGTGGTTGAGTCTGGCGTGATAAGTAAAGAACTGAACCCTTCGCTCTGTCACACGAAGTGGTTTCCTGCCAACAACATTATAGTTGACTGGTTCCTCAACAGGCAAACTCCTGAAAAGGAAGAGCGACCGGTGAGAGTATACTGGCCCAAACATAAGTCCACATGCATCCTACCAATAACTACTCAACTCTCAGTCATGCTACTTAGTTATGCATATAACTAAAGCATTATCTCTATATGGAGAGTAGTATAGCATGGTTTGCAAATGTCAGCTGGCCTCACAGAACAGCCCGTCAAACAGAGCAAGAAATCAGAATGACGAGTCTGATCTTTGGTCTCACCTCTCCCTAATCATCTACCAGTCGTCGCTAACGTCAGTAGTGATACAAGGCTGTTATTATAGTTCTAAGTTAATCGAACTAAACATAGGTAAAGAGTCCCTAGACTCGGTCCTAACATCATCAATGTACATTAAGAAACATAAGCTGGATCAATATCCCATCCCTCGGGATATAGGAATAGGACATGATCACATCCACTATGTACACAAGCCTGTTTGCTGGTGGGACCACCTGCCCCTGCCCTAGCAAACTCTTCTTATCAGACTCTGCCTTAGAGTCAAGAAGCCTTCTTGAGAATACATGTTCCCCACATGTTCCAAGGGTAATCTTCCAGTTCTGTCCTCCCCAAGTGGTTTAGCCTTGGCATGGATGGAACTTCATCGTTGGCTTGGCCTACCAACACATACTTTCATAACTTGCTTTCACATCCCCCATATTCTATATTTCCCCAGTCTCATGCAGCCTCCTTGCATCCTTCCATACTTCCAGCACCTGAGCATTCACTCGACACTAGCGCCAGTACGAAAGAGACAGGATAGCTGAGACAAGATTTCAGAACGCACAATTTATAGTCGCGACGGCACGCAGTGTTATCTCACGACGACCTATTCGGCCGTTCGGACTTACTCCAGGAAGTATCACATGCCATAATATCTAATATATATGCACACAATGTCCCATCATATATATATATATAAAGAAATATAGCACCAAAGCAACTTACCTTGACACAGAAATCCGCTGTTCCACACAATGAAATTCACTATTAAGTTATTACCCCATAGTTACATCATTCCTGGTGGCACAGAACTAAGTTCTTCCTTTACTTAGTAACTAAGCACAATTTGTCTGAAACTCCACCTACCACTTACCTGGTTTTCTAACCGATCTTCGGGCATCAGCAACTGACGAACTAATCTAGGTTTCCATCCGGCACAAGTACTAGGTTTTATTCTAACACAACAAACCTAATAGATGTAAACGATTGTCACAATATGCTACACATATTTGGGAACCCAAATCGCCTACATCACAATACGGCATTTCTAACAGCTGTTTTGCGAAGCCACACGGTAAACAAACACGATTCGCCGTCAACTGCGTTATCGATCGGTTTGCTAATTAGTATGCAAGGACATCCGCATAGGTTAATGAGGTTAGAACAATGGCGTGTGGAACACACGTACAAGTTAAATGATTTAAACAATTATCTACCTGTAATGGACGACCAGATCTCCAGACAGCTCCGAACTGTTTCAAGGGCTTCTTCAGCTTCCTTGATCTTACAGTCAGCCGCATAATGGTTGAGGGGAGACGCACACAAAACGGCTCACATTCGTCCTGCGTCTGTACTGTGGCAACGACAGTAAGTGAATGACTGATTTAAGCCACATTCCCGCTTCGTGCCAACTCAATGCGCACTAGAAGCGAGTGCTTCTCGAGAAAGATACTTTCTCGGGAAAACCGTCATTCCCCGCCCTAGAGTCTCTAGATCTCTCTGCACGAGACTTTAGAGCGATACCCAGCATCACGGGTTACTAGAATTTCGGTGTTTCGAGAATATTCTAGATCGTACGTCCTTCATCGGCTTCCCTCAGTCTATTCTTAGCTGGGAAAGTCCCCGATGACGCGCCAAAATAGTGCGGGATCTTGACGACGCAAGACAGTATAATCGCGTTTTGTCACATAGGCCCCCACTTTAAGAGGATCGACCCGTCGTTCACTTCTACGCAGAAGCTGTCTATGTCGTTCGTTCTTTCTTCTTACGAGACCGGATGGCGGGTGAGGAAGTCTAACCCGTCAATATTTTATAGAATACTTTTACCACATTAGGTGGGGTGACAAGCTATTCAGTATCACGGGTGATCAACGCCTACTCCGCTACTGCGATCGGACATCTCGCAGTGTCTTGCGGAACAGAGCTCCCGTCTCGATCTGATTTAACGATCGTTCCTGCCAGAGTTTACTGGACTTCTGCAACTCCAGCTTCCCCTTTCGAGGACCCAGCTGGATTGCAGTCGGTCGGATTGAGGGACCAAGGGTCTGTGTCTGTTCTGACACAACCCACCTCTTCCGACCACGGTTCTCAGTGTAGCTAGCACTGCGGGTGTTCCTTTGGCCGGTCATGTTCCCCCGAGCACCGGGCTGAACCGAAGAAGGTACCTGCACATACATATAGGACTGCCTATGGTGTGACAGGCTTTCCGCTACCTGACCTGAACCCCGAACCGTTCTTTCAGCGAATCTCTGCGCCCTTGGGCTGGTAGACTTATCATCGGGCTTCCCCTCATAGCGCATGAGGAGACTGGAATGGAAAGTAGAAGACTTTCCCAGGATCACCACTCCATAGTGCTTGTGGAGCCCACTTATCCACTAGGAATGGGCCCTGCCACCCGATTTCGATTCGTTCCCCTCGATTGGGAGGAGTACTAGAACTCGGTCTCCAACCTCTAAGGATATCTTCGTCTTCGTCCGTTTCTCAAGTGTGCATTTACGGCACTCAGGACAAGACCTAATATACCTGCGCACGTCGCCTGTCATTCCCGGCCACCAATAGTACCGGGATAGACATTTACCGGTTGTCCCTACAGTCAGATGTCCGGTTGGGGACCTGACATGTACCGTTCGCAGCAGATTAGCTCTGAAGCTCTCAGGAACCAACTTACGATCCCTCTGCCTTTTCTCTGTTCCAGTCTGAATTAACGGTGACTGGTTATCAGAGTTGAACTTACCCTGAATTAACGGGTTTTTATTGTTGGGCAACCGTTCTGAACAAGGACACTCCGTCGCATCCTTGCTCCGAGCATTACTCGTTCCATCCGGGTGAGTATTTCGGAGACTTACCTTTTCGAGACCCTCTTCCTCTGTACCTCTGACCTGCCTAGACTTATGGATGCTAGGGTGTTCTGGTTCACCCAGAAACACGTACTTCCGGCCAAGAATTAGGGGATAGAGAGGATCCGGTACGACTGCCGCCTGAATGCGTCCCGTAACGTACTTGCTCCGAATCTCCACATTGGCAATCGGGCAACGTAGCGCTACAGCACTCCTACTGGCTGGCTGTATCTCCGTCATCTCCCCGGTGAGTTGCTCTGGGCCTGTCAGGTGGGATGCAATTACAGATGAAAATTGCAATCCTGTGTCGTAGAGGCACAACACCTGTTGCCCATTCACTTCTACTTCCTCAACCACTGGAGGTCGCTCTGGTTCTCCATTCCCATCAACCGTCTTCACTTTCCTGCAAGGTCTATCCCTAACCTCTGCAAGACAAGCAAAGTGAAAGTCCTTGGGCTTACTCCTACACTCACTCATATTGTGAGTGCTGGACTTGCAGAATTTGCACCATCGTTCACTCCACTTCCTCTTTGGAGAACTAGGTTGGCTATTCTTACCTTGGTTGACGTTAGAGATCTTCTCTAAAGAGTTTACCTGTTTCTTGGGTTCATCTGACCCATTGGTCTTCTTTGACTTCTTCTTTGACTTACCTTGATCCTTATCTTTCGATCTCGGATCTGTTGGACTGGTATCTCCAGTCTCGCCATAGACTTCAACGTATCTTTCTGCTAACTTGGTGACTATATCCAATCTCTCAGCCCCATTCTCACCTAAGAAGTTTCGCAAGGGTTTTGACATTTGCATTCGCATCTGATCTACAACCATCAACTCACGCAAACTTTCATACTCCTCTTTAAATCCGGCCAAGGCCATCCACTTAAGAAGGTATGAGTTCAATCTCACACTGTATGATGAAAACAATTCACCAGGTTCTCGCTTCGCAGTCCGAAACTTCCTTCGGTATGAGTGCGCTGTGATCTCGAATCTCTTCAAGAGAGCCGCTTTCAGAGCCGGGTAATCATTCTGTAGACCCGGTGGCAAGCGTGCATACACCTCATAACCTTCGGAACGGAGTCCCTGGGAGAGTTTTAAACACCATTTCTGTTTGTCTAGTCCCATTGCAATAGCCATGGCTTCATACTTCTCTAAGTATTGGTCTATCCGCTCCTTCTCGGGTTCGAACGGCTGTAGAGGCCATTTCATAGCCTGGTAGTCACGCCTACTGGTTGACTCTGAGCCAGGAGGTACACGTCCTCCCCTAGCTCCATCAGTTACACCTGTAGCAGGCACTTGTGCCTCAAGTAGCTTCATTCGATACTCATGGTCACGTTTTTCTTTCGCGGCTTCCAACTCAAGCCGTTTCATCTCAGTATCAGCCGCTATCCTCTTTTCCTCAAGAGCCACTTTACTGGCTTCCAGTTCTCTTTCTGCTCTCCTCCTCTCTCTTTCCTCTTGGCGAAAATTTCTTTCCACCTCTTGCACATAGGATTTCAAAGCATCTCCCTCTAGACCAGACTTACGTCCAGTTTCCTGAACTTTGTCTAAGTCGAACTCTTGGGTAGACATGTTGACTATGATATGTGGGTACTCAAGTATGTGTGGGTGAAGCAATACAATGAATCAATAATCAATAGTACTAACTAAGCACCACAACACAAATGTCTGTCAGACAGTTAGGAGATAGGTAGAAGTAGTAGAATCTTATGTAGACTGAAGTAGAGGATAAAGACTAAGTCCCTATCACTATGTGAGAGGTCTACAACACACAGAGATCTTGGAATAATCCCGGACGAGCCCCCACTCTGTATGGAGTGTGACGAGTTCACCTGGGGTAGTGAGAGTGAACCACACCCCAGGTGTCTCTGGCACTCCCGTGTATTCTAGCCCCAGGGGTTGGATGAGCAGATACACCTTTTTCCTCTGTGGTTGATCTCATATTAGTTAATTACGTCTACAAGCCCCTCCAGATTCTAGACCCCTACTAACTACCTACACCTGTGGAACAATGAACACTGAGGCATCGTCCGAGACCACACTCAATCATTATACAAAGAGTAAGTCAACTTACATAAAGTTTATTCTACCCTTGAGAATATAGAACTGAAATGAACATCCTGATAGAAGAATCTATTTACACAAATAGAAGATAGAGTAGAGATAGACTCAGAGATGTAGGTATCTTCATCGAGTTGAGAAGTAGATTGGATGCAGATGTCCCGTCCAGTCGGTCCGCCACTCACCCGGCTTCCTTCCAGTGAGATGACTAGAACCTTGGAGACCACTCTGTCTCCAGAGCGTGGATCCACAACACTAGAGTCACTGCTGAACCACACTTCACTGGACCAACCGCATCTCTATCACTCCCACGGAGTCACTGGTAATACAGTTCTCGCACAATACCAGTTGGGAGACAATCCGCCTGGAATTGCTCCAAGTATTAGTCCCTTCGATGAACTTAAACACTGACCAAGCTAATGGTCTATCAATCAGAACACAGTCTTACTGCAGAACCGCTATGGTATTGACCAATTTAATGGTCCCTTTTTCACAGCACCGGAACATGAATGGAAAAGTGTCCCAGACCAATTCAATGGTCTCCTACAGTCACACTGCTTGTAGAATCAGATATGGCTACAGAAATGTCACTGAGTCCTTCTAGAACACAGTTGATAATCTTGATACTGCAACAGTACATTCATAGAACCAGACATCTATTTCACAGCACAATTCAGGTTGGACTATAATCCCATAGTCCCTTCCACCGGATTTTCTGGACACAAGTCACTAACTGGTGAAGTTCTTCACAAGACCTGCCACTAGAGCTGTCCAAAGAACCATTCAAGTGTCTGAAGATCAATTACTTCTGCGTTTAGGCAGAACCCCCGTCAGACTAGACGGACCGGTGTTCCCTGTCGTTGAGCATGATTACTCAACATGCTGAACTGTTCAAACAAAACAGAATGTCGTCTATTTATCAGAATAATCACAAACCAACACTTCTCCCACGGGCACCTTCAGGGTGGTTGTATGTCTTGAAGCAACCTGCACTCATGGTGAATCAATATTGGGTACCTGATGTGGTTGAGTCTGGCGTGATAAGTAAAGAACTGAACCCTTCGCTCTGTCACACGAAGTGGTTTCCTGCCAACAACATTGTAGTTGACTGGTTCCTCAACAGGCAAACTCCTGAAAAGGAAGAGCGACCGGTGAGAGTATACTGGCCCAAACATAAGTACACATGCATCCTACCAATAACTACTCAACTCTCAGTCATGCTACTTAGTTATGCATATAACTAAAGCATTATCTCTATATGGAGAGTAGTATAGCATGGGTTTTCAAATGTCAGCTGCCTCACAGAACAGCCCGTCAAACAGAGCAAGATATCAGAATGACGAGTCTGATCTTTGGTCTCACCTCTCCCTAATCATCTACCAGTCGTCGCTAACGTCAGTAGTGATACAAAAGCTGTTATTATAGTTCTAAGTTAATCGAACTAAACATAGGTAAAGGAGTCCCTAGACTCGGTCCTAACATCATCAATGTACATTAAGAAACATAAGCTGGATCAATATCCCATCCCTCGGGATATAGGAATAGGACATGATCACATCCACTATGTACACAAGCCTGTTTGCTGGTGGGACCACCTGCCCCTGCCCTAGCAAATTCTTCTTATCAGACTCTGCCTTAGAGTCAAGAAGCCTTCTTGAGAATACATGTTCCCCACATGTTCCAAGGGTAATCTTCCAGTTCTGTCCTCCCCAAGTGGTTTAGCCTTGGCATGGATGGAACTTCATCGTTGGCTTGGCCTACCAACACATACTTTCATAACTTGCTTTTACATCCCCCATACTCTATATTTCCCCAGTTTCATGCAGCCTCCTTGCATCCTTCCATACTTCCAGCACCTGAGCATTCACTCACACTAGCGCCAGTACGAAAGAGACAGGATAGCTGAGACAAGATTTCAGAACGCACATTTATGTCGCGACGGCACGCAGTGTTATCTCACGACGACCTATTCGGCGTTCGGACTTACTCCAGGAAGTATCACATGCCATAATCTAATATATATGCACACAATGTCCCATCATATATATATATATAAAGAAATATAGCACCAAAGCAACTTACCTTGACACAGAAATCCGCTGTTCCACACAATGAATTCACTATTAAGTTATTACCCCATAGTTACATCATTCCTGGTGGCACAGAACTAAGTTCTTCCTTTACTTAGTAACTAAGCACAATTTTGTCTGAAACTCCACCTACCACTTACCTGGTTTTCTAACCGATCTTCGGGCATCAGCAACTGACTGAACTAATCTAGGTTTCCATCCGGCACAAGTAACTAGGTTTTATTCTAACACAACAACCTAATAGATGTAACGATTGTCACAATATGCTACACATATTTGGAACCCAAATCGCCTACATCACAATACGGCATTTCTAACAGCTGTTTTGCAAGCACACGGTAAACAAACACGATTCGCCGTCAACTGCGTTATCGATCGGTTTGCTAATTAGTATGCAAGGACATCCGCATAGGTAATGAGGTTAGAACAATGGCGTGTGGAACACACGTACAAAGTTAAATGATTTAAACAATTATCTACCTGTAATGGACGACCAGATCTCCAGACAGCTCCGAACTGTTTCAAGGGCTTCTCAGCTTCCTTGATCTTACAGTCAGCCGCATAATGGTTGAGGGGAGACGCACACAAAACGGCTCACATTCGTCCTGCGTCTGTACTGTGGCAACGACAGTAAGTGAATGACTGATTTAGCCACATTCCCGCTTCGTGCCAACTCAATGCGCACTAGAAGCGAGTGCTTCTCGAGAAAAGATACTTTCTCGGGAAAACCGTCATTCCCCGCCTAGAGTCTCTAGATCTCTCTGCACGAGACTTTAGAGCGATACCCAGCATCACGGGTTACTCGAATTTCGGTGTTTCGAGAATATTCTAGATCGTACGTCCTTCATCGGCTTCCCTCAGTCTATTCTTAGCTGGGAAAGTCCCCGATGACGCGCCAAAATAGTGCGGGATCTTGACGACGCAAGACAGATAATCGCGTTTTGTCACAGTAAGATAACAGATAGACAGATACAAGTGGGAGAATAACAGATGGACAGATACAGGTGGGAAGATAATACATGGACAGATACAAGTGGGAAGATAATATAACAGATAGACAGATACAAGTGGGAAGATAACAGATGAACAGATACAAATGGGTAGATAAGATAACAAATGGACATATATAAATGGGAAGATAACAGGTGGACAGATACAAGTGGGAAGATAACAGATGGACAGATACAAGTGGGAAGACAACAGATTGACAGACACAAGTGGGAAGATAACAGATGCACAGAAACAAATGGGAGGATAACAGATGGACATTTACAAATGGGAAGATAAGATTACAGATTGACAGATACAAGTGGGAAGATAACAGATGGATATTCCAATTCCAATTCTTGAGAAGAATGGCCCCGATTAACCGTCGACTTATCGATTTGGTTATAGTCGGGGCCCTTATGGTGTATTTTGTACTCTTCTTTCGTAAATAGAGATGAGTATACCTGCTTCCTGGCCTCTGATTATTTGTTGTCATTGTGTCCGTTTCATCCTTGTGGATTTACATGTTTGCAGAGTCGCGCACTTGTTAAGGCCTGGCGTAATTGTGTACCCGCCCCGTCATATGGTGTTGTTTCCTTCAGGGAGCTTTACCAGTTGTCGTCTCTCCTTGGGTTCTATCTATTTCCCCGCCTTGGTCGGTCTTTTAATCTTCTTTGGTCATCTCTGATAACTTGTGTTGTGGACGGGTTGGTAGCTCGATCTTGGTGGAGAGTAATTTCTTCTCCTGGCCTCTGTCCACACCTGATATTGGTCTTGGTCGCTGTCGTTCTGATTTTCTTCCTCCTCATCTACTTCTTCTTTTGTTGCTTCTTCTTCTGTCTGGGAATTTATATCTTCTGTTTCTGATGTCTCGTTCTTTGACTTGAGTTGTTCTATCGTTTCTCTTTCTTATTGTATTTTTGTCAGCGTTTCTTCTGTCCCAGCCATTCGAGAGACATCCTTCTCAATTTCTGCTGTACTTACTTCAGTTCGTCCAGGATGCGCTGGGCGGTTATTATTTGCGTCTCTTGTGTCTTATCTCGCTGTTCCTCGATACTGGTGAACTTTGATCTCAGGTCCTTCAGTTGGTCTTCCAGTTGCGTTTTGTCGCTGTTTGTAAGTCGAGTGGTCGCCTCGTATTGCCTCCTAGCGTCTTTATAGGGCAGATAGCTTTGATGGCAATTTTCATCGCTGCTTTGCTGTCTTGGTGGCAGGAGCAGCCGAGGTACCTAACGCCGTGGTTGCCGAGGCAGTTGGCGCAATTTCTGTTAAGGTTAAGTCTCCTGAAGTCCATGTCGATCTTTGTTTGATGGCACTGAGTGTATGGGTGAGGTCCGGAGCAGTACCTGCAGACCTCCACCTCACTTTTACAAGTAGCACGGGTGTGCCAAAACTTCTGGCACCTGAGCACTGTAGCACTCTAGGTATGTAGTGCTCAGGTGCTTGTTCTCTCTTGTCCCATCTAATGATTTGAGGGTCACGTGGCATGGTCGAGACAGGAACACGGGTGGTGTTTGTCTCAACACATTCGACCGCATGCGAGTGTCAAAACTTAAAACAGCTCGTACTCGAGTAAAATTAACAAAGCAAGCTCACCTTGAAGAAAACGGGTGCAATTCAGAGATGATCCTTTATTTAGATTCTATCTCCTTCAGAATACACAGAACATGGTAGTAAAACGTAACCAGCCCCTGAGACGGGGACGGGAAGTTACATGCCAATACAGACCCAGCTGCTCCTATCTTCTGCGATTGCTCGATCTTCCAAGGACTTTCGCAAGCTAGTGTAAATCGTTGTCTAGAGTTTCTTTCTGTCCCGGTCCGATCATGGTATGAATGCGGGACAACGAAATGAATTCCTCGTATCACTAACAAGACTGCGCCGACCAGATCATGTCCATCTAACACGAGCACTAAGAAAACACAGCTGACCTCATGTCCTCTCCTGAAGCGTCTCCCGTTGCCGTCCTCTGACGATGTCCACGTCGGCCTTAGTTTCCAATGGTCAACTAGTTCTATTCCTAGTCTGGGAATATCCTAATTTACATTTGGCGGTGTGCGTGACTGCTATGTGGCATAATGCCCCCTCCCAGAAAAAAAATGTAATATATGATACTTACAACTATAACCATAATTTTCTTTTACCCACAACTATATAGTTCTAGGATTTACCACGTTATCAACCCTCAAAAATAATAATTTAAAAGCTACATAACGGGCACGCCCACCTGTCCAATCCCTACGTCGGACGTCGTGTGACTGATCATTAGGCAATCAGATCAACTAATAAACATATTAGTCCCTACCTTGTCCTAATGACAAGTGTGTCCTAGCTCTAGGTATTACCATGAGTTTCGGACGAGGGTAATAATGAAGTTTTTCCCAGTAACCATGTTAGTTGTAGTTGATCCTTGTTGTTGTTCTCGTATCATCTACTTATTTTACAACAACACATTTTAATGGGTAGGGTACTTATATGCGCATCACCTTGAATTTTTCCCGATTCTTTTCCTGTGGACTTTGAGACTATCGCTTGATCGTATATTCTGATCTGGCACATGTCATAATGATGCATATAACATAATACAAAACATACAATCTTATTAATCTGAACCATAATCATCAATTAATTATTAATGTTAATTACTCTTATTTAAATTAATGAATAATCTTAACTCTATCACAATTATAACGTAACATACAATTTCACAACTATAGAGTTCAATCACATGATACTTAATCATTTCTCGCTGACTGTATCCCCAAGCAAGCACTTGTGTCTGTTAATTTCATCCTTGCTTTGGCTCTGTTGTGAACATATATTATTCATAAATGTACCTTAATTCTATTTATAATATTCAATCTACTAATCTATTTCTGTTTTATCTTATCGATTCTTATGGCCTTGACTTTCTAACAAGGCTCTGTATTAAAATATCTAATATATGATTATGAACTGAACTTAATATTTATGGAATAACAAAACAATCAAATGCAAACAACTAACTTATAATAATTTATTAAGTTCTCTAATAAAGATATAGTTAAGAACCATTATCCGACGAATAAAGAACTGGAATATTTTCACACAACTGAGTGTAGAGATATGAGATAGTGTGAATATCTATGAACAGTATAGAACTATATCAGTGACACCTGACATACTAAGTAATAAGACTTAAGACCCTAATGTGTCTGTAGTGTATTATGTGTTGATATGAACCTAACACTTTCATCCCATTTTATTTTCCTTTATTTCTTTCTTTCAGTCTTCGTTTTATTCCCTTTCTTTCTCTCTTTCTTTCTTTCATACTTATGGTGTTTCTGTACTGTATGGATGTTAATATTTGTACTTTTCAATTTTGTTAAATTGAACACTGTCATAACTTTCACTCGTATATATAACGACAATAAAGTATATGTGAATAATTTGTAGCAGAAATAAACCAAGTAAATACAGTACGCATTGCTTAATGCATTTTTTTCACTGTAATTTTGTTTGTTGTTATTGGCTTCTGCGTAAATTTTTCTGAGTGACACGATGACTGTATTTTTATTTGCAATATCATCAATATATGTATTTGTTTGTGAGGATGTGTTCGTGACTATGGATGTAACCTGATATAAGGTCAATTTAAGCCAAATCAAAATGTTTGTAATAACTATGGTTACACTATCCCATTTCATCTGTTGTTTGTAACTATTGTGTTTAACTTTTGTTCTATTTTTGTGTGCCACACTGTTGTTATTACCAGTCAGTTGAACTTTTAATGAATGTGTATTTCCTTCTTCTTGTGATACGTGGGTTTGTGTTCTTGTGAGTATCACATCAGGTTTGCGTTCTATAGTTTGAGCGTAATCTTTGACATCAGCGATGTTACTAATTATCAACCCAGCACATGGGTTTGGTAGTACTGCTGCGAACACTCTACCTTTATTGTATGGGCATTTTATGCTGACCCATGCGGTTTTGTACCTTTCTATTGTACCCCCAAATGTTCTGCACTCAATACTTTTACCTGTATAATCACTTTCTTTTATGAGTTTGTGATTAACACCTGTAATATCAGACCCTGTGTCTCTAAAACAGGTTGTTGGTAAACCATTAACCAACGCTTGGTGTATCGTCAGAGTACCTTGACGAGTGTATGCTGCATTTGCTTCGTGAATATGTCTCTTATTGGCTGATGTCGGTTCATCATCACTATTATGACCTTCTTTACCTGTTTTGTTATTGTATGACTCTATAATGGCTGCGTGTGTGTCCTCTAGATCATCTGAATCGCTACTACAACTAGACAACACATATGCGATACTCGCTTCTTTCCAGGAATTTCTCATTGGACAAGACCTGCTAGTATGTCCGTACGCCCGACACGAGAAACATTTTATACTTCTCTTAAATGAGTCATACTTACTTCTCTTCTTAGCAGTAATGTCTTTTAAATATGCTGTATAACCTGGATGTCTATCACACATCTCTAAGTTTCCATGAGATAACCTACAATACTGGCATCTGGTGAATTGGCCTTTCCTTGGTCTATCACCTTCTCTATTGTAAGGACTATTTCTATTGCTACCACTACTAAACTTTCTAAACTTACCGTTTCCTCTTTGAAATTTTGCACTTGCTCCTATCACTAATTCAGGTTGTGCACAGTTAGCAAAAATATCCATATGTGCGTTGAAATAAGACTCACCTTTAGTTTCCATCTCACTTAAATTCTTACATTTATTTTCCATTAGAAATACTGACATAGGTTCTGGTATCGCAGATAACAGTCTATCTCTGATAATTAACTCTCTAACTTTTTTTCATAATTAGATCCAATATCCGCAGCCTTACACCACTTGTCAAAGCTTGATGACATTTCAGAAGCAAAATCAAGGAACGTTTGATTCGACTTCGGTGTAAGTGTTTTAAACTTCGTACGTAAGCCAGATTCATCAAATGAAAAATGTGATAGCACACGATCGCGCATATATGTGTAGTTTGTACGCAAATCCTCAGGAATTAACTCAATCACTTTTAACGGCTCTAACGCGAGGTGACTTTGAAATAGAATAGGTACGTCTTTTTCCGGTACCTTGTAGTACTTTACGAGCACTTCAAAATTAGTTATCCATGAACTGACCGAATCCCCTTGTTGAAAATTCCTGAATAAACCTTGGTACTTTTTCACAGGATCGTTCTGTTTAGCAAGCATTTTCTCTCGCTCGATTTCAGCTTCACGTTCCATCTCAAGAGTCTTGATCTTTAGGTTACCTTCAACCTCTTTGTCCTTCCAGAGTGTTTCTGTTGCAAGTCTTTCCTTATCAAAAGACTAATTGTTTCTCCTTAAGTTCCGCTTCTGCAGCTATTTGTTTTATCTTCAATTCTGCCTCTGCGGCCATTTGTTTTTCTTTTATTTGCATCTCCATAATTAACTTCTCTTTTTCCGCTGCAATCCTTTCGCGTTCCACAGTTAATTCTTTTTCTCTAGTCTCCATTCTTTCTCGTTCCACAGCTATCTCATTTTGTCTGATAGCCATCTCTTTTTCCTTCAGTTCTCTCTCACGAGCCATCTGAAGTTGTTTGGCTTCCCTTTCTGCTGTCAGTCTTTCCTGTCGTTCCTCCTTCTCACATTGTCTATCTTCTTTGTCACGTTTCTGTTGTTCACTGAACTCCTGCTTTGCCCAATTTCTAAGTTCAGTACCAGTTAAACCAGTCTTCTCACCCATTTCGATGAAATATTGTAGTGTAGACATCTTGTCCTATTGTCCTACCTGTAAAATGAGCTATCTGGCTGAAATAAATATGGAAGTAGGCAAGAGAAGAAAAGAATCGACAAAATTGTGATAATGTTTCAAATCACTATCAATCAGATAGTAAAGTAAGTGTCGTATCACAGTTGAGCCAATATGACCTCAATTAAACCTGTAGTGTAAACTCGAACACCACAAAAGAATTCAGTAAATATCTCTATAATGAACGAAACAGATATAAACTAGAGAAATAAATATGAAGAAATATATCCAATATAAAATATATGTAACGCAAGACAACTAACAATCATAAAAGACGATTGACGTGTTTACAAACGATAACAAATTTTATCCACAAATTTTTTACTGATAACGCTGATGCTATACTACTACAGTTATGACAAGACAACGGTACTGTGTTGCCACCCGCAAGATCAAAACAAAAAATTAATTCGTAATGACCTGGCGACTTTCAACACACAAATCACTTTATGAACCAATCAAGTAATATAATAACCTCGATTAGCTCATGAAGGCCCTTTCCAACCTCCCACAAATAAAGATAAATAGCCTTATTAGAAATCAACGTCATACCAATCAATAATAAACAAAAATTACTGGCCTTTTTCCAGCTCTCCTGTACGTAGATACAATCTCAGTTGCTCGACAATTAACAGTGAATATGTTGAACAGTGTATCAAAACTGGTATGTTGGTCAAGATATATAAGAGGAGCGAACTGTATGTCACAGATAAATTACTTGTTGCTCCTGACTTTCACGAGAGTACAATAAACTTGTACTCAAACCCAGGACCACGCGGTCCGTGACCAACCCATGCGAAACGTGATTGGTTTGGGTATAAACGTCGAACCTTGATGTATAGTAACCTTCTTCTGACTTTTAGGCTGAATGACGAATGTCTGGTGTGGGTATTGGAGAGACTGGTGCCCACAAAGGAATCCTTAAATGAGTCACGTGTATAGTCCCGCGTGAACAAGTTTGGTATCACGCCAAAATAATACGTGTCAATCAATCCGTGTATGGTCTTGATGCGTCTCAGATGACGTGTTGTGTCTCGTAGTATGTTGAAGTGAATGTGCCGTATCCTGTCATGGTGCCGTGTGAAGTGTCCCTTCAATGTCTGTATGCTGAGGTGTAATGGAGATGTGCACGTGGCGTGGCAGATAATTTCGAGATAAGTTTGTAAAGTTCAATGTTATGACGACGTGTAACGTGTAATGTGTTCTTTCAATGCTCGCATCCAAGAGCCATGGTGTCTTATGGTTAATCTTATAGCATTGTTGAACAGAACCACTTAATATGATATGTGTCTTTACCTCATCAATAATGCACCTTCAAATGTTCATTTATATATCTCCAGTTATTCATATTCTGCTATTGTTAATAATACAGACAAGTTCTTTGAGTAAGTAAGGTAACTGCTGGAGTAAATAACTGCTGTAGTAAATAACTGCTGGAGTGACAAAGTCGTGTTGGGCGTAAAGGACTCTTCGTTCTATAATTATGTTTCCATGTGAATCGTGGAATGGAATAAATGTAGTATGGGAATGTTCTTCGACCGGTCTACACTGTAGTATTTAACGCTTATCCATCGCCTTCTTCATATATCCTATAATTACTTCATCAGCGATGTACAGTGCACTTCAATGTTCTTGACGTTAGTGAAGTGGAAGAGTGGAAGAGTTGAATTGGAAGATAAAGACTCCTTCTTCGTAAGTGCGACAGAATATATGTCGACTAAGTATTCAAATGTCGCGTAGTTTAATAGCGAATCTGTCTTTATTTCTTCATAAATCAGTGACGTTGGATATGTCCATTACTTTTCAAATTGGACAATAGTAAACATCTTCAGTTTGATATCAATTCGTCAATAATGTTCATGTAATAGTAGTTACTTGCCTTTCAAAACGTGCGTTTCTTACATGTTTCAATTCGTGCTTTAAAACGTGTTTCACTTGTGTTTTAAGTTGTGCGCCCTATTCTATGCATGTATAATTGACGATCTTTCCATATTAATCTTCATTCTCAAATTAACATTGTCAAACTTTACCTTGTTAATGCGACTTCTCTGCTTCAACAGACATATTAAAGTACGCACAGATCACAATTCATCTTGGTGATACAACTCAATTCACGCCAAACGACGCCATGTTGGTACGCAATAAGTAATCTTGGTGCTGCATCGTGCTCAGGAATATATCATGGCGTGCATTCTTTTCTGTTTGTTTCCTAGTGATATGGCGGGAATTAATCTTCAGTTGTTTACATTCAATGGATGATTTTAGGATCGAAGACCCCACATTGTCTCAACACATTCGACCGCATGCGAGTGTCAAAACTTAAAACAGCTCGTACTCGAGTAAAATGAACAAAGCAAGCTCACCTTGAAGAAAACGGGTGCAATTCAGAGATGATCCTTTATTCAGAATTATCTCCTTCAGAATACACAGAACATGGTAGTAAACGTAACCAGCCCCTGAGACGGGGACGGGAAGTTACATGCCAATACAGACCCAGCTCCTATCTTCTGCGATTGCTCGATCTTCCAAGGACTTTCGCAAGCTAGTGTAAATTGTTGTCTAGAGTTTCTTTATGTCCCGGTCCGATCATGGTATGAATGCGAGACAACAAATGAACTCCTCGCATCACTAACAAGACTGCGCCGACCAGATCATGTCCATCTAACACGAGCGCCAAGAAAACACAGCTGACCTCATGTCCTCTCCTGAAGCGTCTCCCGTTGCCGTCCTCTGACGATGTCCACGTCGGCCCTAGTTTCCAATGGTCAACTAGTTCTATTCCTAGTCTGGGAATATCCTAATTTACATTTGGTTGTGTGCGTGACTGCTATGTGGCAGTGTTGTTCTTTCTTATGATCCTCTCAGCACTAGTAATCTTGAGTGTCGAGTTTTCTCTCGACAGCAACTCCTTGATCTGATCATTTGTGAAATGAGTCTTGACTCCTTTGATGACCCATCGATGCCGGGTGGCTTCCACTGCGATGCCGTATTGAAGCTTGATGTCGGCTTTCTCCTGTTGTGTGATACTCTGCAATAGTGCGGTGGTATTGGAGTTCTTGTTGATGGAGACCACTATTCCATCAGGTGTCTTGCACAGCTGGGTGACGCTGTGTCTTCCCAACTCGTTCCCCAACAGACTCAGTATCTTGTTTGTTGGTAGCGCCGACAGTTTAGCCTCCCCAACGCTGATTTGTTTCACCAGGATTTTGCCGGTGCAGTCCTTGGCTGTCGTTTCCTCCGATGTGGAGTTCTTTGGTGAGCTGTCTGGCTGCTTCTCGTTAGTGTGGTTGTGGACTTCTCAGCTGCTGCTGGCTTCATTTGTAGTCGTAGTAGTCTCTGGCGTCGGTTCAGTGACGGGAACAGTTTCGGCTGGTGTAGGAGTTGGACTGCTGTATGTTTCCACAGTATCAGCAGCCCTAGCAGCCTTCCTAGCCTCTGCCTTCTTCTTCCCGGCTGCGTACATTGCGTGTCTTTTCGCGGTGTTTTTGGTGCGAGCCATCCTCTGCGCTGTCTGATTGCGATCTGCTTCTCGATAGAGCGTCGAGTCGGAATGATGGTGAAATGGATACATGGATAGATAGATATAGATGGATAGATACAAATGGGAAGATAACAGGTGGATAGATGCAAGTGGAAAGATAACATCAACAAATTACAAATGTCAGTTTCTCAGAGTGTACAACCCAGATGGTAGATACGTGCAGTAAACCTTAATTGTGGAGATGGCACTTGACATGTGTTCACACAGTGGCTGACCACCTGACGCACACACACAATTCTTTCTTCTTCTTCTTCGTTCATCCGGATTTTTTTTTCGGATGTGACTGCGTTGTGCCTGTTTACAGCAGAGCTGCGTTCTTGCGCCGTTAGGCCGACACATCCGACTTCTGCGGGCATTTGTTGACCGGGTTAACCTTCCCGGGGACACACACAATTGATCTGCGGCCATTGATCACCGACCATCGACCCGCCATTCTTTATGCAGACTTCCTGAGCTGACTCACTGCAAGTCCGCTGAAGTGAGGGTTAATTTGCAGACGCTGATTTAAAAACGCCAGGTGTTTGCTGTGTATGCTGGGTAGGCAGCTATCTGCACCCATGTGGTGGTGAGTAAAGCGACCGGGGTCAACCACCGTCCTAGGGCGCGCAGAACTGGAGACAGTGGCGACATAGCAGGCGCTTGATGTGCGGCGGTGATAGCCAGGGGCAAATAGACACAGAGTGCCTGCACACGTTGACAGTGTGACCCGTATAAAAGCTTGCACCTCCAACCCGGATTGCTCAGCGAAGGCTGGTGTAGTCCGGGACAACCATGGACCACTCTTTGTGTGGGATGTTGGTGAGTTTCTCCCGCACTACTTTGGCTTGTTTCAGCATGTGACAGCTTGTTTTAGCCCGTGACAGCTTGTTTTAGCCCGTGACAGCTTGTTATAGCCTGTGACAGCTTGTTTTACCCTGTGACGGCTTGTTCAACATATGCAGAACAGAAAGTATTTTGGCCTACAGTTACAGCTCCATTTGAGGAGGATAAGCTCTTTTGAGATGTCAACTAGCTCTGGTTGACCGCTGCTTTCTTTGGACATTCATGGGTAATGTCTGAAGGTGAACTAAGAAAAAGAAGATGGAAAATACTTATAATTATAGAAGAGAACTGGACTGGTCAACTCCAATGTACTGACGAAGTACACAAAAATTCAATAGAACTCATAGACTACACATGATAGGTCGCTTCTGCTGACGTGATACACAAGAAATTATAGCACCTGGAAATATTATTAATACCATCAAAGCATAGTGATAACAAATGAAGGACACTCAGAACCTTTCACCATAAGATCCAGAGTACGACAAGGTTGTGTCCTGTCTCCTCTCTTGTTCATAACGTATATAGACAACATATGTAAAGAAACCAGACAAACAGAGACCACAAGAACACCGCATGACGAGCACACAGAAGAAGAACCATCTACAAATTACACCATTAGAGAACTGTTTGCGGACGATCAAGCACTAATAGCAAAATCAGAAGCTGAATTACTAGACCACGTGAATAGTCTAAACGAAATATGTAGAGAACATAACATGAAAATTAGCACAAGTAGAACAGAGGTAATGAATGACTATAACTAAAGAAGAAAAGACAGCAACAACTCAACCAAACGAACACCCCTGAAACAAGTAAATAGTTTCAAGTACCTAGGAAGTATAATAATATCATCAAATGGTACATCAGAAGACGAGATTGAAAAAAACATGCAATAAGGCACACCGACTGACTGGACAAATTGCGCCAATACTAAAGAACAAACATGTATCAATAATTACTAAGAAAGCACTTTACAACACAATCCCCCTACCAACTCTATGCTACCAATGCCAAACCTGGACAATGACAGAAAAAGAGAAAAGCAAAATCACAACAACAGAAACGAGATTCCTAAGAAGAATACTCATTGTATCAAGAAGAGATAAGATCAGAAATGAAGAAATCATAACTAAAGTGGGGGTTATAGCGAGCTAGATTTTATTAGAAGGTTGCAAGTCAAATGGTTTGGCCTTGCAACTAGGTTACCAACTAACAGTATACCACAAAAAGCAATGATGTACAGACCAGATGGAAGCAAAGGAAGAGGCCGACCATGTAAACGATAGACGGAGGGAATAGCAGAGTCCATGGGAATATCGATACGTGAAGCCCATAAGCGGGCACTCTCCCGCTGTTTATTCTTCACCTCAACACCGCAAGGTACAAGAGGAACATGATGAGATGAGATGAGAAATGAGATCAAAGCAAAGATAAAGAAAATAACAACGATTGATATTGACCTAAGATTTGGGGGGGGGGGGGGGGGGGGGGGAATACATACTTGAGGACACACTAAGCAATATTTAATAGTATATTAAACCCACATCGTCATAGCATCTTAATAGAAAACTATTTATTTCCATTTGTATGTATGCTAGGACATTCGCAAGTTGTGCTGATATAAACGCGTTGACACAAGCCAGACGAGCTCTATGAAGTACAGGCCAAAACCGACTGTTGGCTTATGCCCGACCCGCATGATGGGCCAGGGGGTGGCTAGGTCATTGCTGGGTGTCACCCTGGCTTGGTGGAGTCGGCACTATTCATGTGTTCACACAGTGGCTTACCAGCTAATGCGCTGATGCACACTCACGGTTGAGATGCAGTCATTGACCCGTCATTCTTTATGCAAACTTCCTGATCTGACTCATTGCAAATCTGCTGAAGTGAAGGTTAATTTGCAGACAGTGATTTAAATACGCCAGGTGTTTGTTGTGTATGCTGGGTAGGCAGTTATCTGCACCCATGTGGTGGTGAGTAAAGCAACCGGAGTCAACCAACCGTCTAGGGCAGTGGATCCCAAGCTTTTCAAGCAGAGGGCCATATCTACTATTTTCGGTAGTTAAGCGGGCCACAACGTTATAAAATTATTAAAAGTCGTGCAATATAATTCTTACCCTTTCTTAACTTTCGTCAATATAATTTTAAAACTTTAAAGGCAGTCAGTGTCAATACTACACTGCGGTAATTTTTTGGTTTAAAATCAAAAGTTCATTTAACAATAAATTTTAAATCAGTTTCGAACATCTCTATTAATGTAATTAGTTTATAATTGTAACTGTTCTTCAAAACAAGTTACTTAAGTTCAGATGCCAGTTTATCAATGTCTGGGCACAAATCTATCGTGCCCAAAGTCATAAGCGCAGCTGAACACAAGCAAGCAAGCATAAGCGCAGCTAAGTTACTTCGGTGAGTCTGGAACGTTGCTTGTTTTTTTGTTTTTTTATAACGGTCATTGCGGAAAATGACTGCTCGCATCTGTAAGTCGAACCAAAACGACAAATGTATCTCTGGGTGAATGAACGCAAGTGTTCAAATTGTTCGACAGGCAATAGTCGCCAGAATGAAATCATATGATCAGCTGAAGGTGAAGCAGCCAGCTCCAGAAATTTACATCTCATTGCAGAATTACATTTCAAATCAATTACTTCGTGCTGAAGGTTTTGCTATAATTGACAGAGTTTGGCATCAGGGAATGCGAACTTATTTATGAAGAGGGCAACATTATCCACCTGAATTGTGAACTCTTGAAATCTCGACTGAAAGATATCCAGAAGACTTTCAACTTTTACTGTGTACTGTAACAAGTCACATTTCTTTTCCACCACAAGCGGATTCAGAGTTGGAAACGCCTCTAAAGTCCCTTCAGTCAGCTGTACGATAAACAGTCGTTGTCTTATTTTAAATGAAGAAATGCCATCGCACAAATTTGCGAATAGTTGTTTTTTTCCCTGGACCCCCCCCCCCCCCCCCCCCCCCCCCCCCCATTTAAAGAGTTTACATGAGACGTGATGTCCACTAAAAATGTCATGTCATTAAGCCAGTCATCGTTCATCAGACATTCCCGGTCTGTAGGCAATTCATTTATTTCAGACAGAAACAGATAGACATTATTTTTCAGTGCCCAGAAACGTGACAGAACTTTCCCTTTAGATAGCCATCTGACATCACAGTGTAACAGTAATTCACAGTATTCCTCGTTCATGTCTGATAGAAACTGTCTGAACTCACGCCTGTTCAATGCCTTACCTCGAATTTTGTTCACACATCTCAGAACAACATCCATGACATATTCAGATTTAATGTCTTTCCACACAGAGCTTCTTGGTGAAGGATACAATGCTATTTTAACGTAGTGTGGCCAAGAAACTGTTCCAATAATGCTAGACATCCAGACATTTTACCGGTCAATGCCGTAGCACCGTCAGTGCATACACTGTCCAATTTGGTTCATCCTATGTTGTTTTCACAATACTACCGACTCTCCTAAACAGTTGTAACAGACGACACCATGGCGCTTTGCGCACTCTGACTGGTCGACAAGGCTGGGATATGAGGACTTCATAACTTTTTGTTGCGAACTGAACAGGCACATTCGATAATATCTGTGCATAACAACCACGAGCAGAGTAAATTATTGCACGCTGACGGGGCTCTCCGAGTGCATTTTTGAAATTATTAAAATATACTATATTAAATAACAAGGCCTCGCGTGCCACTTTCTGGGAGCTGACGGCCACAAGTGGCCCGCGGGCCGTGGTCTTGAAACCTCTGGTCTAGGGCGTGCAGAACTGGAGACCGTGGCGACATAGCAGGCGCTTGATGTGAGGCGGTGATAATCAGGGGGCACACAGACACAGAGATATACCTGCACATGTTGACAGTGTAACCCTATAAAAGCTTGCACCTCCAGCCCGGATTACTCAGCGAAGGCAGGTGTAGTCTCGGAGGTACTCAGCGAAGGCAGGTGTAGTCTCAGCGGTACTCAGTGAAGGCAGGTGTAGTCTCAGAGGTATTCAGTGAAGGCAGGTGTAGTCTCAGAGGTATTCAGTGAAGGCAGGTGTAGTCTCAGAGGTATTCATTGAAGGCTGTAGTCTCATAGGTACTCAGTGAAGGCTGGTAAAATCCGAGACAACCATGGACCGCTTTTTGTGTGGGATGTGGGTGAGTTTCTTCCGCTGTACTTTAGCTTATTTCAGCCTCTGACAGCTTGTTTCAACCTCTGACAGCTTGTTTCAACCTCTGACGCCTTGTTTCAACCTATGAAAGCTTGTTACAACCTCTGACAGCTTGTTTCAACCTGTGCTCTTGTTTCAACCTCTGACAGCTTGTTTCAATCTATGACAGCTTGTTTCAACCTCTGACAGCTTGTTTCAACCTCTGACAGCTTGTTTCAACCTCTGGCAGCTTTTTTCAGCCTCTGGCAGCTTGTTTCAGCATGTGACAGGTTATTTCAACCTGTGCTCTTGTTTCAACCTCTGACAGCTTGTGTCAGCCTCTGAAAGCTTGTTTCAGCATGTGACAGCTTGTTTCAGCCTATGACAGCTTGTTTCAGCATGTGACAGCTTATTTCAACCTGTGCTCTTGTTTCAGCCTCTGACAGCTTGTTTCAACCTCTGACAGCTTGTTTCAACCTCTGACAGCTTGTTTCAACCTCTGACAGCTTGTTTCAACCTCTGACAGCTTGTTTCAACCTCTGAAAGCTTGTTTCAACCTCTGACAGCTTGTTTCAACCTATGACAGCTTGTTTCAACCTCTGGCAGCTTGTTTCAACCTGTGACAGCTTGTTTCAACCTCTGACAGCTTGTTTCAACCTCTGGCAGCTTGTTTCAGCCTCTGACAGCTTGTTTCAGCCTCTGACAGCTTGTTTCAACCTCTGACAGCTTGTTTCAACCTCTGACAGCTTGTTTCAACCTCTGACAGCTTGTTTCAACCTCTGACAGCTTGTTTCAACCTCTGACAGCTTGTTTCAGCCTCTAACAGCTTGTTTCAACCTCTGACAGCTTGTTTCAACCTCTGACAGCTTGTTTCAACCTATGACAGCTTGTTTCAACCTCTGGCAGCTTGTTTCAACCTATGACAGCTTGTTTCAACCTCTGACAACTTGTTTCAACCTCTGGCAGCTTGTTTCAACCTCTGACAGCTTGTTTCAGCCTCTGACAGCTTGTTTCAGCCTCTGACAGCTTGTTTCAACCTCTGACAGCTTTTTTCAGCCTCTGGCAGCTTGTTTCAGCATGTGACAGGTTATTTCAACCTGTGCTCTTGTTTCAACCTCTGACAGCTTGTGTCAGCCTCTGACAGCTTGTTTCAGCATGTGACAGTCTAGGTCGTTCGGTTCACGAGTGAAATTTAGTCGGATACTGGGAGTCGTCGCCGGAGCTACGGAGTTCGTGCTGTGTACGACGCTTTTGGTAGGCAGTTCTAGGAAAAGAGACTGAGCCACGTAGGATAATACCCAGAGCAATGAAGTCGATCCTCTAAACTTGTAAACCCTTTCTTTGTTTAGCCTGTGACCGTGTCCGTGAAGAGGGGCCCATGAGATTGAATTGTCCCTGTTTACACACAATGAATGAGGACGGTGGCAGATACGATTGATATTGTCTCAATGTACACACAACTAGATGGAGACGGGCAGATACGATTGATATTGTCTCCGTGTACACACAACTGGATGAAGACAGGGGCAGATACGATTGATATTGTCTCCATGAACACACAACTGGATGAGGACAGAGGTAGATAAAATTGATATTGTCTCCACGCACACACAACTGGATGAGGACGGGCAGATACGATTGATATTGTCTCCATGAACACACAACTGGATGAGGACAGAGGTAGATAAAATTGATATTGTCTCCACGCACTCACAACTGGATGAGGACGGGCAGATACGATTGATATTGTCTCCATGAACACACAACTGGATGAGGACAGGGGTAGATAAAATTGATATTGTCTCCACGCACACACAACTGGATGAGGACAGGGGTAGATAAAATTGATATTGTCTCCACGCACTCACAACTGGATGAGGACGGGCAGATACGATTGATATTGTCTCCATGAACACACAACTGGATGAGGACAGGGGCAGATAAAATTGATATTGTCTCCACGCACACACAACTGGATGAGGACAGGGGTAAAAAAAAATTGATATTGTCTCCACGCACACACAACTGGATGAGGACAGGGGCAGATAATATTAATATTGTCTCCATGCACAAACAACTGGATGAGGACAGGGGCAGATAAAATTGATATTGTCTCCACGCACACACAACTGGATGAGGACAAGGGTAAAAAAAATTGATATTGTCTCCACGCACACACAACTGGATGAGGACAGGGGCAGATAATATTAATATTGTCTCCATGCACAAACAACTGGATGAGGACAGGGACATTAATTTGATATTGTCTCCATGTACACACAACTGGATGAGGACAGGGGCAGATATGTTTGATATTAGTAAACACAACTGAAATAGGACAGGGGCAGATAAGATTGATATTGTCTCCGTGTACTCACAACTGGATGAGGAGTACAAGCTCGGCTGTAGATCCGCACTCATAGCAAGTGATGTTTCGCACCCATTCCTTGGTAACTTGAGTAGGATATTACAGTGGTTTCCTGCTGTTCTCTGCTAGTACTTTACTGTTAGTGTATGTGTGTATGTATGTGTGCGTGCGTGCGTGTAAGGTGCGTGTGTGCGTGTGTGTGTGTGTGTGAAAGGCAGTTGTTTTTATAACTGAAACGTTGAACTCGGCCCTATGTCAACACACGGCATGCTTTCCTACTTCTTGTTATCACGTGCAGCTTCGTCACAGACCCGCCGTATTGTCCACTTCTGTCTCTTCTGTGTTGAGGTATCCTTCTATTTCGCTTGCCTTGTGGGTTCCAGACAAGAAAGTGTCTATTTATATTGTCCTCAGGTTTTCTCAGCGTGTGTCCTATCCAGCGCCTGTTCGTCGCCTCTTGGTTCACTAGGATTTGTCTAGCTCCGCCCCCCCCTCCCCACCATGGTCTTACCCACACCTCTTCATTGCCTGTACATCCTAACCAGCGTCTTCCACGCACCACTT
Organism: Cepaea nemoralis; assembly: GCA_014155875.1. Lineage (NCBI taxonomy): Eukaryota > Metazoa > Mollusca > Gastropoda > Stylommatophora > Helicidae > Cepaea > Cepaea nemoralis. The sequence continues at coordinate 418,250 of JACEFZ010028273.1, read as the reverse complement.
CATTGCCTGTACAACGATGGGTGTATTTTAAATGACTGTGCAGCGTTTGAAAATATTGCCGGTCCAAGTTTTGTATTTACCTATTATTTTGCATGAATTTTACAGAAGGGGTATACAAAACTTGGACCGGCAATATTTTCAAACACTGCACAGTCATTAAACATACACCCTATATTTTATGTGTCAAATTCTTCACTGTCCTCGTTTCCTGTGGGGTATATTTGTAGTTGAAGAACTCGTCATGTTACCCACGACCTTAACATACCCATGTTGTGTTTCCAATTTGTATCAGCGTATCTTAATTGTGATTCTTGTGAATAATAGTTCTTGATATAGCAAACAAACAAGCATCCAAGTTTGACTCACTGAAGGCCTGACTGAAATGTTGTGTCTCCAGGTATTGGCGGCAGCCCTGACAGGTCTGTGTACAGTCACCTGGGCAGCTCCTAGACAGGTGAGTGCATCAGTGTTCACTGCATCTGTGGCACATGATTAGTTAATTCAGCTAAGGTCTGATCCAATCATGTAAGGTCAGATCTTAGGTCTGGTCCAATCATGTACGGTCAGAACTGAGGTCTGGTCCAATCATGTACAGTCATCTTAGGGTCGCTGAGGTCTAGTCCAATCATGTACAGTCACCTTAGGGCGGCCAAGGTCTGATCTGAGGTCTGATGCAATCATGTAAGGTCAGATCAGAGGTCTGGTCTATTCATGTAAGGTCAGATCTGAGGTCTGATCCAATCATGTACGGTCAGAACTGAGGTCTGGTCCAATCATGTAAGGTCAGATCTGAGGTCTGGTCGAATCATGTAAGGTTAGAACAGAGGTCTGGTCCAATCATATAAGGTCAGAACTGAGGTCTGGTCCAATCATGTAAAGTTAGAACTGAGGTCTGGTCCAATCATGTACTGTCACCTTAGGGTGGCCAAGGTCTGATCTGAGGTCTGATGCAATCATGTAAGGTCAGATCAGAGGTCTGGTCTATTCATGTAAGGTCAGATCTGAGGTCTGATCCAATCATGTACGGTCAGAACTGAGGTCTGGTCCAATCATGTAAGGTCAGATCTGAGGTCTGGTCGAATCATGTAAGGTCAGAACAGAGGTCTGGTCCAATCATGTAAAGTTAGAACTGAGGTCTGGTCCAATCATGTACTGTCACCCTAGGGTGGCCAAGGTCTGATCTGAGGTCTGATGCAATCATGTAAGGTCAGATCAGAGGTCTGGTCTATTCATGTAAGGTCAGATCTGAGGTCTGATCCAATCATGTACGGTCAGAACTGAGATCTGGTCCAATCATATAAGGTCAGAACTGAGGTCTGGTCCAATCATGTAAAGTTAGAACTGAGGTCGGGTCTAATCATGTACTGTCACCTTAGGGTAGGCGGGGTCTGGTCCAATCATGTACAGTCACCTTAGTGTGGGCGAGGACAGGTTTGAGGTCTGGTCTAATCATCTACTGTCACCTTATGGTAGTTGAGGTCTGGTCTAGTCATGTACAGTCAACTTAGGATAACCGAGGTCTGGTCCAATCTTGTACAATCACCATAGGGTCGGCGAGGTTACATCTACGGTCTGATCAAATCACAGTGGACATTCATTGGTGAATGAAGGTGAGAGCTGAAGTATGGTCAAATCACAGACAGATGACAGTACTGATGTCTAGTATTTCCGAGAATCGGGGCCGGTGTTAGTCCAGATCCATTTCTCGTCGCTTGTTCTTCCCAGACAACTTCCCCAACAATCTCCAGACAACTTCCCCAACAATCTAAACATTGAGTTAATGAAGACACTAACATTCTCAACATTGAGTTAATGAAGACACGAACATTCTCAACATTGAGTTAATGAAGGCACGAATAATCTCAACTTTCAGTTTGTGAGGCACGAACAATAAATTGCGCAATCTATTTCTTGGCATATTTGCTTGCATCTCGTCAGGTGCAAACTACACAAGTCAAGAACATCAAACCAAGCCAACAATGAATCTTTCAGCTGAAATAAACAATACCCATGTTACCATGGCAGTTTGAAATTGTCATGTCTTTATGTTTACAAAAAGAACGGTTAGCGACTACAAACAACTGTGACACATCGACTACACACGGTAACTGTGACACATCGACTACACACGGCAACGGTGACACATCGACTACACACGGTGATTGTGACATATCGACTACACACAATAACTATGACAGATCGACTACATACAACAACTGTCACACAACTACACAAGACAATTGTCACACAACTACACACGACAACTATCACACAACTGTATACGACAACTGTCACACAACTACACACGATAACTGTCACAAAACTACACACGACAACTGTCACACAACTACACACGACAACTGTCACACAACTATATACAACTACTGTCACACAACTACACACAACTGTCACACAACTATACAAGACAACTCTCACACAACTACACACAACAACTATGACACATCGACTACTCACAACAACTGTCACAAGACTACATACGACAACTGTCACACAACTGAACACGATAACTGTCACACAACTATACACGACAACTGCCACACAAATATATACGACAACTGTCACACAACTACACAAGGCAACTGTCACATAAATATACACGACAACTGTCACACAACTACTCACGACAACTATCACACAATTATATACGACAACTGTCACACATCTATATACGACAACTGTCACACAACTATATACGACAACTGTTACACATCTGTATACGACAACTATCACACAACTATATGCGACAACTGTCACACAACTATATACGACAACTGCCACACATCAACTACACACAACAACTGTCACACACCTACACACGACAACTGTCACACAACTATATATGACAACTGCCACACAACTGTATACAACAACTGTCACACAACTACACACAACAACTGTCACACAAGTAATCACGACATCTGTCACACAACTATATACGACAACTGTCACACAACTATATACGACAACTGTCACACTATTACAAACGACAACTGTCATTCAACTATATACGACAACTGTCACACAACTATATACGGCAACTTTCACACAACTACACACGACAACTGTCACACAACTACACATGACAACTGTCACACAACTACACACGACAACTGTCATACAAATATATACGACTACTGTCACACATGTGTGTACGACAACTGTTATACAACTATATACAACAACTGTCAAACAACTATATACGACAACTGTCACATAACTACGCGCAACAACTGTCACATGGGTATATACGATAACTATCACACATCTACACACAACAACTGTCACACAACTATACACGACAACTGTCACACAACTACACTCAACAACTGTCATACAACTATATACGACAAATGTCACACAACTACACACGACAACTGTCACACAACTATATACGACAATTATAAAAAGAAAAATATGTATAATTTTTTTTTCTTTTTATAATTATTTTTTATATAATTATTGTATTCCGTGGCGAAGTGGCCAAGCCGTCTGCCTCATGCTCTGAAGGTTGTTGGTTCGATTCCTGGCTACGTCTTTCGGTTCACAAGTGCATTTTTCTCGAAGATTCCTGGGGATCGTCCCTGGAGCTACGGAGTTCATGCTTTGTGCGACGCTTTCGGCAGGCTGTCTTGCGGAAAGAGACAGAGCCATATGAGATAAAACCCGGTGCAATGAAGTCGATCCTATCGACTTTTAAGACTTTTAAAAAACTTGTTGTATAGTTCATCGGTAGGATGACAGATGGAGCTATTGTATTGCTGATTATTCCGGTCATAGCCTCCTCTCGACATTGCCTGGAAAATGGCAAGAGGGGACAAAGAGTTAAATACCTGGACGACACGGCATGACTGGGACAAGACTATAGACCTGGCTGTGTGAGGTGGCCAACTACGGCCGCTCACGCTTATCGGCTTGGCACATGTTGATGATTTCCCAACACGAAATCTGTGTAATCAAATGTAGATAACCCCAAAATTCTGTTTTCTGCAGATAGATTATTTCTCGACGTGCCCCAAACAGCCCCAGGCCTGTCTGTCCTTGTCAAGTACAATTCAGTGCATGTCGGACGGCGACTGCCAGCTCGGATCTCAGTGCTGCTACAGGGGTTGTGTCAAGAGGTGCCAGGCGCACAGTCCGTGCAACAGAGTGGTTGGTTGTGTGCTTCTCGTCTTCTCTCCAACTATATACAAGATTATCCCGTCACGTGTTTTACTGTTTACACGATTATCCCGACACTGTATTCTATTGTTTACACGATTATTCCACCACTGTATTTTATTGTTTACAAGATTATCCCGCCACTGTATTCTATTGTTTACAAGATTATCCCACCAATGTATTCTACTGTTTACAAGATTATCCCGCCACTGTATTCTATTGTTTACAAGATTATCCCACCAATGTATTCTATTGTTTACAAGATTATCCCGCCACTGTATTCTATTGTTTACTTACAAGATTATCCCGCCACTGTATTCTATTGTTTACTTACAAGATTATCCCGCCACTGTATTCTATTGTTTACAAGATTATCCCGCCACTGTATTCTATTGTTTACTTACAAGATTATCCCGCCAATGTATTCTATTGTTTACTTACAAGATTATCCCGCCACTGTATTCTATTGTTTACTTACAAGATTATCCCGCCACTGTATTCTATTGTTTACAAGATTATTCCACCACTGTATTCTATTGTTTACAAAATTATCCCACCAATGTATTCTATTGTTTACAAGATTATCCCGCCACTGTATTCTATTGTTTACTTACAAGATTATCCCGCCACTGTATTCTATTGTTTACAAGATTATTCCGCCACTGTATTCTATTGTTTACAAGATTATCCCGCCACTGTATTCTATTGTTTACAAGATTATCCCGCCACTGTATTCTATTGTTTACAAGATTATTCCCCACTGTATTCTACTGTTTACAAGATTATCCCGCCAGTGTATGCTACTATTTACAGGATTATCCCGTCACTGTTTCACATACATATGTCAGTTTAGCAAAATATTTAGACGAAGATTGTTGTAAGCAACTAAGTAGCAAGTTATTTAGACGAAGTTTGTTGAAATGAATGTGCATAAATTAGACTACTATCTTTGTGTGGCAAGCTATTTAGACGAAGACTGTTGACATGTGCAGAAGCTAGTACTAACTTCTAGACAGCAAGTCGTTTCCAGATAGGTATCACACTGACACATACCGTGTATCAGACTGACAGATACCTTGTATCACACTGATAGATACCGTATATCATACTGACAGATACCGTATATCATACTGACAGATACCGTGTATCATACTGACAGATACCGTATATCATACTGACATATACCGTGTATCACACTAACAGACACTGTGATACTGTGTACCACACTGACAGATACTGTGTATCACACTAACAGATACTGTGATACTGTGTACCACACTGACAGATACCGTGTATCACATAACAGATACTGTGATACTGTGTACCACACTAACAGATACCGTGTATCACACTAACAGATACTGTGATACTGTGTACCACATTGACAGATACCGTGTATCAGATTAACAGATACCGTGTATCAGACTGACAGATGCCGTGTATCAGATTAACAGATACCGTGCATCACACTGACAGATACCGTGTATCATACTGACACATACCGTGTATCAGACTGACATATATCAGACTGACAGATACCGTGTATCAGATTAACAGATACCGTGTTTCACACTAACAGATACTGTGTACCACACTAACAGATACCGTGTATCGCACTAACAGATACTGTGATACTGTGTACCACATTGACAGATACCGTGTATCAGATTAACAGATACCGTGTATCAGACTGACAGATACCGTGTATCAGACTGACAGATACCGTGTATCAGATTAACAGATACCGTGTATCAGACTGACAGATACCGTGTATCAGATTAACAGATACCGTGTATCAGACTGACAGATACCGTGTATCAGATTAACAGATACCGTGTATCACACTGACACATACAGTGTATCATATTAACAGATACCGTGTATCAGACTGACAGATACCGTGTATCAGATTAACAGATACCGTGTATCACACTGACACATACCGTGTATCAGATTAACAGATACCGTGTATCAGACTGACAGATACCGTGTATCAGACTGACAGATACCGTGTATCAGACTGACAGATACCGTGTATCAGACTGACACATACCGTGTATCAGACTGACAGATACCGTGTATCAGACTGACACATACCGTGTATCAGACTGACAGATACCGTGTATCAGACTGACACATACCGTGTATCAGACTGACAGATGCCGTTTATCAGATTAACAGATACTGTGATACTGTGTACCACATTGACAGATACCGTGTATCAGACTGGCAGATACCGTGTATCAGGCTGACATATACCGTGTGTCACACTGACAGAGAGCGTTTATCAACTAACAGAGAGCGTGTATCACACTGACAGATAACGAGTATCACACTGACAGATACCGTGTATCAGACTGACATATATCAGACTGACAGATACCGTGTAACAGGCTGACATATACCGTGTGTCACACTGACAGAGAGCGTTTATCAACTAACAGAGAGCGTGTATCACACTGACAGATAACGAGTATCACACTGACAGATACCGTGTATCACACTGACAGATACTGTGAAAATCACCGGCACGTGGCCAGATACTGTTCGGGTGGTATCACAGAATAACAAAGAGAAGCTGCACCAGTCACCTAATCTCACGAAGTTGGAACTGATGCATTGTGAAGTATCCAACACTCTGACCATCGCTGAAGGCATTATATGTTGTACAATTGTGTAAATATGTTTTCGTCTCAGGTCTGCAAAGAAGGTCACGTCTGCCAGTCTAGAGAAACTCCTTGCCAAAGCCCGCCATGTCAGCTGGAAGCCGTCTGCCTGCCCGAAGGTAAGAAACCCGTGGGGTGGTCAACCGTCTCACACATGATAACATCTATACACCAACTGTCTCACACATGATAACATCTATATACCAACTGTCTCACACATGATAACACTTACACACCAACCGTCTCACACATGATAACATCTATACACCAACTGTCTCACACATGATAACATCTATACACCAACTGTCTCACACATGATAACACTTACACACCAACCGTCTCACACATGATAACACTTACACACCAAACATAGAAGTCCACGTGAAAAAACCCCGGTCCTCACCGGGACTTAAACCTGGGACCTCCAGCACTCGAGGCGGATACCATACCTCGAGACCACGCAGTCTCTCCCCCCCCCCCCCCCCCTCCCCGGGCTAAGCTAAACTAAACACACCAAACGTCTCACACACGAGACATCAACATCTACACATGTTGATGCTTGCTTGCTTGTGTTCGCTGGCTGTGAACTCCAGCGTGAAGTCCTGTATATCGGATGAAGACATCCTGTTGTCCAACATCAGTGTGATATCATACCGGACTGAGGTTTGTGTGAGTATCCGTTGTCCCATGTCTGGCTTATTGGTGTGCAGACTGGTGGTTCCTCGCCGTGCAGGCAGATACTCTCCAACTTCGGAAGAATCAGCGATCCTACTACGTTAGCCAGGATCCCGAAGGGACCTGTTGCCCAGGACGCACGACTAGGACGTGTTAGTAGGTCTTGGCCCTGGAAACACCTCTGCGTCCCTACACATGTTGATGTCTCGTGTCTGTGGTGATGATGTCTCTCGTGTGTGTAGCGTTGTTACGTGTGTGTGGCTTCCACAACCAGCACAGGATGCTCCCTGCTGCCAGTCCACTTCTGTAGCTGCTACAGTTGCTACCATTCTGCCTTTCCTATGGTTGAGATTCATTCATGTTTATATCTGTCCATGACATGCTGTCAGCTCCATTTTATCACAGTCCATGACACGATGTCAGTCTGCTTACGTATCTGTCCCTCTGGTAGATTCTCTGTCATTAAGGTGACCACGTCTGCAGTAGTAGTAGTAGTAGTAGTAGTAGTAGCAGTAGCAGTAGCAGCAGCAGCAGTAGCAGTAGTAGCAGTAGTAGCAGCAGCAGTATTAGCAGTAGTAGTAGCAGTAGCAGCAGTAGTAGCAGTAGCAGTAGTAGCAGCAGTAGTAGCAGCAGTAGCAGCAGCAGCAGCAGCAGCAGCAGAAGAAGAAGAAGAAGAAGAAGAAGAAGAAGAAGAAGAAGAAGAAGAAGAAGAAGAAGAAGAAGAAGAAGAAGAAAGAGGGGGAGGCGGAGGCGGGGGGAGGAGGAGGAGGAGGAGGAGGACGGTGTTTTCGTTATGTGTTTGCAAGTTGGATTGGCCAGTGTGTATTCACCTTTAACCCCACCAGTCACTGACTAACAGTTGTCTGTGTCTGATGACAGCGACAGTTCGTTGCCCGTCCCTTTCTTGTGGCTCCAGCGAATGTCAGCCAGGATTTACCCGAGGACAGGACAGCAGCGGATGCCCCACGTGTCAGTGCGTGCAGAAAACAGGTATGTGTCTGTCACTGTCAGCTGGAGTGTTCAAAAGATAGCCCAAGTGGCGACATGAAATAATCGCATGATGCCAAGAATGCCTGACACCAAATCACGCTAACCACATGCACTATGCTAGATACAGCTGTTCCTGTTGCCACACCCCAAGTTAGGCAGGCAGCTCGCAGGCCAGTGTGTCCGACTGGGCATGCATCTGTGTCAAGTTTATTTCCTCTATCCAAGGTAATGCCAGGCTCCCTGTCGAAGAGATTAACGACTTTTTCCGTAATCCCGCATACCCACGTGAAGAACACAGCTGCGCGAGATTCGGCAGCGGATCGCGTCGCGTTGGTTACTTACGGGGTATGTGAGCCGGTCGCTCAGAAAGCAGTGGCAAACTACTGAGTGTAATCTTGTCAAGAACATCAACAGCCGCTGAAAAATGCTGGTGTTGATTGCGACGTCCTGTGAGGGATGTGCAACTTTTTCAAAAATCCATGTAGTGGGCTATATCGTCCCATTGGTAGGTTGTTGTTTTTTTTGGCGCTCACTCGCTTTGAACTTAAGCATAGTCTATACACGCCACTTATAGTAGCACTAGACTAAACTTTGCGTGTGGATTAGCTTTCCCAATTACCAGAGTTCCTCGCCATCAGGCGAACCCACTTCGACTTCTGAGGTACTTGTAATTTACGTCCCCAAGTCAAGGACGAGAAGTCAACAACTTAGTCCATCTGACCGGTGTAAGAGTTGAACCCGCTACGACAGCATCAGCACACTGGATGTGTAAGAACGGGTGCTCTAATCCATTCGGCTATGCTGACCTCCAATTTTATTTCCTAAAATGATGACAGGACCGGGGTCTCACGGCCTACATTTTTGCGGTGTTCAACTGTGGTGAGATCTGTAACGTGCACGGGGGGGGGGGGGGGGGGGGCTCCTGTTGTTCGCTGGTATCCTAGAAACCTAGCCACCCAGTCCCACTACCCAAGAGGTCAGGGGGGCGTGTGAAACCATTCCCTCTCCCAGCCATATGCCGGGATTCGAACCAGGTACTGTCGTGTCCTCCTTTAAAGTGTCGTCCCTGGAGTGAGGAGAGTCAACACCCACATTATAATATTTTTTTCCCTATCAATATCCTGGAGAATCCACCAGCTTCCGTCCAACACACTCCATCAGCCCGTGGACACCTTTTCCTATCACTCTCTCACTGTCGTACTATGCCCCCTCTCATACTTCCCCAACGCAACATACTCAACAACTCTTGCTTCTAAAAATTAATAAAGATTAATTTATTAAAAGAAAAGTGTAACATATATGAGACGTGTATGCGAAGAAAATGCGTGTCGTGCATTATAACCTAAATGTATATGTCAGCCTTCAAAGTTCAGGATCATAGTGCACACATCATGGCAAGGATTACACGACATCACCCGAGTCAGTACAATAGACCTCACCGAAGTCGTATCCTTCTCTCCAGACATGTCCTCCTCCAGGAGCTCTGATGACCATGAGATCTGAATCCCATGTAAATATATAATCCGTGGAAAATACTATTATTGTTCCTAACACAACGGTTCCTAATAGTTTTAGAGAAACCAAGATCTCATAATTCCTGCACAGTGAAAAATAATGGAACGCTGTCTCATGAACATGACGTTTTCTTCTAGCGAAATGTTCTATATTTTCACTCTTAAACAGTCATGTATCTAGACTAAAATGGCTTGCTTTATTCACTAGATATAGTCTGAAAGTTCTGATTTCCTTGATACGTGGAACAACTACACTTCAATGTTTGGTTTCATCTAATGTGAACATCAGTTCCTACTGATCTAGTTCCACATGGGCTGAACATCCATCACTTCAGGTGTGTTAACGATTGGTATGCACTCATGTAGGATACATTATACCATTAGGCTCCACCGAGCAATGTGTATTAACTTCTTCCGTTGCGAAAGTTGCTGGCCCATCTCTCTACATCATAATTTATCCGGGATCGGATTTTTCATTGGTTCCGGGTTCTTCATTCCAACCAGAGGAACCTGTAAAATAAATCATACAACTGGTGATAGCCTCCCCGTCACTGATCTCTATTAGATGATCGTGGCCATTCGGCCTCGCTCAGAAAATACAGTGAACCTACTCTGTCAGGGACAGATGACTCAACCCATTAGGTTATCATCAGGCCAAGACAAGAAAAAAAAATCAACAAACAGAATGCGGAACCCCGCCCACCAGGGACACCTACTGGAATATCCCAATTATCCCTCATTACTCAATTCTCAACTAGTAAAGCTTATCAACACTTCACTAATCTATTTTCAACTAACAGAGCCAAGTATCACTTCCCTACTCTAGCTAGTTTTCCACTAACAGTGCTAATCATCACACTTTAGTTTTAACAAGGCTACAGCCTATATTAATTAGAACTAATTATAATAGATTCTTCCTTAGGCAAAACCGCCTCATTCCGGGATGGCTACTACACTTTGCCATAACGACACATGCTAGTTAATATTAAATTAATCTAACACTGTAGAGCTCTCCCACAAACACGTCCATCATAATCCACGGTTTTGGTCAACTCCCCATTCTCCCAATCATGGTTTATGGCAAAACCTAAAATTGGTCACGTGACGGTATTGATGTCCTGCAGGTGTTATTTGGGCATATCATCCACTGTCAAGAATCCATTTTCCCTGGCTTAGTCACTGTCAAAGTTGTCATCACTTGTTTTGACTCCCCCAACAAACTAACGAGTTACTGTATGATCCCAACAACAGTTGTCCCATAGCAATCTGCCAATCTTCTTGATGTCCGGAAACTATAATGACAGATGGACTGTTTTCTTCCGAGCTGAGTACTTCCGCTCTCAATCCAACCTGTTTATGAACTGTCAAAGCGATGTATGGACTCATCTCACTCACTTCCAAATGTTCCCATTCTGTCGACCAGATGTAACACGTGCAGCTGCAACTATTTACCGTCCTGGGGATTTTGACATCCGATTTGTTTTTTCTGTTAGTAAAATAGTTGTCGCTGGCAGATAGTCCGTTTAATCAGAAAGCCTCTATAATAATCAACTGGTTAAACGCAAGGTTTTATTTTGTGACATAGGCCCCCTCTTAAGAGAGTAGTCCATCTCACTCTTCTCCACCGTGAGTTTAATCCAGATGATTCATTCTTCTTCTTCAGGAGCTGGGTGTCTTGACAAGAAATCCGCTCCAACATTTTCCTTCCCAGGAATGTACTCCACTGTGAAGTTATAGGGTTGAAGTAACAACGACCACCGCATCAAACGGGCGTTGAGCTTCTGAGAAGTAGCCAGGAACATCAGGGGCTGATGATCCGACTGGACTCGAAACTTAACTCCATACAAATATGGCTGGAATTTTTGCACTGCCCATACGAGGGACAAGCACTCTCTCTCGACGGTTGAATAATTCCTCTCCGCCTGTAGAAGTTTCTTACTTGCGTATGCTACAGGTTTCAAAACCGAAGCATCGTCTTTTCCTTCCTGTAACAGAGCTGCCCCAATCCCAATCGCACTCGCATCCGTTCTCAACACAAATGGTTTGGAAAGGTCAGGGAGCTGTAATACAGGTTTGCTGACCAAGGCCTCCTTTAACTGACTATAGGCATTCTCACATTCTGGTGTCCAAATGATTTGGTCCGGGAATCCCTTTTTCAAGGTTTCCGTCAATGGAGCTCCCAGTTCAGTGAAATGTGGGATAAATTTGTGGTAGAACCCACACAACGAGAGAAAAGATCGCACATCCTTCTTCGTTTTTGGCCTTGGTGCATTTCTGATTTTCTCCAGGTTCTTCTCTTCTGGGACAATGTGTCCTGGAGTGATGGTGTGACCTAGAAATTCCAGAGTCTGGTAACCAATCATGCACTTGGTTGGACGAGCAGTAAGCCCTGCTTCCTTGAGCCTATTAAACACTCTCTCCAAGGATTGTAAGTGGTCATCCAAGCTGTCACTGGAAATCAGAATATCATCCATGAATGAGATGATGGACGGATCCTGTAAAGGATCTAGTAAAGTCCTCATCATGCGTGTAAACACACTAGGTGCATTGCTGAGTCCAAAGGGCATGACCTTGAATTCGTAGTGTCCACTGGGTGTACTGAAAGCCAACAGTGGTCGAATCTCCGGTTTGACTGGTATCTGATAGTACCCCCGACTCAGATCCACCTTTGAAAAGTACCGAGCCTTATGGAGCCTAGCGAATAACTGAGTTGGATTCGGCAAAGGTTCCACCTGAAATTGTGTGTGACTGTTCAGAAGTCGGTAGTCTATACACAACCGGTGTTCTCCACTTGGTTTCCGTAACAAAACTACCCCTGCATTGTATGGGGATGTGGATGGTGCAATCACGTCATCCTCCAGCAGTTTCTGTATTTCCTCCTCCAGGGCCTTTTCTTTAGAGAATGGCACTGGGTAAACCTTTTGACGAACAGGTCTCCTGTGTGGTCAAAGTCATCTCGAACTCCACCAACCTCGTTCGTCCTGGTTTATCAGTCAGTATCTCCTTATGAGACTTGAGAACCTGGGTTATCTTTTCCCTCTCCTGTGAGGTCAGATCAGGGTTCACTTGTACATCCCTATAGGTTTCCTGGTGTACCAAGGGATATTCCCTGCCCTCGTTGGTTCCCACTTCAGTCTCCACTGCAACTGCCATTGCCATGAGGTGAGCTGCCTTGTCTCCGGGTCTCTCTTCGTATTTCCGCAAGAGATTGATATGGAAAATCTTCGACTTTCCCCGGATCCGGATCTGATAGTTGGTTCTGGATATCACCCTTTCCACGGGAAATGGTCCTTGCCAACCTATCTCCAGTTTGTTGTTTCCCGTTGGGAGTAGCAACAAGACTTTATCTCCCACCTCTAGAGATCTTTCTTTAGACCTACGGTTGTAGTAAGCCGCATGTCTTTTCCTGGCCTTTTTCAAGTTTTGATTAGCCAGAGTCCATCCCTTGTGGAGTTTTTCTTTCAGTTCCTCCACGTATTTATAGGATGAGATCACTTCTTCTGACGTCCCCTCTTCAGTCCAACTCCTCAACATGGCTTCCAACGGTCCTTTGATTGGACGACCAAACAGCAACGTAGCGGGTGGTAGTCCTGTTGAGCCATGAGGAACTTCCCGATAGGCAAAGAGTGCTGCTGGGATATATTCATCCCACCTATCAGGTTTTTCCTGCGCTAGTTTCCTGAGCATTGTCATCAACGTGCCGTTGAAACGCTCTACTTGTCCATTGGCTTGAGGGTGGTAAGGGCTGGTATGTATGTGGTTAGAGTGAAACACCCTAAATACCTCCTCCATGAGTTTTCCACAAAACTGAGATCCATTGTCCGTCAGAATTTGATCCGGAAAGCCTAATCTGGTAAAGGCCTCCATCAGTGCGTCCGCCACTCTTTTCGAGTCAATCGTGGTCAACGGTATGGCTTCACCCCACATTGTACAGCAATCCACCATTGTGAGTATATACATGTTCCTCTTCCTAGTCCTGGGAAGTGGACCCACGATATCGATGGCTACCCTCTCGAAAGGAGAGTTCATGATGGGCATCTCACCCAACACCACCGGTGCTGTCCAGTGTTTCGGTGCCACCCTCTGGCACTCAGGGCATGACTTCACATACCGACGCACATCATCTGTCATTCCCGGCCAATAGTAATGGCAGGAAATCCGCTGCATGGTGGCGGCAATACCCATGTGTCCACTAAAGGAGATGGTATGCCCCATATGAAGAATCTGGGACCGGTGAGCTTTCGGGACGACCAACTGACCGTATAGGTTGTCTCCCCTTCCTGCTCTCCTGTAGAGTATCCTATTCTTCATGTAGTACTGCCCCCGTCCTGGTGGATCAGCACTTTTCTGCAGCTTTCTGTAGCAAGGACGTAAAGTATCATCCTCACTCTGGGCAGTTCGTAGCTCCCCCGGCATTGGGTTAGTCACAATTGCGTCTGCCTCTTCTGTTTTCGTCTGAGAGCGAGTCTGCATTGCTCCCATATGGATTGGCTCCCTGGGCATTCCCAGAAAGACATACCGGCAACCTAGGATTACTGGAAAAATGGGATCGGTCAATACAGCGGCCTTGATGGTGCCGGTGACGTACCTTGACCGAATCTCCACATTAGCAATGGGCAACTTCATGGCTACAGCACTCTTCTGTGCAGGCTGTATCTCCATGGTCTCACCTGTGAATTGTTCTGGATGTACCAGATCCGCAGAAATCACGGCCTCCCCGTCCAGTCCTGTGTCGTACAAACACTCCACTTGACGACCGTTAACCTCTACCAATTCCACTACAGGTGGTTTTTCCTGGTCTGGAGTCTCTTCCTCGGCCTCGACCTGTTCGGTGGGCTCCACCTTAGGTTTCCCGGGGCACACGACGAATTGAGTGTCTCCTGACTTTCCCCTGCAGTCAATAGCATTGTGCGTAGTTCGACTTGCATTGGTTGCACCATTTCCCTGTCCTAGATTTTCTAGTGTCGGACTTGAGTGAGCTCTCCTGGTGGCGAGCTTCCTTGTTGACCTTGGCATTTTCCGTGACAACCTCCTTGGAAGTCACTTGACATGCTGCGAAGTGAGGGTTCTTAGCCTTCGATTTGCAGTCCCTCGTATTGTGAGAGGGTGACTTACAAATTGAACACCACTTCTCCGACCACGGTCGTTTTGGTGTAGAGCTTGAAGTGCTCTTGCTTCCCTCCTTCTTCTTCTCTGAACTATCCTCTGATTTTTGCACATAAGGTTCCCACTTTTTTGTTCCTGAGTTTTTGGCTTTCTTCTTATCATGTTTCTCTTGACTTTTGGAGTTGGTGGAAAGGTTTTCCCCTGCCTCCCCATGTACCTCGACGAACCGTTCTGCTAATTTAGTCACGAGGTCAATACGTTCCGCTCCTTGTTCTCCCAGGAACGTCCTGAGAGGTTTAGACATTTGCTTCTTCAGCTGGTCGACCACCATGAGTTCTTCCAGACTCTCATAGTCATGTGCGAACCCAGCCAAATCCATCCACGTATGGAGATAAGATTTTAGACGCAAACTGTAGGCGGCAAACAACTCCCCCGGTTCTCGTTTCGCTGCTCGAAATTTTTTCCGGTAGGTATGTGACGTAACCTCGAATCGTTTCAGCAGAGCCGTCTTTAACTCGTCATAATTGTTCTCATGTCCTGGTGGCAGGCGAGAATAAACCTCGTAGCCGGTCCCGCGTAATCCCTGGGATAGCTTGAGATTCCATTTGTTACGCTCCAGACCCATAGCAACTGACATAGCCTCGAAGCGTTGAAGGTACTGGTCAATCTTCTCTTTGTCCTCCTCGTAGACCGCTAAAGGAAACTTCATAGCATGGTACCCATGTCCACCTACTGGTGTTGAGCCTGGGATGGAGGAACCTCCAACTGCTCCCTCAGTTTCTCCATTAGATTGACTCTTCAACTCGAGTTCCCTCATCCGGTACTCGTGCTCCCTTTTCTGAGCCTCCTGCTTCAGCTTCCAGTTTCCTAGCTGCTTGCTCAGCTTCAAATTTCCTTAGCTGCTTGCTCAGCTTCCAATTTCTTAGCTGCTTGTTCCAACTCCATCCTTCTCAATTCCAACTCGGCCTTTCGATCTTCCCTTTCTGCTTGACGATACTCTCTCTCCACTTCCTGTATGTAATCCGTTAGAGCAGAACCCGACAATCCCATGTCTTCCCCCTTTGCCTTTAATTCTAGCTGTGCTTAGTTTAGGGGTGGCCATTATACAGAGAGGTAAGCTAGCAGGTCGAGTACAATATAACTGCAAATTACTATACAGATATATGAACAAGTACTATAAATCTAGATATTACCACACACAGCACATTCACTCAGTGACAAGAGTAGAATCAGGACCACAGACCTATGCAGACGTGTGAAGTGTGAACAGGCAAGATATTAGTCCTAACTCCTATCCACATTCACTCTAGCTGGATTCTCCAATATATTTCCCTCTTATAACTAAGGATCCTGTGTCAAAAGACCCCGTTGTCAGAGGATCCCACTGTCCAAAGATCACGTTTACGAGAGATCCCGCTGTCCAAGGATTCCGTTTACGAGAGATCCCGCTGTCCAAAGATCACGTTTACGAGAGATCCCGCTGTCCAAGGATTCCGTTTACGAGAGATCCCGCTGTCCAAAGATCCCAGACGAGCCCCCAATAATGTCGTGTCCTCCTTTAAAGTGTCGTCCCTGGAGTGAGGAGAGTCAACACCAACATTATAATATTTGTTTTCCTTATCAATATCCTGGAGAATCCACCAGCTTCCGTCCAACACACTCCATCAGCCCGTGGACACCTTTTCCTATCACTCTCTCACTGTCGTACTATGCCCCCTCTCATACTTCCCCAACGCAACATACTCAACAACTCTTGCTTCTAAAAATTTATAAAGATTAATTTATTAAAAGAAAAGTGTAACGTATATGAGACGTGTATGCGAAGAAAATGTGTGTCGTGTATTATAACATAAATGTATATGTCAGCCCTCAAAGTTCAGGATCATAGTGCACACATCATGGCAAGGATTACACGACATCACACGAGTCAGTACAATAGACCTCACCGAAGTCGTATCCTTCTCTCCAGACATGTCCTCCTCCAGGAGCTCTGATGACCATGAGATCTGAATCCCATGTAAATATATAATCCGTGGAAAATACTATTATTGTTCCTAACACCACGGTTCCTAATAGTTTTAGAGAAACCACGATCTCATAATTCTGCACAGTGAAAAATAATGGAACGCTGTCTCGTGAACATGACGGTTTCTTCTAGCGAAATGTTCTATATTTTCACTCTTAAACAGTCATAGTCTAGACTAAAATGGCTTGCTTTATTCACTAGATATAGTCTGAAAGTTCTGATTTCCTAGATACGTGGAACAACTACACTTCAATGTTTGGTTTCATCTAATGTGAACATCAGTTCCTACTGATCTAGTTCCACATGGGCTGAACATCCATCACTTCAGGTGTGTTAACGATTGGTATGCACTCATGTAGGATACTTATACCATTAAGCTCCACCGAGCAATGTGTATTAACTTCTTCCGTTGAGAAAGTTGCTGGCCCATCTCTCTACATCATAATTTATCCGGGATCGGATTTTTCATTGGTTCCGGGTTCTTCATTCCAACCAGAGGAACCTGTAAAATAAATCATACAACTGGTGATAGCCTCCCCGTCACTGATCTCTATTAGATGATCGTGGCCATCGGCCTCGCTCAGAAAATAAAGTGAACCTACTCTGTCAGGGACAGATGACTGAACACATAGGTTATCATCAGGCCAAGACAAGAAAAAAAAATCAACAAACAGAATGCGGAACCCCGCCCACCAGGGACACCTACTGGAATATCCCAATTATCCCTCATTACTCAATTCTCAACTAGTAAAGCTTATCAACACTTCACTAATCTATTTTCAACTAACAGAGCCAAGTATCACTTCCCTACTCTAGCTAGTTTTCCACTAACAGTGCTAATCATCACACTTTAGTTTTAACAAGGCTACAGCCTATATTAATTAGAACTAATTATAATAGGTTCTACCTTAGGCAAAACCGCCTCATTCCGGGATGGCTACTACACTTTGCCATAACGACACATGCTAGTTAATATTAAATTAATCTAACACTGTAGAGCTCTCCCACAAACACGTCCATCATAATCCACGGTTTTGGTCAACTCCCCATCTCCAATCATGGTTTTTGGCAAAACCTAAAATTGGTCACGTGACGGTATTCTTCCGGTCCACCAGGTGTTATTTGGACATATCATCCATTGTCAAGAATCCATTTTCTCTGGCCTAGTCACTGTCAAAGTTGTCATCACTTGTTTTGACTCCCCCAACAAACTAACGAGTTACTGTATGATCCCAACAACAGTTGTCAATAGCAATCTGCCAATCTGCGTGATGTCCGGAAACTATATGACAGATGGACTGTTTTCTTCCGAGCTGAGTACTTCCGCTCTCAATCCAACCTGTTTATAAACTGTCAAAGCGATGTATGATTCAGCTCACCCTCTTCCGAATGTTCCCATTCTGTCCACCAGATGTAAACACGTGCCGCTATTGTCCTGGGATTTTGACATCCGATTTGTTTTTTCTGTTAGTAAAATAGTTGTCGCTGGCAGATAGTCCGTTTAATCAGAAAGCCTCTATAATAATCAACTGGTTAAACGCAAGGTTTTATTTTGTGACAGTAACTTCTGAGATGGACCCGGCAACCTCTTAACCGTGCCTTCTTCCCTGTCCACGGTGCAAAGTTATCGGTTCAGGTGCATGGTGGCACTAGATAGTGAGAGTTATCTGACTGGCTGGCCGTCGATGTCCACTTGTTCCTTCAGCGAGTCACCGGGGTCAAAACTAGGCGGCAGGTTGAAATTTCGGCGTGTCTACAGCTGTGAGGGTTTATACTGTTTGATGATTGATTGATTGATTAATTGATTTAGGAATCGACATCACAGCATTCGGGGCATTCCTATAAGCGCTCCGTCCCCATCCTCAGCAGCCAGTGAAGAGTTCCAACACCAATAGTACTAGTAGCAATCTGATTATATGTCCGTCTCGCCTTTCCTCTGAGCGTTGAGCGTCGGCCAGATCCCCTCGTCACTCCTCTCTGTCTCATTCTTGCCAGACCATGGTAATCCATTTGCTCCTCCGAGGTGTACACGTGCTCCCACAAGGCCGCAACCGCGTCTGCCTTGTCATGTATCAATACACCACCAAGTTCTGCAGAGCCAGCCAATCTGCCTGCCTGTTCATTTCCCAGAACACCGGCATGCCCCGGAGAAAAGATCCAGACGATGCTTGTCATCCGTGATTATATTGTTTGATGTGACCTCTACTATGAGTCCCAATAAATATCTGAGACAAACCAAGACACACTTAGAAGTGACAATACTCAATGGTTTTCATCTTTGCTTGTACTATTGTCTGATGTTACTTACACCCCTACTAGTGGGACGCGTTGCCCTTTCTGGGAACAGTTTCCATTCTTCTACTTCGGCTTATACCCAGCAAACAGAACAATAACCTCATTCAGATTACTGGTCACTTCCCTCCACTTTGTGTATGCCAATCTGTCTAGATCAGGTCTGTTGTGTAATTCCCCGAGGGTTATTATCAAGGCGTCTGCGAATTTGGGTAGCTGAGGTTACCACGTGAAAAGAGTTTACGAAGCATGATGTTGCGCTACAGTCGCTGAAGTTATATGGAAAAGGGCTGCAGGAGTATTATGTTGCTCTACAGTCGTGAAAGGAAGGAGTGAGTTCTCGACACCTGGCAACACTTAGTATATCTAAGGGTCAATGATATGTCCGTGATGTGTCAATGACATTATCTGTGAGGGAAATAATGTCTCTGACACATGTGACGTTACGATACTCCCCAGATTGCTCACCCGTCTGCAAAAATCTCTGTGCTCACGGTTACGAGGAAGACGACAAGGGTTGCAGAACGTGTTTCTGTAGACAGGAACCGCAACACCCGTGCTCCCAGTATGGTGGGTATCCATGTTTTATCTGTGTGGGTCCGTATCTCATGTGTGGTTACAATCTGGTCAGTCCGCTAAAATGAAGGGGGGAAGGGTGGGCGTGACGACACAAGGGTGAATGCAGGCTTGACATGGTAGTATCAGATTTCTGTTTGGCCTGATGTATTTTCTATTGTTTTCACGAGTGTGGGGAAATCTTAACACCCCCATCCCATCCCGTCATGTGGATGGGGTCAGGGTTAACACCCTCCCCCCCCCCCCCCCGTCTAGTTCTAGTGGGTGGGTGTCTGTATAGCCATGCTGTCTCACATCTGTACAGGTTAGTACACTGTCTGCACGAGGCTAGTACACTGTGCTTTCGCTGTTTCAGAGTTGTGGTCAGAGGCAAGAGTGTCGGTTTGTTCAACAGAACTGTACACAAGCTCCGTGTCAACCTAAGGCTACATGTGTCAACAGTAAGTATTATTGTCTGTCAACAGTGTCCCTATGTACACACATATCTGAACAGTGCCAATGTATACACACGTCTGTTAACAGTAAGTGCCCCTGTGTACACACATGTCTGTCAACATTGTCCCTGTGTACCATGTCTGTCAACATTGACCCTGTGTATACATGCCTATCAGCAGTAAATGCCTATGTGTACACATGTCTGTCAACATTGTCCCTGTGTACACATGTCTGTCAACGTTGTCCCTGTGTATACATGCCTATCAGCAGTAAATGTCTATGTGTACACATGTCTGTCAACATTGTCCCTGTGTACACATGTCTGTCAACGTTGTCCCTGTGTATACATGCCTATCAGCAGTAAATGTCTATGTGTACACATGTCTGTCAGCACTGCTTGTTGCTTGGCGGCGTCTGTCAGTATGCGGACTGTCTTGTCTGGGTATTGACAGTGGCCACTGCGCTGCCCGGTCGTGCGTTTCCCGCCAGCTGGCCACAACTCTCTTGCCAAGGACACTCTCCACAAGACATGATTTTGTTCCGACAGCAAAGCTGACTTGTGGGCATCCTCTTGTACATTCAGCGTGTTATTGTTTGTTTTGTTCTTTTGCTGTATTCCCGTCAGTTTTGTCTGCTGTCTCGTCATTGTTGGTCGCTGTTGCATTAAATGTTTTGTAAAACCACAAACAGCCAATAAATGGTGGAGTTGAAATGTTATGTAACCTCATCTCATCTCATCATGTTCCTTTTGTACCTTGCGGTGTCGAGGTGAAGTATAAACATCGTGAGAGTGCCCGATTATGGGCTTCATATATTGATATTCCTTGGACTCTGCTATTCCCTTTACGTGGTCGGCCTCTTCCTCTGTTTCCATCTGGTTTGTACATCATTGCTTGTTGTGGTATGCTGTTGACTGGTAGCCTACTTGCATGGCCAAACCATTTGACTTGCTGCTTTCTAATAAAATCTAGTGCTGCTTTAACCCCCACTTTAGTCCTGATTTCTCATTTCTGATCTTATCCCTTCCTGAAACGTTGAGTATTCTTCTCAGGAATCTCATTTCTATTGTGATTTTTCTTTTCTCTTTTTCTGTCATTGTCCAGGTTTGGCATTGGTAGCATAGAGTTGGTAGGAAGATTGTGTTGTAAAGTGCTTTCTTAGTAGTTATTGATACATGTTTGTTCTTTAGTATTGGTGCCATTTGTCCAATGAGTTGGTTTGCCTTATTGCACCTATTTTCGATCTCATCTTCTGATCTACCATTTGATGATATTATACTTCCTAGGTACTTGAAACTCTTTACTTGTTTCAAGGATTGTTCGTTTAGGTGAATTGTTGTTGTTTGTTCTTCTTTAGTTATAGTCATAGGAACTCCGACGCGGAGCAACACAGCAGGGGGCTTCAAATCTTCAGAAGAAAACCCCTTCCCCAAGCATTTCGGACCCTTTAATTTCTGAATACTTTCTGGGGGCGGTCCCGTCCGGGTCATGACTCCGGGCGTCTGTCCCCTGCCGTGGAGACGTTCTTTCGGTCATGTTCGTTATCCCTGATTTAAGATTGTCCCTTCGCTGTTACCTTGTCCACTCTGAAGCCCTCCCTCCCTCGGTGGGGAGAGACCGTGCGGTCTGTGCCTGCCCCTTGACACGTGTGGTCGTGGGATGCTTGCTTCATCCCCCGCCACGGCCTCCGTCGCCTCCACTTATCTCTCTGTTGCCGTGTGCCTTCTTCACGATCCATTCACGGCGTCACACCATTTTATGAAGCCAGATTCTTCCTTTCTACTCGGACCCAACTCTTGGTCTGTCTGCAACTGACTAGACCACGTAGTATGCATATCTCGTGACAATGTGAGGTGGGGGTTACTTATGGCAGCTTTGTTAATTGCACTCAGGCTGGGTGCGACCTACAGTCGATTATCCGCTATAATTGTGGAGGTTGGACGTCGGCCGACATTTGCGTGATTGACTGCACTGGGACTCGCCACCACGTTCGAAGGAAGGGCTAGAAGAATCTGACACGAGACGTTGTAAAGTTCGTGGTTTTGATTGTGAAATTGTTGGTATTGCAGTCACCGCTTCTAACCATACTAGTGCCGAGACTCATTCCAATTTAGGCTGCGGCAGTTCCACAGCCAGCACGAGGCCTTTTCGGCTGCCTCAGACAGTTGTTTTTGGGCCTGGCCCTTGCTCTTCCTTTAATGCCCAATTCTTTTCAGCACATCAACACGGGAGTATGAGACAAGACCTCGCGCTCCTACTCTCGACTGGCGAACAGCCTGACGGTGTAACCCTCCCGCCTGAGACTCGCGACCATGTCATTGTACTTCTCTGTCTTGTACAGGTGCTGCTCCTCAATATTCGTTTCGATACGGGACAGTCAGCTCAATCAGCGTTAGCTGCTTGGCTGACGAGGAGCTAAGCACAATGTCAGGTCGCAAGCCAACCCTTCGGATTACCTCAGGGTAATTGCCGCGGTCCTTTAGGTCTACGGTCAGTTGCCAGTCCCTCGCACCGTCGAAGACGGTAGTAAGCGGCAAGTCTTCAGCTTTCCCATTATTGCGCCCTGCTCGGACGAAGGAAATTTCCATCGGCCTCGATCTGTGCCCCGCTTTGTTAGCCTTCATTCGTGCTGCGTCCACTATGGCGGCCAACTCGGTCAGGACTTTGTTGTGCCTCCAAGTGAACCGCCCTTGGGTCAGGGCGACCTTACACCCAGACAGCAAATGCTCCGCTGTCTGGACTATCTGGGCTTTCTTATGGAGGGGACAGAATGGGTGGGTGGTTAACCCCCAAGTCGCCAAGTTGGCAGCTGATGGCAGAACATCGTAGAGGGATCGGATGACGAACCTTAGACCCAGCGGTGCCATGCGCCAGATCTCATTCCACGTGATGGATCTCTGCACTACCGATTCCCATGACATCCACTGCGCTGCTGCGCCTGTTGGGCAGCCTTGCGGACTCTTCCGTCATCTTCCCCCTTGCGGATCTCCTTGACCACCAGGTCCCTGCGTTCCTTGGCATTCGCCTTTCGACCACATCGGATCATTCACTAGGAATCCGAAGCCCTGCTTGCCAAGCTGGGTGTGGCCCATTATCTCCTTCAGCTGGAGTGTGGGCCGGGCTTGCTTCGACTGCGCTGACGACTTCCCACTTCCTTCCCGTCCTCAAGGCGGGGACTGACGCGCTAACCGTTGTCTGGAGACTCGCGCAGCATCATCACGAGTCTGGCTTTTCCGGCTTTGAACTCTTCCATGAGGGACAGGAACGGGAGGACGAGCTTATTCTGCTTACAATACAATGCGACAGTCATGAGGCATGTGGGTACTCCAAGCCACTTTCTCATGTATCTGCTTGTCTTGCCCTCCATTTCGCTCACTGCGGTCACGCCAATATCATATATTAGTAGCGGCCACAGGAGTTTCGGAATAAGCATAAACTAGAGCACCCAGATTTTGAACTTGCCTATCAGCCTGGTTTATCGATGGTATTAAGGCCGTTCGTCAGCATTGCTTTGTATCTCTGCCACCGCGTTCCTGTCCGTCAGGGTTGAGTCATACACACGACCGAGACTCTTCACAGGTTCCTCCATCACCGTGGGAATCGCCTTGTCCGGACACCGTGAACCTCCTTTCCACCGCCTTACCCTTCATGATCGACAGGCTTCTCGATTTCTTTGGCTTGAAGCTCATCCTGCACCAGCGAATCAGGTCGTCCAGCCTGAGGAGAGCGCTGCGAGCATCGCTCTCCTTCGGTGTCAGGATTGTCGTATCGTCCGATGAAAGGCCTTCAGCGGTGGCGTGTTCACCCTTCGCTGAGCTTCGGACCGTGTGCATAGCCGGATGCCGCATCCAGTATGACCTGCATGGCCATGACAAATAATATCGGCGAAATCGTACATCCATGGCAATACCCACTTCCAGGTCGATCCATCTGGTCGTGAACGTTTTGGTCGAGAACCGAAGAGAGAAGCCCGAGAAGTACTGCACTAGCATGTCTGTTAAGTTCTCGGGCACGTGATCAGCCTTGAGTGCATGCCACAACAACTGGTGTGGTACTGACCCATAGGCGTTCGCCAGGTCCAACCATATCACGTGGAGTTCCTCCTTCTTCGTCTTCGCACTCTGGATAGCATCCCAGATCATGGTACTGTGCTCGAGACAACCGGGGAATCCGGGTAGCCCCCATTTTTAAACCGCTGTCTCGATGTACTTGTTCCCCGTCAAGTACTTCGTGATCCGACTAGCCATGATCGAGAAGAATATCTTACCCTCAACGTTCAGAAGAGAGATCAGTCTGAATTGGGTAATGCCGGCAGAGTTTTGCTCTTTGGGAACATAGATTCCGTTGGCCGTCTTCCACTCCGTGCTGACATGCTTCTGCTTCAAAGCGGATCTCAGTATCTGGTGTAGCTTCATTAGGACATTCGGGCATCTTTTATAAACTGTATAAGGCACACCGTTGGGTCCCGGTGCTGACTTGCTTTTTGCCATCTTCACTACCGCACTGAACTCAACAGTTGGTTCCGCCGGGCTTGTGAGCCCCTCGATCTCTCCAAGTGGGACGTTCCGTTGGGCATCGGAGTATGTCGTCACGAGGTGGTTCTCCAACTCCTCTTTGCTGACGTCGAGGACGCCTGATCGCGGCTGTTCGAACAAGCCTCGTGCAAACTCGTATGGTTCCCGGAAGAACCTCTCACGTTCCTTCCTGGTTTTCCGCCTGTTTCTGCAAAACCTTTCCGCTCGGGAGAGGGCGTTGTGCCTGGCTTTCAGATGTTGCCACACGTGGCGCAAGCCCTCCTTCTCATACTCGGGCGCTGCTTTTCATCGTTTCCGAGCGGAATTCTTTTCTTTTTTCACCTCCTCAAGCAGTCTCTCCCGGCGCGTCTTCTGCGGCAGAGCTGCTTCTCTCCTCTCGCTGCTACCAAAATGACTCAGCGACTGGAGGTACACAATTTCACCGAACTTTACTAGTTTCTCCTCAAGGGATATGTGTTTTAGTTCTTCGTCCAAAACACGGGACAACGTTGCGTCTAGTGACGCCCACTCTTCCTTCATGTTGGCACTCGGGAACTTGATCGTCACCCTTTCTGAAGGGTGCGCGGGTACGTCACAGGTGGCACCGTCACAAGTGACATCGTCACGTGTGACATCTTGAGGATAATTGTCAGCACTGTGGGGTACGCCCTGACTGATGTCCTCTCGCGTCTCATCATCCCTTCCAGGGCTTTCATCCCTTTCAGGGCTGCTCTGTCGCACCTAATGTGACACACTCCCGCACTTCTTCTTTCTAGCATGAATTCTCATTCCCATGAAGGACTGGAAGTTCCTACCACAAACACATGGCCAGACCGGTCGTTGTTCAGAGCTAATGGTCGGTTGGACGGTCCGAATCGTATCCGTGTGGTCGCCAATGAATCCATCTTCCGCCACCGCTCTCACATGATTCTGGGGGAGTTTTTCTTTAGTTAGTCCTTCCATATTGATTTGTTGATGATGAGGTTTATACAGCGCTAGGGGTCATCAGTCCCTAACACAGTTACCACTGGGCTGTGTTGGTCAACGGCAGCAGTAGCCCGTCTCTCCGGGCATGTCTGGTGGACTAGCCACGTATTAGTCATAGGAACTCCGACGCGGAGCAAACACGGCAGGGGGCTTCAGATCTTCAGAAGGAAAGCCCTTCCCCAAGCATTTCGGACCCTTTAATTTCTTAATAGTTATAGTCATTACCTCTGTTTTGCTTGTGCTAATTTTCATGTTATGTTCCCTACACATTTCGTTTAGACCAGAGGTGGCCAACTTCTTCAGGAGGCGGGCCACATTTCAGAAATAATATTTTCTGCCGGGCCACGCACCTAATTATTTTGTTTGTTAATTAAAGTAAACAAGCAAGCGTGCTACAGCTTCGACTACATCGTCGCTTTCCAGTAGTTGAGATCTGGTCAAACGCTTGCTTGATTTAATGTTTAAAAAAAATGAAATAGGTTTTTTTTTTTTTTTAAAGAAAATAATACATAACTGAGAATCAAGCATATTTATTAGACAATTTAAAAATATTTAATTAAAAGTGAGACATCTGACTTTGTTTTGCAGAACTAAGTGCATCAAAATTGATCTCGACTGTTGTTGTCGCTACACCAAGCAGATTTCCAAATGAACATCAGTAATTCGTGTTCTCACTTGTGATTTGATATGCTTCATGCGACTAAAAAGTTGAGTAAAAAGTAGTTCACACGCATACGTCATAAGTGTTTCCAAATAGCGAAACCATCGACAGAGCATGTTTGTAAAACGCAGGATATTTATCCTTGTCCAAATACGTTTTATAGAACTCTTCCAAACCAACTTGGTGGAATTTCTCCTTTAACTGTGTATCCAACATATTTCACAATGTTCCATGTATAATCTTCTTTGGTAATAAATTCACGTCTACCGCGAATGACGTTGTAAATGTACAAAAAAGCAAATTAAAAAAAAAATAATCCTGAAATCGGTTTTCAAATTCGAGGTTTAAGTCAGATATCAAAGACCCGTATTTATCCGCCGCCTCCTGTGTGACGAACGGTTGCAATGACAATGTAGGAACGTGAGTAAAGTTTTTTGTCCTCAGCTGTTGTTCCCAGAGACCAAGTCTCATTTGAAATGAAGAAATATGATTATACATCATATTAATTAATTGATCTTTCCCTTGTAGACGAGTATTAACGTCATTTAGGTGGCTAGTTACATCGACCAGAAATGCAATGTAGCAAACCCACTCTTTGTCTTCAAACTCTGGGATACTTTTTGACTTGCTTGCAAAGAATGAGTGTATTTCTTGCTGCAAATCAAACTCTTTTCAACAATTTGGCACGGGTCAGCCATCTTACTTCTGCATAAAATGTAACGTCATTATAGTTAGTTAGTTAGTTAGTTAGTCTTTCCTCTTGAGCCTAAGGCGGCGCATAGGGCAGAAGTCCTGTCTCTCCATGCCTGGCGGTTCGCTGCTATCTGTTGTAGATCTTGGATATTTACTTGGCCATTGAATGAGCCTTCTCTAATGATGGTTCTACGCAGGGTCTCTCTTGGTCTTCCCCGTTTTCTTTTCCCTACCGGTGACCATATGAGGGCTTGGTAGGGGAGTCTTGTCTTGTCCATTCTGAGTACTGGCCGATGTAGTTCCAACGGCGTCTTCTTATGAAATTGGATACTGTATCTTGCTTAGTCTCTTGTCTTATTTGCGAATTGGTTCTGAAGTCTGTCCAGTGGATGTTTAGAAGTCTTCTAAGACATTTGTTCTCAAAATTGTCTAATTTTTTATCTAAAGCTACCGTTGATTTCCAACTTTCACATCCATACGTTAACACTGGAATCACACAAGAGTTGAAGATTTTAAGTTTTGTGTGTTTGCTGAGTGTCTTTGACTTCCAGATGTTTGACAGTTTATTGAAGGCACTAGATGCCAGTGCGATTCTAGATGATATTTCTGGTGTTGAGTCCCCTGTGGATGTCATTTTGCTTCCTAGGTATGTGAAGCTGTTGACTTTTTCAAGAACGTAGCTGTTCAATTTGGTCTCATCTGAACTGTTGGTAAGATCAATAGTCTTTGTTTTTGTGGTGTTAATTTGGAGACCAATTTGCCCTGAAACATTTTGGAGGTGGTTTATTTTCTCTTGGGCATCCGGATGTGTTGAACTCAAAAGCACTATGTCGTCGGCAAAGTCCAGGTCTTCTAGAATTTTGTCAACCCAATGGATACCCATATTTGTGTTGCTTGTGCATTTGCGCATGACCCAATCGATAGCTATTCCAAAAAGCATCGGTGATAAGACACAACCCTGTTTCACTCCTGTTTCGACTGAGAACCAGTCAGAGTTGCCTGTTTCTGTTCTTACGCAGCAACGTGTCTCTTTGTAGAAAGATTTTATGACGTTGGTATATTTGGTAGGAAAACCATAGATGTTAAGTAGATTCCAAAGTGAAGGACGGTGGATGCTGTCGAAGGCTTTTTGAAAGTCGACAAAGTTTGTGATTAATTTCGACTGGAATTCTACGGAGTCTTCAATTATTATTCTGAGGGTGAAAATGTGGTCTATGCATGACCGTTTTGGTCTGAAGCCTGCTTGTTCTTCTCTGAGCCTTTCATCTATCGCCTTTTTCAATCTCTCAAGTAACATGCTACAAAAAAGTTTTCCTGGTACTGACAATAGAGTGATACCACGCCAATTATTGCAATCAGACATATCGCCCTTTTTAGGCAGTTTGAAAATTACACCATCTTTCCACTGTTGTGGTGGGGATTCGCTTTGCCAGATTTCATTGATCAGCTGTAACAAACGTTGTAAGGTGTTCTCATCTGCTGCTTTGAGCATTTCTCCTGAGATTTCATCTTCACCAACAGCTTTGTTGTTCTTCAATTTTTTTTTTTTATGGCTGCTTTAATCTCTTCCATGGTGAATGACTCGCAGGAGGCATCCTAGTGGGGGAATAGTAATTTCTCCATCCAGGTTCGGAACAGTGTCAGGCTGCGGTCTATTTAATATTTCTTTGAAATGTTCTGCCCATCGTTGCTTTTGAAGGTCATCGGATAACAGTTGATTGCCTTGTTTGTCTTTGATGGGTATATTTGGTGTAGGTGAGTGATTGCATAGTTGCTTCATGATATGGAATACGGCTCTGTTGTTTCCAGTTCTGGCAGCTGCTTCGGCGTCGGAGGCCAGGCTGTGAATAAAGTTCTGTTTGTCTTTTCGTGCGCTTGATTTCACCTCTTTATCCAACATAGAGTATTTTTGCTTATGGGTTTCATATGTAGATGTGTCTTTTGCAGAAAGAAGTGTTAGTTTTGCTTGTTTTCTTTCTTGTATCTTCGTCCAGGTGTTATCGCTTAGCCACTTCTTCTTCTGTCTTTGTACGTAGCCGACTGTGTTTGTTGCAGCATTTAGCAAGGTAGTTTTTAGGAAATTCCAATTTTCTTCAATGTTGTTTTTAATATTCGCACTGCTCGATATACTTTCTTTGTTAGCATAGATGCTTTGTACCTCTGAATTGAATGCGAGTTGGTGTTCTTTAGTCAGTAGGGACTGTGAGTTTATTTTCTTAATTCTGGGTGATCTGTGCAGAGTCTTGAGCTTTATTTTAGTTTGGCAATGCAGAGATTGTGATCACTGCCAGCATCTGCACCTCTGTAGGCTCTAACGTCTTGTACTGATGAACGGAATTTGGCATTAATGCAAAAATGGTCTATCTGATTTTTTGTGATGCTATCAGGCGAGTTCCACGTGACTTTGTGTATATCTTTGTGCGGAAATAAAGAGTTTGCTACTATCAGATTTGCTATTTCACAGAATTCTAGTAGTCTCTCTCCGTTTTGGTTCATATCCCCTAAGCCGTGAATTCCCATATATCTCTCAACACCCTTATTGTCAGACCCTATCTTTGCATTGAAATCACCCATTACAACAACAATGTCGTGCTTGGGAGATGAGTTGATGGTACCAATTAGTTGTTCATAGAAATTATCTTTGTTGATGTCTCTATCGTCGTTGGTAGGGTGCGTAGCACTGGATGATTGTTAGCTTGAAATATTTCGTTTGGTAACGAGCTGTTATGATTCTATCATTTACTGGTTCCCTGCTGATCAGTGATCTTTCTACATTTTTTGACATGATGATAGCCACTCCGTTCGAATGATGGTTGTCGGTTCTTCCTGAATAAATTATATGTCTTTGTTCACAGTTGAGAAATGTCTTACCTGAGTCAGTCCATCTGCACTCGCTAACCCCAAGAATTTCTAGGTTGTATTCATTCATAACTTTACACACCTGAGTCGTTTTTCCTGTCTGGTACATAGTTCTGACATTCCAGTAACCAATCTTGAAAGTATCCTTGGACATATTTGAGCGACACATTATAACATTTACTGATCTTGAAGTAACGGAAAATGATTAGTCGGATCGTCGATAAACCGTCATAAGCCAAGCTAGAAGGAAACACGTCGAGAATATCCCGGTCCGGTTGTAACCGTTCATAACACAACACACACTTCACTACACACGTGGGTTGAATTATAACCTGAGTCCAAAAACTTTAGAAATTCTTGGAACTGCCGGTGATTCAACTCGTTCGACTTAATGAAGATCACTATTTTGACGACCACTTTCATGGCCCATTTTGAGGGACTTCGAACATAAATTATCCTGATGAATAATAATGCAATAAACATTTCGCATTGAAGTATTGCCGACTTTGGAGACGTCATTTTCAGTCAATTGGGGGACTGCATGGTCTCGAGGTATGGTGTCCGCCTCGAGTGCTGGAGGTCCCGGGATCATTCCCCGATGAGGACCGGGATGTTTTTTCACGTGAACTTCTAGTAATAAAATTTCCCCTGGTCTCTGCGTAGTGAGATCGGAAGCCCGTGTGTATTGCTGCGCGCGTAAAAAAATCCCTTGGCAGTTGGAAATCGAGAAAGGGTAACCTAACGGCGCCGCCCGGGAAAAATTTCGAGTTTAAAATCTACCCAAAGTATTTCAGGATCCTACGGAGTTCGTGCACTGAGTTGAGTTTCTCCAAACTAAGGTTTGGGTTAGGAGAACGGAGCACTTATGAGTTACACCCGTGTGCCGTGATGTTGATCCATCGACTAAACTAAACTATTTTCAATCAATTTTACTAAACCTTCGTATTTCCCAACTATTGCTGGAGCACCATCCGTTCTTACGCCTGATAAGCTGTTAAGTTGTAACGAAAAGCGATTCAATGTCGATGTAACTGCCTCTAGGAAATCGTGTGACTTAGTAGTGTCCTTAAGTGGATACAGTGCCGCTAATTCTTGTCTTTTTAAAATGGACATCAGCACACAGGATAAGAATTGCCAGTTGAGCAGTATCTGCCATATCTGTGCTTTCATCAAATGCTAGAGCATAACATATAAACTCGGATGCGCGACTTTTCAAATTATCTTCAATATGTTTTCCAATGTCATCCACATGCCTAGTAATAGTCTGACGGGACAGACTTATTTTTGAGAAATCCTTCATCTTCTCTGGACACATAATTTCAACGACGTTCTTCAAATATTCCTTAAACATTTCACCATCTGAATATGGCTTCGATTTTTTTTTTTTTTTTTTTGCTAGTACCATGGCTACTGCATAACTAGCTTTTACGTAGCATGTTGACTCTGAACCCGCTCTAGTAAATATCTTTTGTTGTGCAGAATTTTTTTTTAAAGTCATTTACTTGGTCTTGTCTAAATTGCCCTTAGTAGTCTCGTAGTGCCGTTTGATGTTATACTCTTCCAAAACAGAAACAGATTCGTTGTATATCAAGCATATGGGCTTTGTTTTAATTTCCAGGAAAAAATAGTTTATAGTCCACCTGTCTTGAAAACTCCTTATTTCTTCTGTGATTCTTCTCTTCTTTGGTCCAACGTCTTTACTAGTTGACGGCATGGTAGGTCTTCGTTTTTAAATGAGAAAAACAAAAATAAAACACCACGGGTAATACTAATTAATAATAATTTATTTAAAATACATAAATAAAACGTTTCAGGATTTACTTATAGAATCGATATGGTAGACAGAATACTTGGTTAAAGTAGTTTGAACTTGTATTATAAATATGATAAATATGTATTTTAACGTCGAACGCAAAATCTCTCCAGAGGCAGTGGCGATAGTAGAACGAAACTACAGAATAACACGGAACTTTATCAAGCTGGACTGAAAATAGTCATGAGTATGAGCCTGTAAGCGTTGCGAGCTTCCCGAAGACGCGGTATATTTGAAATAGCTAAAATCTATGAATTTTCCCGAAAATGAAGGATATTTAAAATAGCTCAAAACCAATGAAAGTTTCAAAAAATGCGAGATATATCAAACTTCTCTTAGCTATAAGTTTAAAATGTATGATACGGACGACCTATGATGTAATGTTCTTCTGATATGTATAATAACGTTAACATTTATGTTCATGTGACCTAGCTCCGCGGGCCGCAACATGACGCCCGTCGGGCCGCAACATGACGCCCGTCGGGCCGCAAGCGGCCCGCAGGCCTCGTGTTGGCTACCCCTGGTTTAGACTATTAATGTCTAATAATGTTCTGTAAATTACATGCAATTACGAAAGGGTCTGAAATTAAATCTTAAAAGTGGGATACAAATTACAATAACCATGACATTATCTTGCAACCTCTCAATATTGTTGTTAAGGATGTCGAGAGTGTTCAGCACGTAACTTCGCGGTGCAGACGAATACAGCAAGGTCATAAGGACAGTTTCAAGATGGCCGCCCCACTTTTGACGCGCACCAAAGTGGAGCAGCGTTCTGTTATCCGTTTTTTAAATTTTTTATCAGTGATGGAGTGAAACCTTTAGAAATTCATCGACGAATGAAGGTCCAGTGTGGTTTCATGCATGTCAGTCCAGCAAGTGTATGAGTAGGAAGCTTCAAAACTTCGTGACTTCTGTGACAGACTGTTCACGACCTGGTCAGGCACACTAAGTAGTGACCCCGAGTCGATTGCAGCCGTTGAAGGCCTTCGTACAGAAACCCGCCGATTGATCTGTGAGTGACATTGCCGCACATCTCGACATCAGTCAAGGTTCAGCACACCACATCATCCATGATATGCTACAGTACTGCAAAGTGTCTGCAAGGTGGGTGCCACGGCAGCTTACTCCCAGAATTGAAACAAAGACGCATTGATGTTGTCAAGAACTTTCGCAGTGCTTTAGAAGCAGAAGTGATGTTTTCTATCAAAGAATTGTTACTGGAGATGAAACCTGGATTCACTACACGAGCCGGAAACGAAGAGGCGAGCAAGAAATGGCGCCATCCCCCTCACCGAAACCAAAGAGTTTTCGCACGCAGCCATCTGCAGGAAGGTTATGCTTGACCTTCTTTTGGGATGAACAAGGCGTTATTTAGAGCACTAACATGCCAAGAGGGGAAACTGTCACCAGTGATACGTATACAGATCTTCTTAGGAATCACCTTCGACCCGCAATCAAATCTAAATGACTCGGACTTCTGAGTAAATGTGTCCTTTTGCAACATGACAGTGCTCGACCCCGTACTGCCAGTGCAACAGTTGAAACCATTGAAGACCTCCACTTTCAGTGTGTACTACATCCCCCGTACTCGCCAGACCTAGCCCCAAGTGATTACCACCTGTTTGGACAACTCAGAGTCATTGGGAGGAAAGACTTTTCGGTCCGATGAAGAGGTACAGCAGGTGGTGCATGAGTGGTTACACACGCAACCAAGAGCAATTTTAGAGAAATTTTTTTCTTAAGGAGTCCAAGCACTTTATCAGCGCAGGAGGACTTGCTTTGAACGCAGTGGCGACTGCATCGCAAAAATGATATATTTACTCTTTTCCCCAGAATATATTCACACACGCACATAAAAACACACATATTTAAGGTTTTCATTTGACTTGGTCCCAAGCAATGTACAGAAAATAATCAACTGGCTGTGGCTCTCCTGCAACCTGGCAACATTGTGTTAAGTGCTTGCCAGTTTGCATGACAACAGTGATCACAGTAGATTGATTGTTGGCCAAACTGCAGTATTTTTGGTTTAAAATTAGTGTCACATTACAAGGATATTCTCCACTTAATGACATATGTACCAAATCTCCAATCAGTGCTCACAGTCCAGTACGAGAATGCCTGCAGCCTGTCCGACTCTAGCACCGTAGACCTTCCAGTTCTGTTGTCTGACCGCAGGTCAGAGCTGGACTGTTTCACCCAGATCTGCCCAGACAACACTGTCTGCACCACCATGGGCAGGTCACTGCACAGATGCTGCTGGCAGTCAACCCGTAAGTTGTGTCACAAACAAACCTACCTCAAACTGTAAGTTGTGTCACAAACAAACATATCTCAGTCAACCTGTAAGTTGTGTCACAAACAAACATATCTCAGTCAACCTGTAAGTTGTGTCACAAACAAACATATCTCAGTCAACTTGTAAGTTGTGTCACAAACAAACATATCTCAGTCAACTTGTAAGTTGTGTCACAAACAAACCTATCTCAGTCAACCCGTAAGTTGTGTCACAAACAAACCTATCTCAGTCAACCCGTAAGTTGTGTCACAAACAAACCTACCTCAGTCAACCCGTAAGTTGTGTCACAAACAAACCTATCTCAGTCAACCCGTAAGTTGTGTCACAAACAAACTATCTCAGTCAACTTGTAAGTTGTGTCACAAACAAACATATCTCAGTCAACTTGTAAGTTGTGTCACAAACAAACATATCTCAGTCAACTTGTAAGTTGTGTCACAAACAAAACCTATCTCAGTCAACCCGTAAGTTGTGTCACAAACAAACCTATCTCAGTCAACCCGTAAGTTGTGTCACAAACAAACCTACCTCAGTCAACCCGTAAGTTGTGTCACAAACAAACCTATCTCAGTCAACCCGTAAGTTGTGTCACAAACAAACCTACCTCAACCATAAGTTGTGTCACAAACAAACCTATCTCAGTCAACCCATAAGTTGTGTCACAAACAACCTATCTCAGTCAACCCGTAAGTTGTGTCACAAACAAACCTATCTCAGTCAACCCGTAAGTTGTGTCACAAACACACCTATCTCAGTCAACCCGTAAGTTGTGCCACAAACATACCTATCTCAGTCAACCCGTAAGTTGTGTCACAAACAAACCTATCTCAGTCAACCCATAAGTTTGTGTCACAAACAAATCTATCTCAGTCAACCTGTAAGTTGTGTCACACACAAACATATCTCAGTCATCCTGTAAGTTGTGTCATAAAAATAAACCTATCTCAGTCAACCCGTAAGTTGTGTCATACACAAACCTATCTCAGTCAACCCTAATCATCCACACATAAGGCATTGTCCACACAGAAGTCTATATGTAGGAAATGTTGCTTACATTGAATGTATACAGGGAGTGTTGCTTATGTTGTATGGTGTGTGGGGAATGTTGCTTAGGTTGTATGTATGTGGGGAATGTTGTCTAGGTTGTATGTCTACAGGAAATGTTGTCTAGGTTGTATGTCTGCATGGAATGTTGTCTAGGTTGTATGTGTACAGGGAATGTTGTCTAGGTTGTATGTATACAGGGAATGTTGTCTAGGTTGTATGTGTACAGGGAATGTTGTATAGGTTGTGTGTGTACAGGGAATGTTGTCTAGGTTGTATGCCTGCAGGGAATGTTGTCTAGGTTGTATGTGTACAGGGAATGTTGCCTAGGTTGTATGTGTACAGGGAATGTTGCCTAAGCTGTATGTGTACAGGGAATGTTGTCTAGGTTGTATGTGTACAGGAAATGTTGCCTAAGTTGTATGTCTGCAGGGAATGTTGTCTAGGTTGTATGTGTACAGGGAATGTTGTCTAGGTTGTATGTGTACAGAGAATGTTGCCTAGGTTGTATGTCTGCAGGGAATGTTGTCTAGGTCGTATGTCTGCAGGGAATGTTGCCTAGTTTGTATGTGTACAGGGAATGTTGCCTAGGTTGTATGTGTACAGGGAATGTTGTCTAGGTTGTATGTCTGCAGGGAATGTTGTCTAGGTTGTATGTGTACAGGGAATGTTCTCTAGGTTGTATGTGTACAGGGAATGTTGCATAGGTTGTATGTGTACAGGGAATGTTGCTCAGGTTGTATGTCTGCAGGGAATGTTGTCTAGGTTGTATGTCTGCAGGGAATGTTGTCTAGGTTGTATGTGTACAGGGAATGTTGTCTAGGTTGTATGTGTACAGAGAATGTTGCCTAGGTTGTATGTCTGCAGGGAATGTTGTCTAGGTCGTATGTCTGCAGGGAATGTTGTCTAGGTTGTATGTGTACAGGGAATGTTGCCTAGGTTGTATGTCTGCAGGGAATGTTGTCTAGGTTGTATGTCTACAGGGAATGTTCTCTAGGTTGTATGTGTACAGGGAATGTTCTCTAGGTTGTATGTGTACAGGGAATGTTGCCTAGGTTGTATGTGTACAGGGAATGTTGCCTAGGTTGTATGTCTGCAGGGAATGTTGTCTAGGTTGTATGTCTGCAGGGAATGTTGTCTCGGTTGTATGTGTACAGGGAATGTTGTCTAGGTTGTATGTGTACAGGGAATGTTGCCTAGGTTGTATGTCTGCAGGGATTGTTGCCTAGGGTGTATGTGTACAGGGAATGTTGTCTAGGTTGTATGTGTACAGGGAATGTTGTCTAGGTTGTATGTCTGCAGGGAATGTTGCCTAGGTTGTATGTGTACAGGGAATGTTGCCTAGGTTGTATGTCTGCAGGGAATGTTGTCTAGGTTGTATGTCTGCAGGGAATGTTGTCTAGGTTGTATGTGTACAGGGAATGTTGTCTAGGTTGTATGTGTACAGGGAATGTTGCCTGGGTTGTATGTCTGCAGGGAATGTTGTCTAGGTTGTATGTCTGCAGGGAATGTTGTCTAGGTTGTATGTGTACAGGGATTGTTGCCTAGGTTGTATGTGTACAGGGAATGTTGCCTAAGCTGTATGTGTATAGGGAATGTTGCCTAGGTTGTATGTCTGCAGGGAATGTTGTCTAGGTTGTATGTGTACAGGGAATGTTGCCTAGGTTGTATGTGTACAGGGAATGTTGTCTAGGTTGTATGTCTGCAGGGAATGTTGCCTAGGTTGTATGTGTATAGGGAATGTTGCCTAGGTTGTATGTGTACAGGGAATGTTGCCTAAGCTGTATGTGTATAGGGAATGTTGCCTAGGTTGTATATCTGCAGGGAATGTTGTCTAGGTTGTATGTGTACAGGGAATGTTGCCTAGGTTGTATATCTGCAGGGAATGTTGTCTAGGTTGTATGTCTGCAGGGAATGTTGCCTAGGTTGTATGTGTACAGGGAATGTTGTCTAGGTTGTATGTCTGCAGGGAATGTTGCCTAGGTTGTATGTGTACAGGGAATGTTGTCTAGGTTGTATGTCTGCAGGGAATGTTGTCTAGGTTGTATGTCTGCAGGGAATGTTGCCTAGGTTGTATATCTGCAGGGAATGTTGTCTAGGTTGTATGTCTGCAGGGAATGTTGCCTAGGTTGTATGTGTACAGGGAATGTTGCCTAGGTTGTATGTCTGCAGGGAATGTTGCCTAGGTTGTATGTGTATAGGGAATGTTGCCTAGGTTGTAAATCTGCAGGGAATGTTGTCTAGGTTGTATGTGTACAGGGAATGTTGCCTAGGTTGCATGTGTACAGGGAATGTTGTCTAGGTTGTATGTCTGCAGGGAATGTTGCCTAGGTTGTATGTGTACAGGGAATGTTGTCTAGGTTGTATGTCTGCAGGGAATGTTGTCTAGGTTGTATGTCTGCAGGGAATGTTGCCTAGGTTGTATGTGTACAGAGAATGTTGCCTAGGTTGTATGTGTGCAGGGAATGTTGCATCTGTGGGGAATGTTGCTTAGGTTGTATGTCTGCAGGGAATGTTGTCTAAGTTGTATGTGTACATGGAATGTTGTCTAGGTTGTATGTCTGCAGGGAATGTTGTCTAGGTTGTATGTCTGCAGGGAATGTTGTCTAAGTTGTATGTATACAGGGAATGTTGTCTAGGTTGTATGTGTACAGGGAATGTCGCATAGGTTGTATGCCTACAGGGAATGTTGTCTAGGTTGTATGTCTGCAGAGAATGTTGTCTAGGTTGTATGTCTGCAGGGAATGTTGTCTGGGTTGTATGTCTGCAGGGAATGTTGCCTAGGTTGTATGTGTACAGGGAATGTGCCTAGGTTGTACATGTACAGAGACTGTTGTCTAGGTTGTATGTCTGCAGAGACTGTTGTCTAGGTTGTATGTCTGCAGGGAATGTTGTCTGGGTTGTATGTCTGCAGGGAATGTTGCCTAGGTTGTATGTGTACAGGGAATGTGCCTATGTTGTACATGTACAGGGAATGTTGCCTAGGTTGTATGTGTACAGGGAATGTGCCTAGGTTGTACATGTACAGGGAATGTTGCCTAGGTTGTATGTGTACAGGGAATGTGCCTAGGTTGTACATGTACAGGGAATGTGCCTAGGTTGTATGTGTACAGGGAATGTTGCCTAGGTTGTACATGTACAGGGAATGTTGTCTAGGTTGTATGTCTGCAGAGAATGTTGTCTAGGTTGTATGTGTACAAGGAATGTTACCTAAGTTGTATAATGTTGTCTAGGTTGTATGTGTACAGGGAATGTTGCCTAGGTGGTATATGTACACGGAATGTTGTCCAGGTTGTATGTGTACAGGGAATCTTGCCTAGGTTGTATGTGTACAGGATATGTTGCCTATGGTTGTATGTGTCCAGGGAATGTTGTCTAAGTTGTATGTGTGTGGGGAATGCTGCCTAGGTTTATGTGTACAGGAAATGTTGCTTAGGTTGTATGTGTGCAGGGAATGTTGCTTAGGTTGTATGTGTACAGGGAATGTTGCTTAGGTTGCATGTCTGCATGGAATGTTATCTAGGATGTATGTGTACAGGGAATATTGCCTAAGTCGTATGTGTACAGGGAATATGTCCTAAGTTGTATGTGTGTGGGGAATGCTGCCTGGTTGTATGTGTGCAGGGAATGTTGCCTAGGTTGTATGTGTACAGGGAATGTTGCTTAGGTTGTATGTGTACAGGAAATGTTGCCTAGGTTGTAAGTGTACAGGGAATATTGCCTAGGTTGCAAGTGTACAGGGAATGTTGTCTAGGTTGTATGTGTAAAAGGGAATGTTGCATAGGTTGTATGTGTACAGGGAATGTTGCTCAGGTTGTATGTGTACAGGAAATATTGCCTAGGTTGTAAGTGTACAGGGAATGTTGCCTAGGTTGTATGTGTACAGGGAATGTTGCTTAGGTTGTATGTGTACAGTGAATGTTTCTTAGGTTGCATGTCTGAATGGAATGTTGCCTAGGTTGTATGTGTACAGGAAATGTTGCCTAGGCTGTATATGTACAGGGAATGTTGGTTATGTTGTAAGTGTACAGGATATGATGCTTAGTTTGTATGTGTGCAGGGGAATGTTGCCTAGGTTGTATTTGTGTGGGGAATGTTGCCTATGGTTGTGTGTGTGTGGTGGTGGTGGTGGGGGGGGGGGGGGGGGGGGGGGGTGGGGGGGGGGGGGGGGGGGGGGGGGGGGGGGGGGGGGGGGGGGGGAATGTTGCCTGGTTTGTGTGTGTGTGGAGAATGTTGCCTAGGTTGTATTGTACCTAGGTTGTATGTGTGCAGGGAGATGTTGCCTAGTTTGTATGTGTGGGGAATGTTGCCTATTTGTATAAGTGGGAGAATGTTGCCTAGGTGTGATGTATACAGGGAATGTTGCCATGGTGTATGTGTACAAGGAATGTTGCCTATTGCTGTATGTGTGGGGATTGGTTGCCTATAGTTGTGTGTGTGTGGGAATGTTGCCTAGGTTGTATGTGTAAAGTGAATGTTGCTTAGGTTGTATGTGTGTGGGGGAATGTTCGCTATGGTTGTATGTGTGCAGGGAATGTTGCCTAGGTTGTATGTGTGCCAGAATTAGACAGAAGTATGAGACACCACCGTTCAATGGTGCACATTGTTCCACACAGAGAAAGAAGTCCTGTCAGCAGCCAAAGCTGGCGAATGCTTTGAATTTTACTTGGCCTTCAAGAAAACTCAAGATAACAGATGTCAGGTAGATGGCCAGTGCCCCCTGGACCAGAAGTGTTGCCACCAGAACAGACAACAATGAAGGCTTGCTGCGTGAACCCACTTCATAAAATCCTACAGATGCCACAGCCGAATGTCAAAGGTCAACTTTGTATGAAAGCTTTCTTCACACCTTACAAATTTTGTTAATGTTTGTTCCAAGGAATACAGTGTGTCATATGTGACAGTGCTACACACAAAGGCTATGATCATGAACGTATAGCACCAGACAAGTCAGGTCTTCGCGTTGTTAGAAAAAGGATTTTATTGATGAATCATTCTAGCTCAGCACATATGATGGAGACTCTCTTCTCGGTGTTGACATCTGTTCTCACTGGCCCCCAAGTGACGTGTGTGTTTTCCTAGATACCCTTCTTCATTCGTGCACACACGTTCACTATGGTTTTTCCCCCTAGTCAAGGAATGCGCAGCATTCCTTAACTCTTTACTCCTAACCTAGAATCCCTCACTGTTACAATACCTCCCCTTCTTCAAAGAGAATTTTTCCTTGAAAAATCTCAACCCCAACTTTTAATTAGTTAACTTTACCTCTCTATACTACAATAACAACAATTCTATATATTTCCTAAGTCAATTCTCCTATCTCCTCATAGCCAATTGCTACCCAGAGATCATAATATCGAAACTCTCTACAAAACTCGTCATAAAGTTCTCTAGAAAACTTTCTACAAAACTCTCCATAAAAATTGCCCCACAATACAAAAGTCTCCTTAAGCGAACCGCTTTTAACTTTAAAACGTCCATCTAAATTATGATTGACAAAACTGAGATATTCTCCTTATCCTTTATTCCCCCTGATTCACATTCTCACACTCATCAGTATTTTAGGATAGACAGGAAAAATAGCTAGTTAGATTTGTGTAGGTGCGCACCTGAAATCAATAAAAGTAAGGAAAAAGTAAGAAAGTAAGAAGTAATCACCTTTCTCTTCCCATACATTCTCAAAACGTTATCAAAAATAAAGTTTCAAATTTATCTTCAGTTTCCGTCAATAATAATTGTTATTATCAAAAAAAGTATGTTAATCCGAAACTGCTAGCCTTTGTATTATTCAGATCATCAATTTCCCGTTTACATTCCTTCAACAACAAAAAAACTTCCTTACTATTATTATACTGTTAAGTACAGTCTTCTTCTTCCAATATGCAGTTATTTAAATGCCAAATTTCAACCTGGCATTCTCCCCATATTCTCCCATTAAACGCTGTTCCACCCAGCTCCTATTATAAACCGTGTATATACATTGCATACCCCACATGTAATACAACATACCCCTTCATTACTACATATAGAGTCACTTCACTAACCACTACTTTAATTCATCTTCTAACTGAACTTCAAAGTAATAATCATTTTAAACACCCTCAAGGTAACTCAATCAACCCAAAACATCGTAAAAATAACCATCTAAGTTAACTTATTTTTCACATTTCATAAAACACAATTGAAGTCCCAACAATTAAACAAAGCATTTCAATCCCCTCATCATATATATCCCCCCACATTAATCAATGTACACATACATTATAAATTTCAAGACCAATTTCTGAGTACCCAATAATAATTTTCCGCTTTAGCAAAACTCCATCAAGTAAACACAAAAATATCGTGTCCAACTTCTTCTTCTATCTGCCATCTGCAGAACCTTGTATCACTCTATTCATCTATCACTTCTCCATTTCTTTAATAACCTCAAATTTTTTTCTATAATTGCAATATCTACATCAATGTCGCTATCCTCTCGAGGAGAGCTATCTTCTTTCATATCCGCTTCTTCATCAGTTTCTGACTTTTCATCCATCTCTTGTTCCCCATCTGTATATCCATTACTAGCAACCGCTAATCTCTTCCTTTCTACATCCAATCTAATTTTTCTGTCTTGCCGTCTCAACAGATTTTCAAAAAGTGGCATCTCTTCCTCACTCGAAGAATTCTCTCTAAGTTTCCTTTGCCTCTTATTTCTTTTTCTTTCTGTCTATCCAACTTTCTTTTACTGCTTGTCTTGTATTCATAAATGGAGGTTCAATATTTTCCTTAACTGACTCTTCACTCATATAATCGTCATACACATTATTTTCCTCTGTCATGACTGTTTTTGGTATCGTTTCATATAGGTCTTATATCGGTTATACCATGCTATTTCATCTTCTGAGTAATCACTAACTATAGTTGTTCTCCCAGCTTGTTTACTATATGCTGTAGAGGAGGAAGCAACATCCTTATAGTTGGAACTATCACCCCTGCCAATTTTCTTACTTCTAGTACCACCCCTCCGGTCGGGAATAACATTTAACGTCCCACTCTGACAAGTCTGATGCCTCTGTCGTGTCATCTCCTACATTTACTAATAGACTGGTCGCAGCAGTCCTAGTCCCAGCACTTTTTCTAATTTTCCTCCTGGGGTTCTTGGTTTTAACGACGGCTTACGTTCTGGCCGGAACATGCTCTTTAATTTTGACTGGCGCAAGCTTATCAAATTTCACTTGAGATGGTGCTGCAACTTCTAGCGTCCTAATAGTCTGCGTTCCCCTTACTTGGGTATTTTTCTCTACAATATCTACCTGAGTCTGCGTACTATTTTCTATCGTATTACCTGCCTGCGTCTGTGTCTCTCTTTCCTGTCTACCCCTAAAAATTGAAAATACCTGTCGATCATCAGCTAAGGTTCTATTAGTCTGATGCTGATTTTCTCCTTTGTTTGACTTTGCGAGTGCATATCTCAATCTTCTGATTTCAAACCATTGATTTCGTAATGTTTTCTGCTCCTCACTATTAGATGGCCAGTTCCATCTTTTCTTATAAAAATTCTGTCTCTGCCAACTATTTTCCTCTGGCTTGCCATGTTGTCTCTCTTCATACCTTCGTGTTCTCATCACGTCGTTTACATTCCATCTGTGACAGTTTCTGTCGTTGTTATAA
Source organism: Cepaea nemoralis (assembly GCA_014155875.1). NCBI lineage: Eukaryota > Metazoa > Mollusca > Gastropoda > Stylommatophora > Helicidae > Cepaea > Cepaea nemoralis. The sequence continues at coordinate 375,263 of JACEFZ010028273.1, read as the reverse complement.
AGCGGTTGTTTTCTAAAACAGGTTGAGTTTTTATGTGGCCTTGGCGTAATGGTATCATACTGGCCATTTCGATTGGAAACCTCGACTACGTTGTCTTCTATAATTTCTTACCAGTGTCATAATTTCTGCGGTAGTTTGATTAACTCCACGTCTTCTTTGCATTTCTCGAAAACTCCCATTTGTTCTACTATTCACACTTCTATTCTGTGCATTAAACTGAGCACATCTGTTACTACAAAATCCAAAAGCGTGTCCCCTCTGACCACAACTCCAACAAACCATATTTGTGTTATTTGTATTACCTACCGTTTCTCTTACCGACTTTCTCACTTTATCTAGTGAATGTATCTGTGCTGTATTTCTTCTGAATGGATGGATCAATTCATCCATTTTTACGTTCCCTCTTCTTCTATGTCCGCCAGTCAGTACCTGTGAAAAATCTTGGGATTCCATCCTAAAATTTATAATTATCAAGCAATATACAAATATTTCAACAATATTGATTTCAAACCCAGCAACAATACACAATCTGTTAATTACTCTAATATTATCTAATTAACTTAACTAAATCCTCCAATCGAAGATCCTGACGAAGAAATATTCCTGTTTCAACCCTAAATTTGATAAAAGAATTTAAATGACCTCCTGATTCAGAATTTCCTACACCACATAAAAAAAAAGACTCTAATCAAGCTCGTTAAAATGATCAGAACAACGAAGAGCGTCTGGATTTCTTTCCTTACTAATTTACTTGAAGTCGAATTCAGATTATTTCCAATTAATTCTAACGAAGATCACGCTCGATATCAGGCTCGCAACAAGACTTTGATTACCTGCTCGATTACTGTAGATTCCCTTCAGATAAATTCACCTTCATGCAAGAAGCGACAATTGCTCACGGACTTCAGCAAGAAATCTTTACTTTCTAGCAGCAATGTGTGACTTTCATATATCTCAAACGTAATCCAGTCAACAACAACCGGACTTAAAGCTGACGCTATCCAGTCTCTTATTTTCATGTGGAACTCTCGCCATGGTCAATTTAAATAGTTGAAACAAGTTTCATTTATGAAGTGACTGTATAAAGTATTGCAGACCTTGATTTCATAATTCTGGAATTCATACCATAACCTTGAGTTCACCTTAAACAGTCCCACGGGTTAAAACTCATAATGATTTTTGATGCAGAACGGCATTACTTGATCTCAATATAGCATTTTGCGTTGATCATTCTCCAGTTACTTTCATAACTACGTAAAAAACATCAGTCTTTTCAAAAAAATATAAGTATCAATCAAACCTTTTCTTTAGCGCTGACCTTGAAATTGGATCTCCTTCTTAATCAGGAATCTAGTGCAAACCCAGAACAGCTACCAACAGTCGGCTTTCATCTGTTGTTTTTCAAATTAATTACTTCTCCGGACATGCCCGACATAACTATGGCGGTATTCTCTCTCCGCGACCTCCCATGTTTCGTAGGTCAAAGGCACCAAATCAGCCTCGTGTGACAGTGCTACACACAAAGGCTATGATCATGAACGTATAGCACCAGACAAGTCAGTCTTCGCGTTGTTAGAAAAGGATTTTATTGATGAATCATTCTAGCTCAGCACATATGATGGAGACTCTCTTCTCGGTGTTGACATCTGTTCTCACTGGCCCCCAAGTGACGTGTGTGTTTTCCTAGATACCCTTCTTCATTCGTGCACACACGTTCACTATGGTTTTTCCCCCTAGTCAAGGAATGCGCAGCATTCCTTAACTCTTTACTCCTAACCTAGAATCCCTCACTGTTACACATACATGTCGGGCCTGATCAATCCTCTCAGTCCTAGTTTCCATGACAACAGTTTGCACACATGATAAGACATGTCCTAGTTTCTCTGACAACAGCTTGCACACATGATAAAACAGGTACAGGACAATTTACATACCTTTGGGTATACGGTGCTAGACCCACATTTGAATAGAGCAGTCGACATTCAAGTTCACTCATCATCATCTCATCATGTTCCTCTTGTACCTTGCGGTGCCGAGGTGAAGTATAAACATTCGTGAGAGTGCCCGATTATGGGCTTCATATATCGATATTCCCATGGACTCTGCTATTCCCTCCGTCCAACGTTTACGTGGTCGGCCTCTTCCTCTGTTTCCATCTGGTCTGTACATCATTGCTTGTTGTGGTATGCTGTTGACTGGTAACCTACTTGCATGGCCAAACCATTTGACTTGCTGCTTTCTAATAAAATCTAGTGCTGCTTTAACCCCCACTTTAGTCCTGATTTCTTCATTTCTGATCTTATCTCTTCTTGATACGTTGAGTATTCTTCTCAGGAACCTCATTTCTGTTGTTGTGATTTTTCTTTTCTCTTTTTCTGTCATTGTCCAGGTTTGGCATTGGTAGCATAGAGTTGGTAGGAAGATTGTGTTGTAAAGTGCTTTCTTAGTAGTTATTGATACATGTTTGTTCTTTAGTATTGGTGCCATTTGTCCAATGAGTTGATTTGCCTTATTGCACCTATTTTCGATCTCGTCTTCTGATCTGCCATTTGATGATATTATACTTCCTAGGTACTTGAAACTCTTTACTTGTTTCAAGGGATGTTCGTTTAGGTGAATTGTTGTTGTTTGTTCTTCTTTAGTTATAGTCATTACCTCTGTTTTGCTTGTGCTAATTTTCATGTTATGTTCCCTACACATTTCGTTTAGACTATTCATGTGGTCTTGTAATTCAGCTTCTGATTTTGCTATTAGTGCTTGGTCGTCCGCAAACAGGAGTTCTCTAATGGTTAGATTTGCAGATGGTTCTTCTTCTGTGTTCTCGTCATGCGGTGTTCTTGCTGTCTCTGCTTGGCTGGTTTCTTTACATATGTTATCTATATATGTTATGAACAAGAGAGGGGACAGGACACAACCTTGTCGTACTCCAGATCTTATGGTGAAGGGTTCTGAGTGTCCTCCAGTTGCTCTCAAGTTCACTAACCCAGACATTTTTTGGTATCCATTTGTATAGAGCAGTGGTCATTCAAGTTCACTAACACAGACATTTTCTGGTATCTATTTCGGCTGGACTGACCCTTCTCCTGGTGTCAATTGTTCAAATCTGCCTCGATGTAGATTCGAGCCCACAAGCACTGGTTTGTATACAACACTAGGTGATTGCCATGTTTGTATACAACACTGGGTGATTGCCATGTTTGTATACAACACTAGGTGATTGCCATGTTTGTATACAACACTAGGTGATTGCCATGTTTGTATACAACACTGGGTGGTTGCCATGTTTGTATACAACACTAGGTGGTTGCCATGTTTGTATACAACACTGGGTGATGGCCATGTTTGTATACAACACTGGGTGATTGTCGTGTTTGTATACAACACTGGGTGATTGTCGTGTTTGTATACAACACTAGGTGATTGCCATGTGTGTATACAACACTAGGTGATTGTCGTGTTTGTATACAACACTGGGTGATGGCCATGTTTGTATACAACACTGGGTGATTGCCATGTTTGTATACAACACTGGGGGATGTGTGGTCTCGAGGTATGGTGTCCGCCTCGAGTGCTGGAGGTCCCGGGTTCAAGCCCCGGTGATGGCCGAGATTTTTTCTCGTGGACTTCTAGTAATAAAATTTCCCCTGGTCTCTGGGTAGTGAGATCGGACGCCCATGTGTATTGTTGCGCACAGTAAAAGAATCCCTTGGCAGTTGGAAATCGAAAAAGAGTAGCCTAAACGGCGCTGCCCGGGCAAAATTTTGAGTTAAAAATCTACCTAAAGTATTTCAGGATCCCTGCCGGTGCTACGGAGTTCATGCACTGAGCTGAGTTTCTCCAGACTCAGGTTTGAGTTAGGAGGAGAACGGAGCACTTATGGGTTGCACCTGTATGCCGTGATGTTGATCCATCGACTAAACTGGGTGATATATTGTCTTGTGTGTACACAACACTGGGTGATTGTCATGTGTGTATAGAGTACTGGGTGATATCTTGTCATGTTTGTATACAACACTGGGTGATATCTTGCTATGCTTGTATACAACACTGGGTGATATCTTGCCATGTTTGTATACAACACTGGGTGATATCTTATCATGTTTGTATCCAATAAACATTCAAACATCACAATTGGCAATGTCACAGATTATTTCAATTACTGTATTGTTTTGTAAATTTACATACACACACACATTTCCTGACATGGCACTCCCTGGTGTACATGCGTACATAACCACAGTAACTCACCTACATGCTTACATCACTACATAATCTATACCTCACCTAAAGCATACCCTACCTCACCTACCAGCTTACACTATACCCCACCTAAATGAATATATCACTACAAGATCCCTATATGTCTACACCCTTACAACATGTCTACCTCACCTACATGAATATACCATTACTCGGGCCCTACATAACTACACCCTCACAAAACACTGACCTCACCCACACTGTCATATTTCACTGCTGACATTCTGCCTCCACGGCCGAACACACAAAGCCAGTCTCTGAAGTTTCAAGGACACACAACACTTGGAGAAGGTCAAACACAAGACGCTTGATGTGGCTCAAACAGGCCAACACCAGACTTCTGCCAACACCAGACTTCTGTCAACACCAGACTTCTGCCAACACCAGACTTCTGCCAACAACAGACTTCTGCTGGATTCTACAACAACCTGGAGTCTGTCACTGTCAGCTGAGACCGCTTCGGACTGGTACTGGGAACAGAACACACATATGTTTATTATCTGTGAGACAAGAGATGACACACACATTTATAATCTGTGAGAAAAGAGATGACACACACATTTATAATCTGTGAGACAAGAGATGACACACACATTTATAATCTGTGAGACAAGAGATGACACACATTTATAATCTGCGAGACAAGAGATGACACTAACACATTTATAATCTGTGAGACAAGAGATGACATACACACATTTATAATCTGTGAGACAAGAGATGACACACACATTTATAATCTGTCAGACAAGAGATGACACACACATTTATCATCTGTGAGACAAGATATTACACACGTTTATGATCTGTGAAACAAGAGATGACACACATGTTTATGATATGTGAGATGCGGCTCAACAACACACACATTTATTATAATTGAGATAAATCAGAAATGCTATGCGTGTCTCAGGATATCAGATTAGCTGGTGGTGGACATGTGGTGTCTGATGACTTTTCTCACTGTTTCCTCAAGATTATGTGGAATTAATGTGTTTGATGGACAGTGTGAGTGACTGAAATGATGACCTGTTGAATGTATGACTTAATGAATGTATGACCTACTGATTGAAAGCCTATGGAGTGTGTGACCTACCTACTGAATGTGTGACCTGTGGAATGTATGACCTGCTGAATGTATGAACTACTAAATGTGTGACCTACTGAATGTATGAACTACTAAATGTGTGACCTGCTGAATGTATGAACTACTAAATGTGTGACCTGCTGAATGTATGAACTACTAAATGTGTGACCTACTGAATGTATGAACTACTAAATGTGTGACCTGCTGAATGTATGAACTACTAAATGTGTGACCTACTGAATGTATGAACTACTAAATGTGTGACCTACTGAATGTATGAACTACTAAATGTGTGACCTACTGAATGTATGAACTACTAAATGTGTGACCTGCTGAATGTATGCACTACTAAATGTGTGACCTGCTGAATGTATGAACTACTAAATGTGTGACCTACTGAATGTATGAACTACTAATACTAAAATGTGTGACCTACTGATTGTATGAACTACTAAATGTGTGACCTACTGAATGTATGAACTACTAAATGTGTGACCTAGTGAATGTATGAACTACTAAATGTGTGACCTGCTGAATGTATGAACTACTAAATGTATGACCTACTGAATGTATGAACTACTAAATGCGTGACCTACTGAATGTATGAACTACTAAATGTATAACCTACTGAATGTATGAACTACTAAATGTGTGACCTACTGAATGTATGAACTATTACATGTGTGACCTGCTGAATGTATGAACTACTAATACTAAATGTGTGACCTACTGATTGTATGAACTACTAAATGTGTGACCTACTGAATGTATGAACTACTAAATGTGTGACCTACTGAATGTATGAACTACTAAATGTATAGCCTACTAAATGTATGAACTACTGAATGTATGAACTACTAAATGTGTGACCTACTGATTGTATTAACTACTAAATGTGTGAACTACTGAATGTATGAACTACTAAATGTGTGACCTACTGAATGTATGAACTACTAAATGTGTGACCTACTGAATGTATGAACTACTAAATGTGTGACCTACTGAATGTATGAACTACTAAATGTGTGACCTGCTGAATGTATGAACTACTAAATGTATGACCTACTGAATGTATGAACTACTAATACTAAATGTGTGACCTGATTGTATGAATTACTAAATGTGTGACCTACTGAATGTATGAACTACTAAATGTGTGACCTACTGAATGTATGAACTACTAAATGTGTGACCTGCTGAATGTATGAACTACTAAATGTATGACCTACTGATTGTATGAACTACTAAATGTGTGACCTACTGAATGTATGAACTACTAAATGTGTGACCTACTAAATGTGTGACCTACTGAATGTATGAACTACTAAATGTGTGACCTGCTGAATGTATGAACTACTAATACTAAATGTGTGACCTGATTGTATGAATTACTAAATGTGTGACCTACTGAATGTATGAACTACTAAATGTGTGACCTACTGAATGTATGAACTACTAAATGTGTGACCTACTGAATGTATGAACTACTAAATGTGTGACCTGCTGAATGTATGAACTACTAAATGTGTGACCTACTGAATGTATGAACTACTAAATGTATGAACTACTGAATGTATGAACTACTAAATGTATAACCTACTAAATGTATGACCTACTGAATGTATGAACTACTGAATGTATGAACTACTAAATGTGTGACCTACTGAATGTATGAACTACTAAATGTATAACCTACTGAATGTATGAACTACTAAATGTGTGACCTACTAAATGTGTGACCTACTGAATGTATGAACTACTAAATGTGTGACCTGCTGAATGTATGAACTACTAAATGTGTGACCTGCTGAATGTATGACCTACTGAATGTATGAACTACTAAATGTGTGACCTACTGAATGTATGAACTACTAAATGTGTGACCTGCTGAATGTATGAACTACTAAATGTATGACCTACTGAATGTATGAACTACTAATACTAAATGTGTGACCTGATTGTATGAATTACTAAATGTGTGACCTACTGAATGTATGAACTACTAAATGTGTGACCTACTGAATGTATGAACTACTAAATGTGTGACCTGCTGAATGTATGAACTACTAAATGTATGACCTACTGATTGTATGAACTACTAAATGTGTGACCTACTGAATGTATGAACTACTAAATGTGTGACCTACTGAATTTATGAACTACTAAATGTGTGACCTGCTGAATGTATGAACTACTAAATGTATGACCTACTGATTGTATGAACTACTAAATGTGTGACCTACTGAATGTATGAACTACTAATACTAAATGTGTGACCTGATTGTATGAATTACTAAATGTGTGACCTACTGAATGTATGAACTACTTGACCTACTGAATGTATGAACTATTAAATGTGTGACCTGATTGTATGAACTACTAAATGTGTGATCTACTGAATGTATGAACTACTAAACGTGTGACCTACTGAATGTATGAACTACTAAACGTGTGACCTACTGAATGTATGAACTATTAAATGTGTGACCTGATTGTATGAACTACTAAATGTGTGACCTACTGAATGTATGAACTACTAAACGTGTGACCTGCTGAATGTATGACCTACTGAATGTATGAACTACTAAATGTGTGACCTACTGAATGTATGAACTACTAAATGTGTGACCTGCTGAATGTATGAACTACTAAATGTGTGACCTACTGAATGTATGAACTACTAAATGTATGAACTACTGAATGTATGAACTACTAAATGTATAACCTACTAAATGTATGACCTACTGAATGTATGAACTACTGAATGTATGAACTACTAAATGTGTGACCTACTGAATGTATGAACTACTAAATGTATAACCTACTGAATGTATGAACTACTAAATGTGTGACCTACTAAATGTGTGACCTACTAAATGTGTGACCTACTGAATGTATGAACTACTAAATGTGTGACCTGCTGAATGTATGAACTACTAAATGTGTGACCTGCTGAATGTATGACCTACTGAATGTATGAACTACTAATGTGTGACCTACTGAATGTATGAACTACTAAATGTGTGACCTGCTGAATGTATGAACTACTAAATGTATGACCTACTGAATGTATGAACTACTAATACTAAATGTGTGACCTGATTGTATGAATTACTAAATGTGTGACCTACTGAATGTATGAACTACTAAATGTGTGACCTACTGAATGTATGAACTACTAAATGTGTGACCTGCTGAATGTATGAAACTACTAAATGTATGACCTACTGATTGTATGAACTACTAAATGTGTGACCTACTGAATGTATGAACTACTAAATGTGTGACCTACTGAATTTATGAACTACTAAATGTGTGACCTGCTGAATGTATGAACTACTAAATGTATGACCTACTGATTGTATGAACTACTAAATGTGTGACCTACTGAATGTATGAACTACTAATACTAAATGTGTGACCTGATTGTATGAATTACTAAATGTGTGACCTACTGAATGTATGAACTACTTGACCTACTGAATGTATGAACTATTAAATGTGTGACCTGATTGTATGAACTACTAAATGTGTGATCTACTGAATGTATGAACTACTAAACGTGTGACCTACTGAATGTATGAACTACTAAACGTGTGACCTACTGAATGTATGAACTATTAAATGTGTGACCTGATTGTATGAACTACTAAATGTGTGACCTACTGAATGTATGAACTACTAAACGTGTGACCTGCTGAATGTATGAACTATTAAATGTGTGACCTGATTGTATTAACTACTAAATGTGTGACCTACTGAATGTATGAACTACTAAATGTGTGACCTACTGAATGTATGAACTACTAAATGTGTGACCTACTGAATGTATGAACTACTAAATGTGTGACCTACTGAATGTATGAACTACTAATACTAAATGTGTGACCTACTGAATGTATGAACTACTAATACTAAATGTGTGACCTGATTGTATGAATTACTAAATGTGTGACCTGCTGAATGTATGAACTACTAAATGTGTAACCTACTGAATGTATGAACTACTGAATGTATGAACTATTAAATGTGTGATTTACTGAATGTGTTATGGATTGAAAGCAACTAACTGAGAGAGTGACTGCAAGTGATGCTACAATATGCTGTAACGACCATATTTCAGTGACTGACACAAGCTGTGACAAGAAACCTACCCACTACCATCGGAGTCTTCATCATCATCATCATCACCACTGGTGTGTCTCTTCCTGGAGGTTTTCCTTCTGCTCGTCATATAGTCATCATCATTATCATCACTCTTAGCTGTGTCTACATTGACATCCTGAATGTCCTCCTCATTATCACCACTATCATCATCATCATCAGAGAGGTTTGGGAGTGTACCTAGTGGCACCGATGCCCAGTCCACGATATCTTCGGGAGACAAACAGAAGAACAAAGAAATCATACACACATCAGACACGACATGTTAAGGTAGTATTAAGATAAATCCGCTTGGGTGTCCAGTGTTAGATCATGACATACTTCAGGCCATGGCAGCAGATCCTGGGGTGTCCAGTGTTAGATCATGACATACTTCAGGCCATGGCAGCAGATCCTGGGGTGTCCAGTGTTAGATCATGACATACTTCAGGCCATGGCAGCAGATCCTGGGGTGTCCAGTGTTAGATCATGACATACTCCAGGCCATGACAGCGGGACCTGGGGTGTCCAGTGTTAGATCATGACATACTTCAGGCCATGGCAGCAGATCCTGGGGTGTCCAGTGTTAGATCATGACATACTTCAGGCCATGACAGCGGGACCTGGGGTGTCCAGTGTTAGATCATGACATACTCCAGGCGACGGCAGCAGGACCTGGGGTGTCCAGTGTTAAATCATGACATATTCCAGGCCATCACAGCGGGACCTGGGGTGTCCAGTGTTAGATCATGACATACTCCAGGTCATAGCAGCAGGACCTGGGGTGTCCAGTGTTAGATCATGACATACTCCAGGCCATAGCAGCAGGACCTGGGGTGTCAAGTGACCTTCCTCACCACCGTTCCTTCCCAAACAATTTAGAACATGACCCAGCAACCATCTGTTGAGTCTAGGTCTACAACAGAGATTTGTTGAGTCTGGGTCTACAACAGGGATTTGTTGAGTCTGGGTCTACAACAGAGATTTGTTGAGTCTGGGTCTACAACAGAGATTTGTTGAGTCTGGGTCTACAACAGAGATTTGTTGAGTCTGGGTCTACAACAGAGATTTGTTGAGTCTGGGTCTACAACAGGGATTTGTTGAGTCTGGGTCTACAACAGGGACTTGTTGAGTCTGGGTCTACAACAGGGACTTGTTGAGTCTGGGTCTACAACAGGGACTTGTTGAGTCTGGGTCTACAACAGGGATTTGTTGAGTCTGGGTCTACAACAGGGATTTGTTGAGTCTGGGTCTACAACAGGGATTTGTTGAGTCTGGGTCTACAACAGGGACTTGTTGAGTCTGGGTCTACAACAGGGATTTGTTGAATCTGGGTCTACAACAGGGATTTGTTGAGTCTGGGTCTACAACAGAGATTTGTTGAGTCTGGGTCTACAACAGGGATTTGTTGAGTCTGGGTCTACAACAGGGATTTGTTGAGTCTGGGTCTACAACAGAGATTTGTTGAGTCTGGCTCTACAACAGGGACTTGTTGAGTCTGGGTCTACAACAGAGATTTGTTGAGTCTGGCTCTACAACAGGGACTTGTTGAGTCTGGGTCTACAACAGAGATTTGTTGAGTCTGGCTCTACAACAGGGATTTGTTGAGTCTGGGTCTACAACAGAGATTTGTTGAGTCTGGGTCTACAACAGAGATTTGTTGAGTCTGGGTCTACAACAGGGATTTGTTGAGTCTGGGTCTACAACAGGGATTTGTTGAGTCTGGGTCTACAACAGAGATTTGTTGAGTCTGGGTCTACAACAGGGATTTGTTGAGTCTGGGTCTACAACAGAGATTTGTTGAGTCTGGGTCTACAACAGGGACTTGTTGAGTCTGGGTCTACAACAGAGATTTGTTGAGTCTGGGTCTACAACAGAGATTTGTTGAGTCTGGGTCTACAACAGAGATTTGTTGAGTCTGGGTCTACAACAGAGATTTGTTGAGTCTGGGTCTACAACAGAGATTTGTTGAGTCTGGCTCTACAACAGAGATTTGTTGAGTCTGGGGTCTACAACAGGGATTTGTTGAGTCTGGGGTCTACAACAGGGATTTGTTGAGTCTGGGCTCTACAACAGAGATTTGTTGAGTCTGGGTCTACAACAGAGATTTGTTGAGTCTGGGTCTACAACAGGGATTTGTTGAGTCTGGGTCTACAACAGGGATTTGTTGAGTCTGGGTCTACAACAGGGATTTGTTGAGTCTGGGTCTACAACAGGGATTTGTTGAGTCTGGGTCTACACCAGGGATTTGTTGAGTCTGGGTCTACACCAGGGATTTGTTGACTCTGGGTCTACAACAGGGATTTGTTGAGTCTGGGTCTACAACAGGGATTTGTTGAGTCTGGGTCTACAACAGGGATTTGTTGAGTCTGGGTCTACACCAGGGATTTGTTGAGTCTGGGTCTACAACAGGGATTTGTTGAGTCTGGGTCTACAACAGAGATTTGTTGAGTCTGGGTCTACAACAGGGATTTGTTGAATCTGGGTCTACAACAGGGATTTGTTGAGTCTGGGTCTACAACAGAGATTTGTTGAGTCTGGGTCTACAACAGAGATTTGTTGAGTCTGGGTCTACAACAAGGATTTGTTGAATCTGGGTCTACAACAGAGATTTGTTGAGTCTGGGTCTACAACAGAGATTTGTTGAGTCTGGGTCTACAACAGAGATTTGTTGAGTCTGGGTCTACAACAGAGATTTGTTGAGTCTGGGTCTACAACAGAGATTTGTTGAGTCTGGGTCTACAACAGGGATTTGTTGAGTCTGGGTCTACAACAGAGATTTGTTGAGTCTGGGTCTACAACAGAGATTTGTTGAGTCTGGGTCTACAACAGAGATTTGTTGAGTCTGGGTCTACACCAGGGATTTGTTGAGTCTGGGTCTACAACAGAGATTTGTTGAGTCTGGGTCTACACCAGGGATTTGTTGAATCTGGGTCTACAACAGGGATTTGTTGAGTCTGGGTCTACAACAGGGATTTGTCTGGGTCTACAACAGAGATTTGTTGAGTCTGGGTCTACAACAGAGATTTGTTGAGTCTGGTCTACAACAGGGATTTGTTGAGTCTGGGTCTACAACAGAGATTTGTTGAGTCTGGGTCTACAACAGAGATTTGTTGAGTCTGGGTCTACAACAGAGATTTGTTAGTCTGGGTCTACAACAGAGATTTGTTGAGTCTGGGTCTACACCAGGGATTTGTTGAGTCTGGGTCTACAACAGAGATTTGTTGAGTCTGGGTCTACAACAGAGATTTGTTGAGTCTGGGTCTACAACAGAGATTTGTTGAGTCTGGGTCTACAACAGAGATTTGTTGAGTCTGGGTCTACAACAGAGATTTGTTGAGTCTGGGTCTACACCAGGGATTTGTTGAGTCTGGGTCTACAACAGGGATTTGTTGAGTCTGGGTCTACAACAGGGATTTGTTGAGTCTGTGTCTACAACAGGGATTTGTTGAATCTGGGTCTACAACAGGGATTTGTTGAGTCTGGGTCTACAACAGGGATTTGTTGAATCTGGGTCTACAACAGAGATTTGTTGAGTCTGGGTCTACAACAGAGATTTGTTGAGTCTGGGTCTACAACAGAGATTTGTTGAGTCTGGGTCTACAACAGAGATTTGTTGAGTCTGGGTCTACAACAGAGATTTGTTGAGTCTGGGTCTACAACAGAGATTTGTTGAGTCTGGGTCTACAACAGAGATTTGTTGAGTCTGGGTCTACAACAGAGATGTGTTGAGTCTGGGTCTACAACAGGGATTTGTTGAGTCTGGGTCTACAACAGGGATTTGTTGAGTCTGGGTCTACAACAGGGATTTGTTGAATCTGGGTCTACAACAGGGATTTGTTGAATCTGGGTCTACAACAGGGATTTGTTGAGTCTGGGTCTACAACAGGGATTTGTCTGGGTCTACAACAGAGATCCGGGTAGCGGGGTAGGGGTATACCCTATCAAAGGAGAAGTAAGGTGCCTCCTTCCCTCCGCTAGCCTACGGGACACCCTTGGGCAAGGTGGAGTACCCGTTTAGCCCCCCCAACAGGGTAACGTGAAGCCATGTGAGCAGGTGGTGGATTGGACTTGGGAGCAGCCGACAGATAGTTGTTGGTTATGGTTTCAAGACAGTGACGGTGGGCAGAGGATCTCTCAGTAGAGACAATGGCTACGGTCATCCGATCAGTATGGTCACTGCCAGGAAGGAAGAATGGTAGACTTCCCTCCTTATTGATTCCCGGGCAGAGGAGGCTCGTCAGCCTTGGTTGGTATCTCTTCTAAGAGAGGGAACTCTAAATCTCAAACCTCCGCTGCCTTGCGGGTATACCCATATGGGAAAGGCTTCGGGAGTAAACCATGAGGACAAATCCGGAGATGGAGTCCCTAAGGCAGTTCCATGTTGTAAACAACATAGTTCTGGCAACTCCTGCGACGGCACCGATGCCAAGTTGCATTGGCTACTGCCTTTCCCTTGGTCAACATCGGCGACGTGGAGAGGGAGAACCTGCTACTGGGCAACAGCTGGTTCTCCGATTTCCATTGCCCAGGCTTGTGCCCTGAAGAGGTCACTTCAGCACCGCGTAAAGCGGTGACACAACACGGGAAGTAGCATTTGCCGGTTATAAGTCTTAATGCTCGATTGGCGTAGAGCAAGGCGCCAGGGGCTACTTCCGACGGTGGGAGAGATCATCGTATCTCACTAGACAGCTACCACCCGCCTAAGCTGGGCAGCCCCCAGTCAATAAGGTGTTGTCTCGCCACAGTTCATCTGCTCCTGAGGGTGTGTGGAGCTTAGGGGAAATCCTGACACATGGACCGCAATCTATACACCTAACAGCAAGAAAAAAACAAAACAACCGGCCCTAAGGCTGGGAACATGGAACGTAAGAACCATGACCCCTGGCATCTCAGACGATCTAAATGAGATTGTGGATGCCCGCAAAACTGCAGTGATAAACAACGAACTGCTAAGACTGGGGATAGACATTGTCGCCCTGCAAGAGACCAGACTCCAAGAATCTGGAAGCATCAAGGAGAGGGACTTCACTTTCTACTGGCATGGCAAGCCGTGCGGAGAGGCCAGGGAGCATGGAGTTGGCTTCGCTATCAGAAACAAGCTGCTCAATTCCATCATACCACCAAATGATGGCACTGAAAGAATATTGAAGCTCCAACTCCAGACAGAGGCAGGCCCAGTTAGTATTATAAGCGTTTACGCCCCAACACTAACTGCAGCATCAGAATCTAAAGACAAGTTCTATGACGACCTTAGCAAAGAAGTCAGTGAAACACCAGAGAAACAACATCTTTTTATCCTGGGGGATTTCAATGCCAGGGTTGGCTCCGACCACGAATCTTGGCCTTCATGTCTAGGACAGTTTGGCGTTGGGAAGATCAATGACAATGGACAACGTCTCTTGGAATTCTGCAGCCACCATAATCTGTGCGTGACCAACACCTTCTTTGACACGAAACCTCAACACAAGGTGTCATGGAGGCACCCCAGATCAAAGAACTGGCACCAACTCGACCTGGTGCTCACTAAACGCAGCAACCTCCGCAATGTACGGATGACTCGCAGCTATCATGGTGCTGACTGCGACACCGACCATTCACTCATCTCCAGCAAGGTGAAGATAAAGCCCAAGAGAATCTACAGAAGCCGAACAGAAGGAAGACCATGCATTGACACCAGTGGCACCCAAAATAAAGAGAAGGTCAACAAATTCATGCAGGCTCTAGCGGATACTCTGCCCGGCCCCACAGACGGAGATTCCACCGAGAGATGGAGTCATTTTCGCGACACCATCTACAATACAGCACTATCAACATTTGGCAAGAAGCAAACTAAGTCAACCGACTGGTTTGAAGCACACTCTGAAGAGATGCTCCCAGTCCTGGAGATAAAGAGACATGCATTCTCGATGTATAAAACATCACCTTCAGAGAAAACACTGCAGGCATTGCGAACGGCCAGAAATAGAGTACAACAGATGGCAAGAAGATGTGCGAACAGGTACTGGCTACAGCTCTCTGCTCAAATTCAAACTTGTGCAGACACTGGAAATATAAGAGGAATGTATGAGGGCATCAAGCAAGCTGTCGGTCCATCAAAAAATAAGATGGCCCCTTTACGATCAACTGAGGGGGTAATCATAAAAGATCGAGCGAAACAAATGGATCGCTGGGTAGAACACTACTCAGAGCTATACTCAGTGGATAACACTGTCAGCGAAGAAGCTCTGGAAGCCATCGATCAACAGTCCGCCATGCATGCCTTGGATAACGAACCTTGCCTCACAGAAATCAGCGAAGCACTAGACTCTCTCAAATCCGGCAAGGCACCTGGAAAAGATAGTATTCCACCGGAAATTTTAAAATGTAGCAAAGAAACAATCATCCCAGAACTGTATGCAATATTACAGCTCTGCTGGAGAGAAAAATCAATACCACAAGATATGAAAGACGCAAACATCGTTACCCTTTATAAAAACAAAGGCAACAGAAGCGACTGCAACAACTATCGCGGCATTTCCCTTCTCAGCATTACAGGCAAGATTTTTGCCAGAGTAATCCTTAAAAGATTACACATTCTTGCTGAAAGAATCTACCCCGAATCGCAGTGCGGATTTAGACCCAACAGGTCCACCATCGATATGATTTTCTCACTCCGGCAGCTCCAAGAGAAGTGCAGAGAACAGAGGAAGCCATTATATATAGCCTTCATCGACCTCACAAAGGCATTTGACCTCGTGAGCAGAAGCGGCCTTTTTAAGGTCCTTGAAAAGGTTGGATGTCCACCCACCCTTCTTAGTCTCGTGAAATCATTCCACGAAAACATGCAGGGGAACCATTTTATTTGACGGCTCAACATCCCAGTCATTCAGCATCAGCAGCGGAGTAAAGCAGGGATGCGTGCTTGCTCCTACACTCTTTGGTATCTTCTTTGCTGTTCTCTTAAGGCAAGCATTTGGGACTGCCACTGAAGGCATATACCTCCACACAAGATCTGATGGCAAACTTTTTAACCCATCAAGACTCAAGGCAAAGACCAAAATAAGACCAAGATGCGTAAGAGAACTACTTTTTGCAGATGATGCAGCACTGACTACTCATACAGCAGAAGATCTCCAAAGGCTCATAGATCGTTTTGCAGCTGCCTGCAAAGACTTTGGGCTCACCATTAGCCTAAATAAAACACAGGTGATGGAACAAGATGCTGATGCGCCTCCGTCAATCAAAATCTCTAATTATGAATTGAAAGTCGTCCACGATTTTGTGTATCTGGGATCGACAATATCAGATAATCTTTCATTAGAGACAGAAATCGACAGACGCATTGGAAAGGCAGCCACAACATTTTCCAGGCTAGCTAAAAGAGTTTGGGAGAATAATAGACTAACAGAGCGTACAAAAGCTCAAGTATATAAAGCTTGTGTTGTTAGCACACTACTCTACGGGTCTGAATCCTGGACCCTGTACTCAAGACAGGAAAGGAAGTTGAATTCCTTCCACATAAGATGTCTGAGACGTATCCTGGGCATAACATGGAAAGACCACATAACAAACAAACAGGTGCTTGAAAGAGCAGATATTACCACAGTGCACACCCTCCTCAAGCAGAGACGCCTCCGGTGGTTGGGCCACGTATCTCGAATGGAGGACGAACGTATTCCCAAAGATCTCCTTTACGGAGAACTAGCCACAGGAAAGAGGCCAACCGGAAGACCCCAAATGCGATATAGGGATGTGTGTAAACAAGATATGAAAACCATTGGAATAGATCCAGACACGTGGGAGAGAGTTGCAACAGACAGATGCTCCTGGAGAAGAGATGTACGAAACGGACTGGTGCTCTTTGAGCGCAATCAGATCCAAAAAACTGAGGAGAGACGGCACAGGCTCAAAGAGCAGTCACTTACTGCGGGACTTGCCTCGTCTCACAGATGCGGAAACTGTGACAGAGATTGTCATTCTCGAATTGGACTATACAGTCACCAGCGGTGCTGCCAGGCACCTCCCAAGCGGCACAACTCTATAGTCCTTCAGGACTGAAAGAGGCCTACTACAACAGAGATTTCTTGAGTCTGGGTCTACAACAGAGATTTGTTGAGTCTGGGTCTACAACAGGGATTTGTTGAGTCTGGGTCTACAACAGGGATTTGTTGAGTCTGGGTCTACAACAGGGATTTGTTGAGTCTGGGTCTACAACAGAGATTTGTTGAGTCTGGGTCTACAACAGGGATTTGTCTGGGTCTACAACATAGATTTGTTGAGTCTGTGTCTACAACAGAGATTTGTTGAGTCTGGGTCTACAACAGGGATTTGTCTGGGTCTACAACAGGGATTTGTTGAGTCTGGGTCTACAACAGAGATTTGTTGAGTCTGGGTCTACAACAGGGATTTGTCTGGGTCTACAACAGAGATTTGTTGAGTCTGGGTCTACAACAGGGATTTGTCTGGGTCTACAACAGGGATTTGTTGAGTCTGGGTCTACAACAGAGATTTGTTGAGTCTGGGTCTACAACAGGGATTTGTTGAATCTGGGTCTACAACAGAGATTTGTTGAGTCTGGGTCTACAACAGGGATTTGTCTGGGTCTACAACATAGATTTGTTGAGTGTGTGTCTACAACAGAGATTTGTTGAGTCTGGGTCTACAACAGGGATTTGTCTGGGTCTACAACAGGGATTTGTTGAGTCTGGGTCTACAACAGGGATTTGTTGAGTCTGGGTCTACAACAGGGATTTGTTGAGTCTGGGTCTACAACAGAGATTTGTCTGGGTCTACAACAGAGATTTGTTGAGTCTGGGTCTACAACAGAGATTTGTTGAGTCTGGGTCTACAACAGGGATTTGTTGAGTCTGGGTCTACAACAGGGATTTGTTGAGTCTGGGTCTACAACAGGGATTTGTTGAGTCTGGGTCTACAACAGAGATTTGTTGAGTCTGGGTCTACAACAGGGATTTGTCTGGGTCTACAACATAGATTTGTTGAGTCTGTGTCTACAACAGAGATTTGTTGAGTCTGGGTCTACAACAGGGATTTGTCTGGGTCTACAACAGGGATTTGTTGAGTCTGGGTCTACAACAGAGATTTGTTGAGTCTGGGTCTACAACAGGGATTTGTTGAGTCTGGGTCTACAACAGGGATTTGTCTGGGTCTACAACAGAGATTTGTTGAGTCTGGGTCTACAACAGGGATTTGTCTGGGTCTACAACAGGGATTTGTTGAGTCTGGGTCTACAACAGAGATTTGTTGAGTCTGGGTCTACAACAGGGATTTGTCTGGGTCTACAACAGGGATTTGTTGAGTCTGGGTCTACAACAGAGATTTGTTGAGTCTGTGTCTACAACAGGGATTTGTCTGGGTCTACAATGGGGATTTGTTGAGTCTGGGTCTACAACAGAGATTTGTTGAGTCTGGGTCTACAACAGGGATTTGTCTGGGTCTACAACAGAGATTTGTTGAGTCTGGGTCTACAACAGGGATTTGTCTGGGTCTACAACAGAGATTTGTTGAGTCTGGGTCTACAACAGGGATTTGTCTGGGTCTACAACACAGAGATTGTTGAGTCTGGGTCTACAACAGGGATTTGTCTGGGTCTACAACAGGGATTTGTTGAGTCTGGGTCTACAAACAGAGATTTGTTGAGTCTGGGTCTACAACAGGGATTTGTTGAGTCTGGGTCTACAACAGGGATTTGTTGAGTCTGGGTCTACAACAGGGGATTTGTTGAGTCTGGGTCTACAACAGAGATTTGTTGAGTCTGGGTCTACAACAGAGATTTGTTGAGTCTGGGTCTACAACAGGGATTTGTTGAGTCTGGGTCTACAACAGAGATTTGTTGAGTCTGGGTCTACAACAGGGATTTGTTGAATCTGGGTCTACAACAGGGATTTGTCTGGGTCTACAACAGGGATTTGTTGAGTCTGGGTCTACAACAGAGATTTGTTGAGTCTGGGTCTACAACAGGGATTTGTCTGGGTCTACAACAGGGATTTGTTGAGTCTGGGTCTACAACAGAGATTTGTTGAGTCTGTGTCTACAACAGGGATTTGTCTGGGTCTACAATGGGGATTTGTTGAGTCTGGGTCTACAACAGAGATTTGTTGAGTCTGGGTCTACAACAGGGATTTGTCTGGGTCTACAACAGAGATTTGTTGAGTCTGGGTCTACAACAGGGATTTGTCTGGGTCTACAACAGAGATTTGTTGAGTCTGGGTCTACAACAGGGATTTGTCTGGGTCTACAACAGAGATTTGTTGAGTCTGGGTCTACAACAGGGATTTGTTGAGTCTGGGTCTACAACAGGGATTTGTTGAGTCTGGGTCTACAACAGAGATTTGTTGAGTCTGGGTCTACAACAGGGATTTGTTGAGTCTGGGTCTACAACAGGGATTTGTTGAGTCTGGGTCTACAACAGGGATTTGTTGAGTCTGGGTCTACAACAGAGATTTGTTGAGTCTGGGTCTACAACAGAGATTTGTTGAGTCTGGGTCTACAACAGGGATTTGTTGAGTCTGGGTCTACAACAGAGATTTGTTGAGTCTGGCTCTACAACAGAGATTTGTTGAGTCTGGGTCTACAACAGGGATTTGTCTGGGTCTACAACATAGATTTGTTGAGTCTGTGTCTACAACAGAGATTTGTTGAGTCTGGGTCTACAACAGGGATTTGTCTGGGTCTACAACAGGGATTTGTTGAGTCTGGGTCTACAACAGAGATTTGTTGAGTCTGGTCTACAACAGGGATTTGTCTGGGTCTACAACAGGGATTTGTTGAGTCTGGGTCTACAACACGGATATAGTCAAAGTGAATAAAGCAACGGACCCATTTACACGTCTTGAGGTATAATTTTTATATGGTGCTTAAAAAAAAGTTAGTTGCATATCCTTTACAGGATATTGCAGTCAACACCAGAAATTTTTTTTCTTTTTTGCTGTTGTGAACTCTTGGCATGTTTACCTTCAGTAGTTTGCCATTGCTTTCTGAAAGGCCAGCACCCATTACATTTTGTGAAAAAACAAAAACACAAGACGGTCTGCTGCCAAATCGCCAGCAGCTGTGTTTTGAACGCGGGTATGCGGGATCACGAACTGCGTCCAAAACCCCTTCGCCACAGAGCCGGTAATATATGGTGCTGGAACCATATTATTTACACAAATCAGGTACTCAATGAGTGGTAAAATCAATATCACATGAGCCACTTTTATTTCCTGGAATATTTCCTGGCACCTATAGTGCAGCAAAGACTACCGAATTGCAAAATTGTACTGAGTCACCATTGTGTAAGCTGCAGCAAAATGTACCAACAAGATGGAACAGTATTTTTATTATGCTACAGAGTCTTCTACAGGCCAGAGAAGCATTAACTGTCTACATGTCAGATGAAAAGAAGCAATACAAGGGTCCAAAACTGTCAGGTTCAGATTGGGAGAAGATTTCAAAATATGTCAAAGTTTTGGACTTATTCTGTCAGACCACGGTCCTGCTTGGCGGTCAAGATTATGTTTTGTGTAGCTGTGTGTTGCCACTACTATCATCGTTGACAAAGCATATGACTGTACACGATGTTCCGGGCTACATAGCTAAATTTAAGGCAGCACCTATTAATGACTTCAGTGAACGTGTAGCTAATATGATAAGTATTGAAATACTACAAATTGCAACAGCACTTGATCCACGCTACAAATACCTGAAGTGTTTGTCAAAAGATACAAAAGAACAAACTTGATCATGTATTGAACAACAAATAGCAGTTGATGTTTATGATGAGCAGATGGAGACTGCTGCAACGAATGATACTGACATTAACAATGAAATTACATGTGAACCAAATGAAAAGCGTATTAAGCTAATAGAGTCTGACACAGAAGATCATGTCGACAGCTCTTCTGATGAATTGCTGCCTTATAAAATGGAGAAGAAAGTTGTTGAATCGGTTGACCCTCTACAATGGTGGAAACTTAATGAACATCGATATCCACAATTGGCATTCCTTGCCAAGACCATTCTGTGCATACCAGCTACCTCAGTTCCATGTGAACGATTGTTCAGCTCTGCTGGTTATGTTGTTAGTAAGACGAGCTCATCACTTGAATCAAATACTGTCAACATACTCATCTGTTTGCATAGTTGGTTATTAGATGACATATCAACAAGACAATCCAGTGTTATTTTGATTTTTGACAAATACGACTATAATGTGAGTTATGTGACTATAAATTTTTTGCTTTAATCAAAATTAACTATTAATTAATCCTTAATTTTTCAAAAGTTAACTATTAAATGTAAATTAATCGTTACCAGCCCTAGTTTAATTAAAATTGCTTCGATGACCACTGGGCTGCCAGGCAAGTGGCACAGACATGTGGGTTGGAAGGTCAGACCTCTGTACTGGTGGGTCAGTGGCACAGACATGCGGGTTGGAAGGTCAGACCTCTGTACTGGTGGGCCAGTGGCACAGACGTGGGTTTGAAGGTCAGACCTCTGTACTGGTGGGCCAGTGGCACAGACGTGGGTTTGAAGGTCAGACCTCTGTACTGGTGGGTCAGTGGCACAGACGTGGGTTTGAAGGTCAGACCTCTGTACTGGTGGGTCAGTGGCACAGACATGTGGGTTTGAAGGCCAGACCTCTGTACTGGTGGGTCAGTGGCACAGACATGCGGGTTGGAAGGTCAGACCTCTGTACTGGTGGGCCAGTGGCACAGACGTGGGTTTGAAGGTCAGACCTCTGTACTGGTGGGCCAGTGGCACAGACATGTGGGTTTGAAGGCCAGACCTCTGTACTGGTGGGCCAGTGGCAAAGACATGTGGGTTGGAAGGTCAGACCTCTGTACTGGTGGGCCAGTGGCACAGACATGTGGGTTGGAAGGTCAGACCTCTGTACTGGTGGGCCAGTGGCAAAGACATGTGGGTTGGAAGGTCAGACCTCTGTACTGGTGGGCCAGTGCACTAATCTCTATGCCACAGCCGTTGTGTGATATCATGTAGCTGTCAGTAACAGTTCTTTATGACATTACAATACGATCATATGTGCCGACATGTTCACTGGTTGTATTCAAGGAGACAGAGATGTGGAGAACTCTGGCAGCCATGTTGTCAAGAGAGGAAATGAGAACACAGTTCTAGGCACACATTCAAAACTAGGAATCTTAAAGCTGACCAGGGAACATAGTGCAAACCTAGAAAATATGGGCACGACACACATACCAAATAGTCACACATAAACACATCAGGCAGTCTCTTTCACTCACACACACATACTAAATAGTCACACATAAACGCATCAGGCAGTCTATTTCAGTCACACACACATACACACGCTGTGTCTACATTGATATAGTCACCTGTACACATTCTCCAGCATACGTTGTTGCCACATATGTTGTTCTGTATGCTGTCTACGGTACTGGGGGTGATCTCTTGAGATGTGTTGCGTTTCTCACAGGCTTGTTTGATATCTGCAGGTGACATAAGTCTATGTTTACAAATACATTCACAACTGATAACTGAATGATATAATCTGTTTACAAACACATAACTGATAACTGGAGATGATATAATGTTTATAAACACACACATAACTGATAACAGGAGATGATATAATCTGTTTACAAACACACACATAACTGATAACTGGAGATGATATAATCTGTTTACAAACACATACATAATTGATAACTGGAAATGATATAATGTTTACAAACACACACATAACTGATAACTGGAAATGATATAATCTGTTTACAAACACACACATAACTGATAACTGGAGATGATATAATGTTTACAAACACACACATAACTGATAACTGGAAATGATATAATCTGTTTATAAACACACACATAACTGATAACTGGAGATGATATAATCTATTTACAAACACACACATAACTGATAAGTGGAGATGATATAATCTGTTTACAAACACATACATAATTGATAACTGGAGATGATATAATGTTTACAAACACACACATAACTGATAACTGGAAATGATATAATCTGTTTACAAACACACACATAACTGATAACTGGAGATGATATAATCTATTTACAAACACACACATAACTGATAAGTGGAGATGATATAATCTGTTTACAAACACACACATAACTGTTAAGTGGAGATGACATATGTCTGTGATCCAGGGACAACAAGTCAGCGAACAAGAGATCAGCTCAGTGTGGAAAACAACTCCAGCAGCATGACAAGAAGTGACTCCCCTTCCACTGTGTGAAGACAAGTGACACATCTTCCACTGTGTGAGGACACATGACTCACCTCCACTGTGTGAGGACACATGACTCACCTTCCACTGTGTGAGGACAAGTGACTCACCTTCCACTGTGTGAGAACAAGTGACTCACCTTCCACTGTGTGAGGACAAGTGACTCACCTTCCACTGTGTGAGGACAAGCCAGAGACTCACCTTCCACTGTGTGAGGACTAGCCAGAGACTCACCTTCCACTGTGGAGGCATCTCTGAGGACAAGCCAGTGACTCACCTTCCCCTGTGTGAGGACATGCCAGTGACTCACCTTCCACTGTGTAGACTGTATCAGAGTCACACTCATCACTAGACACTTGTGTGTCTGCTGCCCGTGAGTGTACGTCCAATAGTTTCATCAACTTGTTGTAGTTTTCTTCCCCCAGACTTTCCTTGTCTGCAAGGCTGTGGATTTAAGTTTCACAAGATATACTCCAGCACCATGACATACTCTACCTTGACACTCCACCATGACATACTCCACCATGACACACCACACTAAGACATACTAAGTACGGGTGACTTGGAATGGAGCTGATGAGAAAAGTGAAAGAACGTGACAAGTAACTAGGAAGCTGATCACATTCAATCAATCAAACATGTCCCATGCCGGAAAGCGTGGGCGGTCATGACTCGCCATTTCACTCGATCACCAGAGTTGAGGATCAGCTCAGTGTTCCTGTCTAGTCCATTCCATGTAGCCAAGCCATCCAGGTATTTTCCTCTAGGTCTTCCTCTTGGTCTGTTCCCTTCGATCTTGCCAGTTGTCACCAAGTTCTCCAATCCATTTCTTCTCATAACATGCCCAAAAAATTTTGACTGTCTACTCTAATTTCTCTAATCAATTAACGATTTTCATTTGTCTCCTGTAGTACTTGGTCATTGGTTTTTCTATCTGTCCATGGTATTCTTTGCATTTTCCTCAGAAACCACATTTCTGCAGCCATCAGATGTTTTTCAGCTTGACTGCTCATTGTCCAAGTTTCACATCCATACAAAAGAACAGGCTCTATGTATCCCCTCAACACTCTTTTTCTCGTTTCAATTGACATCTTTTTATTGGTCAGAATGTTTTTCATCTTGCTAAAGGCTACTTTCGCCATGGCGATTCTTGTTCTAATCTCTTCAAGGCATCTCCCATCAGATGTTATGACTGTTCCGAGATAATTGTACCGATTCACTTGTTGAAGAATATTCCCATTTACTTGTATATTACATTGTGGTATTTCGTTCTTCCTAGTGACGACCATAACCTGTGTCTTTTTACAATTTAATTCTAACCCCAGTTGCTCACTGTGTACAGAAACCGCATCTACTAATTGTTGCAGATCCTGCTCATTGTCTGCAATCAATACTGTATCATCTGCTATATATAATGTTATTGATGTTTCGTCCTCCAATGCTGATTCCATTTATATCTTCTACATTTCTGAAAATATTTTCACTGTGTAGGGAAAAAAGATCTGGAGACATTATACATCCCTGCCTAACACCTCTCTTAATAGGCTGATATTGTCCCACTTCATTATCAATCCTTATGGCAGCCACATCATAATGATGCGGACACCAGGGAGGCAGTTAGAGAGGAGCTATCTGGCACCACGAAGAGTATGCAGTATGAAGACATCATACGGGTGGAAGATGTTAAACACATTTTGAAAAAGGCAAAAGACACCACCAGGGCCCGATGGGGTCAGGTATGGCCACATGAAGGGTTTCTTCTTCTTCTTCTTCGTTCATCCGGAGTTTTTTTTCGGATGTGATTGCGTTGTGCCTGTTTACAGCAGAGCTGCGTTCTTGCGCCGTTAGGCCGACACATCCGACTTCTGCGGGCATTTGTTGACCGGGTGAACCTTCCCGGGCATGAAGGGTTTGAGCGAAGCAGACCTGGAGGAGATGACCGACTGCATACATTTGGGAAGGTTTTAGAGAAGATAGTCGCTGTCAAGCTGCAAGAGTTTTTGGAAAGCGGGAAGCTTCTTCCAAGAGGCCTGGGGAGCTACAGGCCAGGAAAAGATACCTGGTCAAATGCAGCCACTTTTGCCTTTGATGTTTATGAGGGGTTCCAGAGTAGACAGGAAACGATGGCGGTAGCGCTTGATCTCGAGGATGCGTACAATAGAGTTCGATATGATATTTTTATTTTGATGACCGCACTGATGGAGAAGGGGGTCAATCCCTGGTTGGTGAACTGGATAGCAGCCGTCCTGCACTCTCGTCGGGTTGCTCTCCGTCTGGGCGCATGGACCTCAGAGCCACATATGTTAACCCCGGGACTGCCACAGGGATCTGCAGTCTCACCGGTGCTCTTTAATGTGTATACGAGCAAGATTGCAAACCTAGAAGCACCAGGGGTTGGAAGAATACTAACATTTGCAGATGATATTCTTGCATATAGGCAGGGGAGAGATAGGGAGCAAACAGCCCAGGAGTTACAGGCGACAGTAGATAAAGTGATTGACTGGTGCACAGAAATGAGTGCTGTCATCCACCCGGAAAAGGCGGCTGTTTTGTGGTGCTCTCTGGACAACAGGATTGTAAGAGCTGATGTCCCAAGCCTCACGATAGATGGTAGAAATGTCAGCAGAGAGAACAAACTGAAGTATCTGGGGATCACATTTGACAGGAGCCTATCCTTCAAGGACCATGTGGAGACGGTCGTGACAAGATCTCAAAAGGGACTCAATGCACTTAAAACTATGGCTGCAATGGACATAGAGCAGAGAATGCTTTTCACACTATACCAGCACTTGATCCTCTCAGTAATTGATTATGGATTAGGTCTGCTCACTGTCTCATAGAGTCAGCTGGTGAAGTTAGAGCGCATACAGAACGAAGCTATGCAGGTCATTCTGGGATGCACTAGAGACACCCCAGTAGTGTGTATGCGTTACATCCTTGGTCTGCCGACTGTTGCTGGTAGGCTCAAGGTGATGCAGGCGAAGGCATACCTCAGAGTAGCTGCAGACACAGACCACCCACTGCATGAGGCGCTGGACGCAGTTAAGGCTCAGCGACTGATAAGAGG
This sequence comes from Cepaea nemoralis, assembly GCA_014155875.1. Classification (NCBI taxonomy): domain Eukaryota; kingdom Metazoa; phylum Mollusca; class Gastropoda; order Stylommatophora; family Helicidae; genus Cepaea; species Cepaea nemoralis. Next base: position 348,483 of record JACEFZ010028273.1, on the reverse strand, counting down.
GAAATCATGGATGGCTCAGGCGGAGGATACGAACAGACAGGTGTACCCCTTGGAGAACATTAGGCGTGGAGAGGAGTGGGTCAGAGCGCCAGCGGAGCAGTCAAGACTTGTGCAGAGTTATAATCACATTAAGCCGGGAGTGCTGGGAGTGGCCAGCAGGGGCCACGGAAGTGGAAATCCAGCAACTAATTCAGGACAATGCTCACTCGAGTGATGTGATTATCTACACAGATGGTTCGGTGTCAAGAGGTGAGAGAAGTGGCTGGGGGTTCATAGCCAAAGCTAATGGTCGATGTTTGGGGCAGGAGAGCCTGGCATATGATACCACAACATCCAGCTTAAGAATGGAAGTGGAGGCAGTCACTGCGGCTCTCCGCTGGATGGAGAATACGACACACACACACATCGTGATTGTAACTGACTCAGAAAGCATGCTGACGAGGGTGAGGACGGGCAGACTTCGTGCGGAGTGGCTTGCTTCGCTTCGGAGGTCACGGGTGACAAGCATCACCTGGATCTTTTCTCTGGGGCATGCCGGTGTGCTGGGAAATGAACAGGCGGAAAGATTGGCTGGCTCTGCAGAACTTGGTGGAGTATTGATACATGACAAGGCAGGCGAAGATTTTTTCAGGTTCGGTAAAATTTCATGTTGCGTTAGTTAAAAACATCATAAATAAGGTGTTAGTCAACCGATTTTAGTTAAATAAACAACACAATGAAGGGAAAAGCATGCAGAATATGTTACTCACATGATTGTTGTTGGTAATCCATATATGAACACAAATATTTACGAAATACAGCATGTTGTTTATGATCTTCCGTCATCTATACAGCAATTTACAAACACATTTTCAGAATCATAATCACTTTCTTTAAAGTCCGACTCAGACTGCTAATGCAAAGTAATGTTTGTGACTGATATCTAGCTCCGATTAATAGTCAACTTCGTGCCCTTTAATGTCACTTAAATTGAACCTAGCGAAATCTCGGCTATCACATGAAGAATCGCCGAAATCCGTTTTGAAAAACTAAGCGTAAAAACCCCGAAAACTATCAAAAAAAGTCCTTAAAAGTCCATTCAAATTCATAGTCTGCGCTTACTAATGGCGGCCACGTTGTCAAGCTATCAGCAAAAGCGAAAGTAGCCGTCGGAAGTATCGTAAGGCCGAGAAATCGCGTTTTTACAATGCATAATAGTATTGGACGGAATTGGCCGATTTGCTCGTTAAAGGCATCGGCCGCAAATGGCCGTTGTGCCCGGTAAAGGGTTAATGAACAGTTGAAATGAAGCCGGTCACCCTGGCGAGGGGGTTCGTAATCCTGTATTCACACAGAGGTATGTGAGCCGGTCGTTCAGAAAGCAATGGCAAACTACTGAACATAAAACTTGCCAAAACATCAACAGCAGCTGGAAAATGCTGGAGTTGACTGCAATGTCCTGTAAAGGACAAGCGAAAAAAATAAAAAAGTTGAAAGAGATGAAATATTAATGAACAGTTGAAATGGAAAGAGATATATTAATGTACAGTTGAAATTAAAGTGATATATTAATGAACAGTTGAAAGGAAAGCTGATCCACAACTCTGGTGATCGAGTGAGATGGCAGAACATGACCGCCCACGCTTATCGGCATGGCACATGATGGATGGATGGAAAGGAAAGAGATGGAATATGATGAACAGTTGAAATTAAAGTGATATATTAATGTAAAATTGAAATGAAAGAGATATAATAATGTACAGTTGAAATGAAAGAGATATATTAATTTACTGATGAAATGAATCATTGATATAATAACGTGGCATTGAGATGAAGCCACGACACACAAGAAACAATGCTCACTATTTCAAGAGGTATGCCGTGAGCAGGTTGACATTCTGTAGACAGGCTGACAACATAGTTTTCTTTGGGAGTGGAGTTGTAATCTTGAACATGGCTTCTTGCTTCCTTCTCCTCTTCTTCCTAGTTTTGATGCTTGGATCTGGGTATGGCAGAGCAAATGTTAGTTCAGGAGACAAACTGGCATGTCTCATATTTTTATACAAAGATTGCTAATTATTTAGTTTTATTTGGAGAGACAAGGAATTAAATTAGCATAAAATAAATAAATACAGATAGACAAAATGACAAAACACAGCAACACAAGAAGTGTTAAAGACTGACAGGCAAAAAGAGGTGGAAAAATAATTACATGAGGAATGGGGAGAGTTCTGTAGAAACGATGAGGATTGTAAGCAGGAATGATGACACACACATACCAGAAATCAGAAAGAAAAAAAAAGGAATGGGCAACCAGCCCAAAAGAAAGAATGCAACCAAGGAGATGGGAAGACAGTCAAACCTGAGAAAGAATACATATTAAACATGGACAACACACAGACTTGGACAATAACATCACATAGACAACAACACATAAACTTGGACAACAACACATAGACTTGGACAGCAACACATAGACTTGGACAACAACACATAGACTTGGACAACAACACATAGACTTGGACAACAACACATAGACTTGGACAACACATAGACTTGGATAACAACACATATGGACAACAACACATATGGACAAAAACACATAGACTTGGACAACACACAGACTTGGACAACAACACATAGACTTGAACAACAACACATATGGACAACAACACATAGACTTGGACAACAACACATAGACTTGGACAACAAAACATAGACTTGGACAACAACACATAGACTTGGACAACAACACACAGACTTGGACAACAACACATAGACTTGGACAACAACACACAGACTTGGACAACAACACACAGACTTGGACAACAACACATAGACTTGGACAACAAAACATAGACTTGGACAACAACACATAGACTTGGACAACAACACACAGACTTGGACAACAACACATAGACTTGGACAACAACACATAGACTTGGACAACAACACATAGACTTGGACAACAACACATAGACTCGGACAACAACACATAGACTTGGACAACAACACATAGACTTGGACAACAACACATAGACTTGGACAACAACACATAGACTTGGAAAACAACACATAGACTTGGACAACAACACATAGACTTGGAAAACAACACATAGACTTGGACAACAAAATATAGACTTGGACAACAACACATAGACTTGGACAACAACACATAGACTTGGTCAACAACACATAGACTTGGACAACAACACATAGACTTGGACAACATATAGACTTGGACAACAACACATAGACTTGGACAACAACACATAGACTTGGACAACACATAGACTTGGACAACAACACATAGACTTGGACAACAAAATATAGACTTGGACAACAACACATAGACTTGGACAACAACACATAGACTTGGTCAACAACACATAGACTTGGACAACAACACATAGACTTGGACAACATATAGACTTGGACAACAACACATAGACTTGGACAACAACACATAGACTTGGACAACAACACATAGACTTGGACAACATATAGACTTGGACAACAACACATAGACTTGGACAATAACACATAGACTTGGACAACAACACATAGACTTGGACAACAACACACATGGACAATGGCCACACTTGGACAGCAACACATAGACTTGGACAACAACACACACGGACTACAACACACATGGACAACAACACACATGGACAACAACACACTTGGACAACGGCCACACTTGGACAGCAACACAAGACTTGGACAACAACACACACGGACTACAACACACATGGACAATGGCCACACTTGGACAACAACACATAGACTTGGACAACAACAAACATGGACAACAACAAACATGGACAACAACACACTTGGACAACAACAAACATCATCATGATGTGGTATGCCGATAAGCATGGGCGGTCATGTTTCGCCATCTCACACAATCACCAGAGTCATGGATCAGCTCTGTGTTCTTGTCTCAATTATGCCATATAACTGGACTTCCAGTCGCCAGCATGGCAGTTAGGCATTGAACCGAGGTCTGTGGCGTGTTTATGCTTGTGGCTACGGTTTGCAATCGCATTTTCATGTTGGACTGGTAGTACATGGTTCTGTTGCTCTGCTACTGAGTGAGTGCATGGGCGACACCATGAGCTGTGAAATTCGCGTGGAGTGCTTTTACATCTGTCCTATACAGTGAACTGCATGTTCGGAAAAGGCTACCGGCGCTGAAGCTGCGGAGTTCGTGCTTTGTGCGACACTTTCGGCGGGTCGCCCTGCGGTAAGAGACCGAGCCATGTGAGAAAACCTGGGTCAATGAGGTCTTTCTGGTGACTGCCGAGCCCATCGACAATGAACTGTGGTATTTGTGGATGAATTTTGTGTTGACATTCTTACGGCGGCATTATGCAGTGTACCTGTGCGGGCTGTTGGATTGCCGAGAATCCTGTCTATTCCACTTTTCACACTGAAGAGTGGGGAGCATTTTGTATGATATTCGCTGGCATGGGAATGGAGCATAATGGGGACAACCCGTTGCCGTGAAGTTGTCAGCAAATATTCTAGTTTATTTCTTCTTGACTCTATGTCAAATTGCTGGTCTCCATGGCGAAGAGTTACAGAAGCGGTCCATGATCCTGTATACCCGCGTTTGAACCACAGCTGCGAGCGATTTGGCAGCAGTCTGCGTTGCGCTGGTTTTTAACAAAATGGTATGGGTGCCGGTTGTTCAGAAAGCAATGGCAAACTAATGAATGTAAAACTTGCCAAGACATCAACAACAGCAAACAATGCTGGTGTTGACTGCAAACGTCCTGTAAAAGATATACAACTATCTACATTAAATTTCTCTAGTCAGTTTACGGTTTTCATTTGTTTCTTGTAGGGCTTGCTCATCATCATCTGTCTATGGTATTCTTTGCATTTTCTTCAGAAACCACATTTCATTTCCACTGCCATTGTATGGTTTTCATCTTGTCTACTCAGTGTCAATGTTTTACATCCATAGAAAATTACAGATTCTATGTAGCACTTCACTATTTTTCTCATTGCTATTGAGATCTTTTGATTGGTCATTATGCTTTCCATCTAACAAAAGGGTAACTTTGCCATGGCAATTCTTGTTCTAATCTCTTCAAGGCACTTCCCATCAGATGATATGACTGTTCCGAGATTGCTGTATCAGTTCATTTGTTTAAAAATATTCCCATTTACCCATATATTACATTGTGGTATTTGTTTCTTCTTAGAAACGAGCATAATCTCTGTCTTCTTACAGTTTAATTCTAACAGTAGTTGTTCACAGTGTACAATAACCGCATCTACTAAATGTTGCAGATCCTGTTCATTGTCTGCAATCAATATTGTATAATCCTCATATCTAATTTTATTGATGTTTCTTCTTAGAAACGAGCATAATCTCTGTCTTCTTACAGTTTAATTCTAACAGTAGTTGTTCACAGTGTACAATAACCGCATCTACTAAATGTTGCAGATCCTGTTCATTGTCTGCAATCAATATTGTATAATCCTCATATCTAATTTTATTGATGTTTCGTCCTCCAATGATGAATCATTTCATATCTTCTACATGTCTGAAAATATTTTCACTGTATAGGTAAAAAAAAGATCTAGAGACATTATGCATCATTGTCGCACACTTCTAAATAGGCTGATATTGATCTACTTCATTATCAATCATTATGGCAGGTTGGTGTTTCCAAAGTATGTTTTTTACAAGTCTTAAGGTCTTTCCCATCAATTTGTAGATCTGCAAGCATCTCTATCATATTGACATGCCTTACTCTATCGAAAGCCTTTGTGTAGTCAATGAAGCAAAGATATAGGTTTTTATTTGCTTTAATTGAACATTCTCAGCATGTACACAGCACTGTCTACAAACCCACAATTTTGTTCTCATTTTTCAGGTTGTACTTTCTTCCTAACTCTTTGCAAGATGATTCTTAGCAAAATCTTCATGATGTGGCTCATTAGGCTAATTGTTTGATGTTGATCACATTCCAAGCCTTATTTCTTCAGAATTGCAATAAGTATAGACTTGCATAATTCTGGAGGTATTTCTACAATCTATATATATAAAAGGCAATGTGTATCCGTATGTATTTGATGCGTTCGATAACAGTCCATCCGATTGAGATGAAATTTTCTACACGTCTTCTTTTCATTCCCATGCAACCGACTGTCATAGTTTTTTAGTGTAACATCGGCTACTTATTTACAAAAATTTAATATTTCATTTTTCATTATCATTTCCATATAGCAAGGGGACTTAACATAAGAAAAGTTATTTCAAGGGGCATAACTTTTAATAACATTGCTATATACTTGATAGTCATATTGTTGCATCGTTTTCAAAGATTTATAAACTCTTTGTCTATAGTTATTTACAGGCATATGAGTTATAATAAATAATGATATAATCTTTAAGGCATTTTCATAGTTTTCATACAAATAATGCATAATGCATAACATTGTAACTCATCTTTTTATGTTTAAAGAAGTTATCTACAGTCGTGTAGGTGATTAAAAACAGTTTTCATTAAAAATAATGGATGGTGTGTGGAAGGACATTCTTAAGTTACTTTTTTTTTGTTATATGAATTTAATGAGACGCTCCCCGCTAGGAGCTGGGCGAAGCCGCGCCGGGTCAGATAGATAGACAGACAGACAAACAGATAGTCGGGAACGGGAGCTTATATGACTACTTATATGAATTAAACGAGATGCTCCCACCAGAGGCTGGGCTAAGCCGGGCCGGGTCAGACAGTCAGACAGACAGTCGGGAATAAGAGCTTATATGACTACTTATATGAATTAAATGAGATGCTCCCCACCAGGGACTGGGTGAAGCCGGGCCGGGTCAGACTGACAGACAGTCGGGAATGGGAGCTTATATGACTACTTATGTGAATTAAATGAGATGCTCCCCACCAGGAGCTGGGCGAAGCCGGGTCAGGTCAGACAGACAGACAGACAAACAAGCAGACAGGACAGACAGACAGACAGACAGACAGACAGACAGATAGATAGATAGATAGATAGATAGATAGATAGATAGATAGATAGATAGATAGATAGATAGATAGATAGATAGATAAATCCCCGCCAGGGCCTGGGCGAAGCCGGGCCGGGTCAGCTAGTATTATATATTGTGTACGGCAGTCTGGTGATCTGATACAACAAACACGGACATCAACAAACATGTACAGCACCAAATATGTACAAAAGCAAACATGGACAAAAACATATGTGTACATCAACAAACATGTACAACAATACAACTAAAGTACAACTAACCTGACTGTAGGAACACACACAGAGAGACATATCACACACAACAACAAACACGGACAACAGCAAACATGGATGGCAGCAAACATGGATGGCAGCAAACATGGATGACAGCAAACATGTATGAAAAGAAACTTGGACGACAGCAACCATGGACAACAGCAATCGCAGACATTAACATACATGTACAACAATACAACTAAAGTACAACTAACTTGACTGTAGAAACACACACACTGATAAATATCACACACATCAACAAACTTGGACAACAGCAACCATGGATGACAGCAAACATGCACGATGACAAATATGCATGACAGCTAACGTGGAGGACAGCAACCATAGATGACAACAAACATAGACAACAGCAACCATGGATGACAGTAAACATGGATGACAGCAACCATGGACGACAGCAACCATTGACAACAAACAAGTACGACAACAAACATGTACAACAAACATGGAAAATGGCAAATATGGAGAACAAACATGGACAACAGCAAACACGGACAACAGAAACCATGGACAACAGCAACCATGTATGACAACAAACAGGGACAATGGCAAACATAGACAACAGCAAATATGGGCGACCACAAAGATGGACAAGAACATGTACAAGAAGAAAAGCAACCTGATTGCAGGGACAAGAAATAGGCCACCCAAGCAACAAGCTGGTAGTTTCTGATGCCTTCTCCTGACACCACAGAGAACACAGCCGTCTGAGCCAGCAGTGGAAGGGCACCTGAGCTGTTCAACTCTTTCAGTAGTGGCCTCCAAAACTCTGCAATCTCCACAGGGATTGTGGGAGGAAGTTGTGACATCAGATCTGTATGGTTTGATTTCATGTGAAACGTTATTTGTGACAGCTGTCATTCAGGTAATGTAGATAGGTTAGGTCTGATGTATGGGCACAAGACAAAACACGTGGATGTAGGAACATATGACAAGATACATGGATTTAGGGACACAAGACAAGATACATGGATGTAGGGACACAAGACAAGAACATCTGGATGTAGGGACACAAGCAAGACACACTGATGTAGAGACACAAGGCAAGATACATGGATGTAGGGACACAAGGCAAGACATACGGATGTAGGGACATGTGATAAGATACATGGATGTAGGGACACAAGACAAGACACATGGATGTAGGAACATATGACAAGATACATGGATTTAGGGACACAAGACAAGATACATGGATGTAGGGACACAAGGCAAGACATATGGATGTAGGGACATGTGACAAGATACATGGATGTAGGGACACAAGACAAGACATGTGGATGTAGGAACATATGACAAGATACATGGATTTAGGGACACAAGACAAGATACATGGATTTAGGGACACAAGACAAGATACATGGATGTAGGGACACAAGACAAGACATCTGGATGTAGGGACACAAAGCAAGACATATGGATGTAGGGACATATGACAAGATACATGGATGAAGGGACACAAGACAAGACATGTGGATGTAGGGACATATGACAAGATACATGGATGAAGGGACACAAGACAAGACATGTGGATGTAGGGACATATACCAAGACACATGGATGAAGGGACACAAGACACATGGATGTAGGGACATATGACAAGATACATGGATGTAGGGACATAAGACAAGACATGTATGTAGGGACACAAGACAAGATGCATGTATGTAGGGACACAAGACAAGACGCATGGATGTAGGGGCACAAGACAAGACACATGGATGTAGGGACACAAGACAAGACACATGGATGTAGGGACACAAGACAAGATACATGTATGTAAGGACACAAGACAAGACACACTGATGTAGAGACACAAGACCAGATACATGGAGTAGGGACACAAGATTAGACACATGGATGTAATGACACAAGACAAGACATGTATGTAAGGACACAAGACAAGATATGGATATAGGGACATATGAATGTACAGAATGGAAGATAAACTTTATAGACCACTGAGAGAACTAAACAAGACAGTGAAGTTTATGCACGAGACAATATTGCAGATGCACACAATAAATTTCAAGCTAACAAAAGAAGAAGAAGGATGTATGGAAACAATACAAGACACAGAAACATAGAAATATGGAAACATACAAGGCACAGAAACGTGGATGTATGGACCAACAACACACTTACCATCAGCACTGACACCAAATGCTGCCAGCTGGTCCTCAGTGGAGATCAGTGCCCCGTCCTCAAGAACACACTTGATGAACCTCAATCTGTGCACACAACAAGGCAGAGGCATCACTGGTCATGACACACTACAATGTGTTGGTCAACAATGGACATGACACACTACAATGTGTGGGTCAACACTGGATGTGATACATTATAATGTGTGGTCAACACTGGACATTATACACTACAATGTGTGGGTCATCACTGGACATGATACACTACAATGTGTGGTCAACACTGGACATGATACACTACAATGTGTGGGTCAACACTGGATGTGATACATTATAATGTGTGGTCAACACTGGACATTATACACTACAATGTGTGGTCAACACTGGACATTATACACTACAATGTGTGGGTCATCACTGGACATTATACACTACAATGTGTGGTCAACACTGGACATGATACACTACAATGTGTGGGTCATCACTGGACATTATACACTACAATGTGTGGGTCATCACTGGACATTATACACTACAATGTGTGGGACAACACTGGACATTATACACTACAATGTGTGGGTCAACAATGGACATTATACACTACCATTTTTAAAGCGACTTTTAATACACTACTATGTGTGATCATCACTGGATATATTTATACAAACCAAAAAAAAGTAAATTAAAAAACCCTTTTCGACACCTTAAGGTGGGTGCATTTGGTAGATGATTACCCCCTTCCTCAAGTGACTTACCCACTTTGAACGAGTGTTGTCCACACACTACTAGTGACTGCACAGGTCTGATATTGCATAAGGATTAGCTACCCTATTACCAGTGTCCCTCACCATCAGGCCAACCCACTTCAAGATACTTGTAATATAAGACCCTAAGTCAAGGACGAGAGATCAACATTTAAGTCCAACTGACTGGAATGTGGAGCAAAGTAACCATGCCACGGTTAGAAGAGAAAGTCTCAGTGTGTTAAACCTCTCAGCAACGTTGACTCCATATTTTTGTAGATCAATTAGCATTCTGTGGACGTGGTCAATATCACTTTCAAGGTGTGGGTTTGGTATGAGTGGAAGTTACGCCTGGACGAGTGTTTGGGGAATGCGCGGAACACGTGTTGTGGGGGTTAAAAAAGATCACTTTCGGGTTTGAACCACGAGTACCAGTTACGATGCGGTCCAGGTAGGACGCGTTGGCACGAGGGTGAGAAATGACACCAGCTGAGTGCCTCTGTATAATTGGTGTTAGTCGCAAGTGTTAGTATTGATGCTTATTTTACTTGAGTATAATTGTGTAGTGAACTGTGAATGAAGATTCCATTGTATAGGTGAAGCCATATAATAAATAATGAAAACAGCGTGGACTTTTGTTACGTCCGTCAGTTAGACTTGTGGTGTCGGCGTGTAAGTTGGGAAGGACGATTGGTTAGTAAACAAGGACAAGTCATCCAGGTTTGATTGCAGTGGTTTTGAGGCAGCAAATCATGGTGCACAGAACGTTAGATATTCAAATACAGAGCACAAATGCATCGCCACGAGCGAATGCCAGCCATGGACCAAACTTGCTGAGAGAATGACAACCAGTAGAAGCGAGAAGAAGCAAAGGAATAAAGTTGGGTCCATGACAACCGCCTTTTCTTTCTAGAACATTTCCTGGTGCCCAGTTTATGCTGGGTCAACCAGAGAGGCCAGGTTATTGTTGTTGAAATCCCTCGCCTGGATGGAGGTTCTAAACCCATGAACCCCGAGTCTAACAGCCAGCCTGCCAGCCTGCGTGCTACCACTGCTCCCAATCTACAGCGTATCATCGTCATAGTCACACTTATGCAGTTTCAACTTCATAGTAACGAGCACCCATAATTGCTCCATTCCTGTGCCAGCGAAAACCAAATGAAATGCTCATCATGTATAATATGTGGGCTATCACTGGACATATCTACACAAACTGCAACAGCGACAATTTCTTTAATAAATATAAACTCCATGTTTTCAAAGTCCTTTCCAGCTATTGTCAGCAGTCCAAATCCCAGTATACCAATTTTGATGTTGCTCATATTTGTCTCCATCATGCAGAGTTTTGTAAAACCTAGAAACTCTAAATTGCTTTTCCGGAGTGTTTGTTCACATCAAGTGGTACTGCAGTCCTTGATTCAATAACTAGATGACCGACATATGGACAACCAACAATGAGATGAGAGAACAGTGTAGACTAGACAGTTACCTATTCTGTGTAAGGTATTTCTGAAGTATCTTCACATGGGTGTGTGACATCCGTTTGTTGACATTGCCTTCCTCTTTTTCTTTGTCATCTGCATTCAGCTCCTGCAATAAATCGACTCACATGTCAACAATTGTATTAAATGCTGAGTGTGAAGCTATCAATGTCAACTACTGGGTTATCATGTCAACGATTGCATCGAAACATTAAGTGTCAAGATATCAGTCATTTAGTGTTATGTCAACTATTGTATCTAAACATTGAGTGTAGGTCAGCATAGCCTTATGGATAAGAACACATGTTCTTAAACATCCAGTGTGCTGATGCCGAGGTAAGGGGTTCAACTCCTATATTGGTCAGTTGGACTAAAATGTTGACCTATCGTCCTTGACTTGGGGATGTAAATTACAAGTACCTCTGAAGTCGGAGTGGGTTTGCCTGATGGTGAGGGACATTGTTAATAGGGAAAGCTAATCCGCATGCAAAACTCAGTCCAGCACTACTAGAAGTAGTGTTATGGACTACGCTTGAGTTCAAAAGCAAGCAAGCGCACACACAAAAAATAAACAAACATTGAGTGTGAAGCTCAACGATTGTATCTAAACATTGAGTGTGAAGCTCAACGATTGTATCTAAACACTCCCCCGATGTGTCTCCACCTTGCTGTGGTGGGGGGGCTTGCGTGTCCCATCGACCCCATTTGCTTGCCGATGGATGAAAAACTACATATCGGACAGCTTATGGGATAGGGACCAGACTAAGAGAGACACAACCTGCTGCTCTGCAGGTTAGATTGAGAATAGCAGTCAAAAATTTAAATTAGGTGCACGAAGGCAGAAGTTCTTGGTCCGGACAAAAACTCTTAAGGCTCCCTGTCGAGGGCTGTGGCAGCCACAAACCCTCGGATCTGAGAGCCGGGCCGATACCCACCTACCGAAAAATAGGGGTGAGATACTAAGCAAGCTACATGCTCAGGTCTGATACATTTTCGAAGGCTCTCAGCTGGGGGATATGAGGGATTCCCGGATGAGAGAGCCTGGCCGTTTCTCGTTCAGTGCTGCACAAAGGTAAGGTGCTGAGCCGGCAGCACATGTAGCCTACCTCGTGAGCGAGTACAAAAAGTCAGAAAAGTGCCCCAGTCGAGGGAAATGGTTACGAAAACTGTCTGTATCTAATTCATAGAGAGTGTAGACAAAAGTGGAAGAACGTCTCAATGACGCGAAATGGAACGCACGGCGAGCGAACCTATTGCATGGTCCGAAGTCAAAAGCAAAAGCTTACCGAGTGGATGTCGCTCGCAGTCTGACCGCTCCTGGTGTGTGCTTGAGCGACCAGTGGCAAGCGATATGCCCAACACATGGAAGTGAGGAACTAAAGCAGCCATGAGCAGGACGTGGCAACTCCTCGAGTCAGCCCAGTCTCAGAGCAATATGTGCCGGCTCTGCAATTATGGCCTCCCTGGATAGTGAGGGAATGCCCATGGTCTGCCCCTGCCTTCCCTTGAGGGCCGACCGCGATGTCGTTGATCGTTCTATCTTGACCAGCTGAGATGAGGGCGACATCACAACAGTCTTATGTGCCTCGAAACCAGAGGAAGGCTAACCTCATTAAAAAATGCCTGCCGGAAGTCGGAAGTGTCGTCCTACGGGTGGCAAACTAAAAATTGACACTGCGCAATTACGTCCGAGTGAAATGTCTCGTCCGAATGTCTCTCGTGCTAGGAACAGCTCTGACTACCTAGTTTCCGAATGCCGCTTTTGTTCGGAACAGCTCTGACTAGGTAGTTTTCCGAATGTCTGTCATGCCTGGAACAGCTCTGACGGGCGCAACGACAAGCACATGTCCGAAAACTCGCTGAGTGGATACCGTCTGCAAACTTGTCTGGTTTGTGCGGGAATGACCTGGGGCAAACAAAATGACCAATATATTGAAGTGAAGATTTAAAGCAGCCATGAGCAGGACTGACGATACCCTCGGTGAGCCCAGATCCAGGGCGCTATGTGTCGGCCCTGCAACTATGGAAGCAACCTTGGATGGCGGAAAATGCTATGAACTGTCCCTGCCTTCCTTTGAGGGATGACCGTTGTCTTCGACCGTTCAACCTTGGCCAGCTGGGCTGTGGATGGCACCACAAAAGTGAGAGTCTCCCAGGAATGCTACCTGGTCAAAAAAGCACGCTGTAGCCGGATGTGTTGGCCTACGGGTTTCGGCCCAAGGGCGCATAACTGACACACCGCAATCACATCTGAAAAAACACTCCGGATGAACGAAAAGAAGAAGTAGTATCTAAACATTGAGTGTGAAGCTCAACGACTATATCTAAACACTGTGTGTGAAGCTCAACACTATCTAAATATTGAGTGTAAAGCTATCAAGGTTATTTAGTGCACTATCATGCTGACCAGCCAGCTACATACAGACAGCAGTTATCTGGGCAGAGGTCAGTAATATGGACAGCAGAGAGACTGACCACTGCAAACATCTCAACCTGTCAGCTACAGCAGAGAACAAGACCTCCTCATTTCTGGTGTTTGTCCAGTTTTTTTTTTGCTTGAGGAGCCCATTCACAACAGCCACATACTAGCTGTTCAGCCCTCAAGGTAAGGCACGGACAACATATGGCAATCCTCGCCGCCCAAGGAGGCTTCCATTACTGTATGAGCAGAAACATGATGCTCTGGTTCTGGCCCTCCCAAGGAGTCTTCCATTGTAGAGCAGACACATGATGCTCTGGTTCTGGCCCTCCCAAGGAGTCTTCCATTGTAGAACAGACATTTGATATTCTGGTTCTGGCCCTCCCAAGGAGTCTTCCATTGTAGAGCAGACACATGATATTCTGGTTATGGCCCTCCCAAGGAGTCTTCCATTGTAGAACAGACATATGATATTCTGGTTCTGGCCCTCCCAAGGAGTCTTCCATTGTAGAGCAGACACATGATGCTCTGGTTCTGGCCCTCCCAAGGAGTCTTCCATTGTAGAACAGACATTTGATATTCTGGTTCTGGCCCTCCCAAGGAGTCTTCCATTGTAGAGCAGACACATGATATTCTGGTTATGGCCCTCCCAAGGAGTCTTCCATTGTAGAACAGACATATGATATTCTGGTTATGGCCCTCCCAAGGAGTCTTCCATTGTAGAACAGACATATGATATTCTGGTTCTGGCCCTCCCAAGGAGTCTTCCATTGTAGAGCAGACACATGATATTCTGGTTATGGCCCTCCCAAGGAGTCTTCCACAGACACATGATATTCTGGTTATGGCCCTCCTAAGGAGTCTTCCATTGTAGAACAGACATATGATATTCTGGTTATGGCCCTCCCAAGGAGTCTTCCATTGTAGAGCAGACACATGATATTCTGGTTCTGGCCCTCCCAGGGAGGCTTCCATTGTACAACACACATATGACACTCTGGTTATGGCCCTCCCAGGGAGGCTTCCATTGTAGAACACACATGTGACACTCTGGTTATGGCCCTCCCAGGGAGGCTTCCATTGTAGAGCACACACATGATATTCTGGTTCTGGCCCTCCCAGGGAGGCTTCCATTACTGTAGAGCAGTTTTCTAGTGTATTTGTCTTCATAACGTGTCCACAAAATCTTGGCTAGCTACGACTCATTTCTCCAATCAGTTTACAGTTTTTATTGGTTTTTCTGTCCATCCATGTATTCTGTGCGTTTTCCTCAGAAACCACATATCCACTGCCATTATATTTTTTTTGCGCTTGCTCGCTTTGAACTCAAGCGTAGTCTATACACACTACTTCTAGTAGTGCTGGACTGAATTTTGTGTGTGGATTAGCTTTCCATTGCCATGACATGTTTCTCAGCTTGTCTGCTCGTTGTCCATATTTCACAAAACCTGTACAGAACAGCTAACCTATACCGTATGTGTGGGATCAGCCACGACTCCTTGACAAACAAACAGCAATCACCACATGCAGACATCATGTGCCCTTGCCCATGTGTCTGACAACACACAAGAGTGCAAGTGCTCCTCCAGAATGAAGATGAAACAAGGAAATATTATTACCTGATAACGATCTTTCTGAAAATCGTACAAAGTTCGTCTGATGACATCCATTTTCACTCTTCTGGGAAAGACCTGGTCATCTTTGTCATCTGCCAGACTTTCAAGTGTCTGGTGCTTCCAGAAGTGCTCCTTCAGGTAGTGAAGTGCCCACCTGCTTCCTGTGACCAGAGCACCCAGAGAGGGCAGGCTGCTGTGTGTGGCTTCATGGCGCAGTCGCACAATCCATTCAGGGATACCAAACTGGTGAACAACACAAGAAACTTATAGGAACAACTACAGCCATCCTAGAGAAACTGTGAGGCACTGACGTATTAATGCAACAATAAACACAGACTTATACTTATGCAAGGGAGTTGCAGTGTTGCGGTAGCTAGAATGCTTGCCTAATGGCTCGGTGGTCATGTGTTCAGATCCCCAATCAAGGCTGGATGTTTACATATGTACCGCCACTGCCAGGTCCACCCAGCTGACAACTGGTACCAGGACATGCTCTGGGAGGTACAGGCGGTCCACGTGATAGTGCCCACATGACCCACTGAGTGTCAATGGGTCTATACAAATGAGGGGCTAGCACCATACATTCAATGCCCCGTCAGGAGCAGAACTGATCATTTACTTGTTATTTTACTCAGTACTTTTACAACACTGACACCACATACACATTTGATGTACTTTCATAACATCAGACAAATGGTTGCCACATATATGTGTAATTATATCCTGAAATACATAATTTTCACATACCTATGTATTTCCATATCACAAACATGTCATATATCTATGTACTTTCATATTACCAAACACTGCTGTCACATATCTATGTACTTTCATATTACCAAACACAGTTGTCACATATCTATGTACTTTCATATTACCAAACACAGTTGTCACATATCTATGTACTTTCATATTACCAAACACTGCTGTCACATATCTATGTACTTTCATATTACCAAACACAGTTGTCACATATCTATGTACTTTCATATTACCAAACACAGTTGTCACATATCTATGTACTTTCATTTCACCAAACACAGTTGTCACTGCCATGAGATGGATACGAGAAACAGAGTATGTGTGTAAAACGATGTCACTAAGACACAAGTTGAGAAATCAACCCAACACCGGGGCACGAGTGGGCAGAGTTAATGTGGTCACATGACTGCGCCCAGGCAAAAGACCGGAAAACGTGTGCTCGTTAGACGGAGCTGAGACGTGAAAGGGAAAGGTTGATTTGGAGAAGTTTGAAAGTGTTTTGCAATGTTTGAAGTCCTCGGAGACTCAGTCCAAAAGTTAAAGAATGTTCCTGTTATGAAAGTTTGTGATTGGAAAGCAACACATTGAAGCTGACACCTGACGATGGGCTGTAAATGCCGACCAGCGGTGGCGAGATAGCTGACACAGTTTTGAGAACACTTCGACCAGAAATGGCGGGCAGAGACACGCCGTGACAAAGCCTTGTTGGTCACAACTGAGATGCGTGAGTAGGACTATTGAGCACGTAAGAAGTGAATTATACAATTAGACGATCTATAAGATGTATCAACTAGAGTTCCTAATGACGATTAGACTAACTATGCATTATATATTGGTAGTCAGTGGGTGTGCTGGTCATATGCAGAACGCTGAACGGCAGGAAGCCGGCGGTGTATGACAGCCACGGTTGATAACTGTTCTACAATAAAAGTGACTGTGTTGTCTAAGGATGCAACGGACTTGTGAGTTGTATACATAATAGATCTGTACATCGTAACGTGTTTGTTCGAGCCATAATTAATATTTCACCCTGGACAAATCCCAAGATGTCGGACCAGTTGGAATGATGCTGTCATGTGGCACGGTTTCGGCACTTGGCAGTCACATATCTAGGAACTTTCATATTACCAAACAAACAGTTGTCACATTTCTATGTGCGTTTATATAACCAAACAGTTGTCACATCTTTATGTACTTTCATTTTATCAAACACAATTGCCACATTTCTATGTACTTTCATTTTACCAAACACAGCTGTCACGTTTCTATGTACTTTCATATTACCAAACACAGTTGTCACATATCTAGGAACTTTCATATTACCAAACACAGTTGTCACATATCTAGGAACTTTCATATTACCAAACACAGTTGTCACATATCTAGGAACTTTCATATTACCAAACACAGTTGTCACATATCTAGGAACTTTCATATTACCAAACACAGTTGTCACATATCTATGTACTTTCATATTACCAAACACAGTTGTCACATATCTAGGAACTTTCATATTACCAAACACAGTTGTCACATATCTATGTACTTTCATATTACCAAACACAGTTGTCACATATCTATGTACTTTCATATTACCAAACACAGTTGTCACATATCTAGAAACTTTCATATTACCAAACACAGTTGTCACATATCTAGGAACTTTCATATTACCAAACACAGTTGTCACATTTCTATGTGCGTTTATATAACCAAACAGTAGTCACATCTTTATGTACTTTCATTTTACCAAACACAGATGTCACATATCTATGTAATTTCATATTACCAAACACAGTTGTCACATATCTAGGAACTTTCATATTACCAAACATAGTTGTCACATATCTAGGAACTTTCATATTACCAAACACAGTTGTCACATTTCTATGTGCGTTTATATAACCAAACAGTAGTCACATCTTTATGTACTTTCATTTTACCAAACACAGATGTCACTTTTCTATGTACTTTCATATTGCCAAACACAGTTGTCACATATCTATGTACTTTCATATTACCAAACACAGTTGTCACATATCTATGTACTTTCATATTACTAAACACAGTTGTCAAATATCTATGTACTTTCATATTACCAAACACAGTTGTCACATATTTATGTACTTTCATATTACCAAATACAGTTGTCACATTCCTATGTATTTTCACACCACAAACAGTTGTCAAATTTCTGTCTAGCACCTTGCCATCTTGATAGACAATAGTTTGTACTTCAAAATATTACAACCCATGGCGGTAGTGAATGTGACTGAATAAACAAATCCACACGGTAAATGGTCGTTTACAATGGGTGCACATGATCGGATGGTCATGTCCACCATCACGCACCATCTGACGTCTCACTCGCTCAAGTGTGTGATCTACCTGCAATCATTTAAATCTTTGTCTTTTATCCATTCCTGATTTTCCCCTCCATGTAACGTGGTCAGTGGCAACTTGCTACCAAGGTGCAATATCAACGCCTGTATTATTCATGTCCTGCTTACACACATCTTTGTACAGTAGTAAAGACCGACCCCAAGAACTTTTACCCATCTTAATTCACCTAAAACAAATAACCTGTGGAATTCAACCATCACATGCCTATGTACTTTCATAACAACAAACACAGTTCTATGTTTATAACACCAGCAATACATTCATGAAACAAGTAAGCTGAGTGATGTTTCTGTACAAGACACTGCAAGCAACAGATGATTGTAAGCTGATGCCCCTACCTCTCTGGCCACAAGATGAACAGGCTGGGCTATGGCTTTTGTTTGACCTTTCTCTGTGACATGGTTCACAAACCTGGAACAGATGTTGAAATAACAGGTGATGCAATCAGCAATGCAACTTTAGGTGACACAACAAAGTTGTACCAACAAATTATCAAGATGAATCAGTTAAGGAGAATATTACACAAAACTTCACAATACAATAGGTAATCACAGAAATGGAAATGACATTCTGAAAGGTGAATTGACTGTCACGATATGATCAAGTAACACAGGTTATCAAGAGATCATGGACTTGGCGTAATGAACAAATATGGAAAATTATTCAACAGTGTTTTTGCGTAGAGAATCAACGTAATGTGGAAGTGTTGTTCCACATAAAAGATTACATTTATTGATGCACATTTTGTAGCGTATAGTGTCCAGTGATAATCGAAGCAACACCACAAACAATCAACAACTAAGGTAATCAACAATTGAGAAAACAACAACAAAGACAATAAACAACTAAGACAATCAACAATTGAGAAAACAACAACAAAGACAATCATCAAATGAGACAACAACAAAGACAATCAACAACTGGGTGAACCAACAACTACGACATTCAACAACTTTGGGAACCAACAACTATGACAATCAACAACTGAGGGAACCAACACTACAACTCACCTGAATCCATGACATTCCACTTGACTTTTATAAGAATTTGTTTGTTGTATATACTTTTTAGGACGTCAACCCCATGATTTTTTTGGCTGTTCGTGATTTCTTGGCATGTTTATGTTCAGTAGTTTGCCACTGCTTTTTGAACAACCAGCACTAAAACCATTTTCAAAAAAATAACCAATGCAAGGCGGTCTGCTGCCAAATTGACCACAGCTGTGTTTTGAATGCGTCCGTAATGCTTGTGCCATGGAGCCAGCGACTTTATAAGAACCCACCTGATTTCATGACATCTCTGGTGGTTCTATAACAAGTCACCTGGCTGTATAAGCACCCACCTGAGTTCATAACACCTCTGGTGGTTCTATAACAAGCCACCAGACTGCATGAGCACCCACATGATTTCATGACAACTCTGGTGGTTCTATAACTGACTGTATAAGCACTCACCTGAGTTCATGACAGCTCTGATGGTTCTATAACAAGCCACCTGACTGTATAAGCACCCACCTGATTTCACATCTCTGGTGGTTCTATAACAAGCCACCTGACTGTATAAGCACCCACCTGATGTCACCAGGAGCCACACTAGCAGTGGCCAGACACTCGCCTGTCATATCGGTGGTCTTGGGTTCCATCCGCATCCGGGTGGCTTCAAATTCTTTTTAATGGACCTGGGCTCCTGGCTTGACTCAGCCCAAACGGGGTACCAGGAAATGCCTTGGGAAGTAAAGGTGACCGGTGTGCTACACACTAAGTCAGCCACTGAGTTCCGTCTGGTCTGCCAAAATATGTCTAGCCCTAAATCCCCAGTGTACCTTAGGCGAGTCAAAGGGCCCTTTACGTATTTGATTTCCTGGAACCCACCTGATCAGAGCTAAACTGTAACTTGATCTCAACAGAGCCTCCCTGGACAGCAGTGCACCCTCTCTCTCTGTCCTGGCGTGATCCAAGCTGGCCTGTGTCAGCATTCCAGAACTTTCTATTGCTACAGACAGCTTACTACCTGCCCTGTGTAGGAAGGACAATCAGAAATGTGCTTGAAGCATGACAACTGACATCAAGCAAACATAATCAACAGCAGGTAAACAATCAATTAACATGACAAGATGCAAAAAAAACATGATCACTTAATAAATTAGACACACTGTAGACATAATCAATCAATCAATTAAGAAAGTATACAGAAAACATAATCAATCACTCCACAAACCACAACAGCAACATTGATTAATTAACAAACAAGACATAGAAAACATATTTGACTAATGAACAAGACATCCAGACAACCAATCAACAAACAAGAAATAAAACGTAATCAACAAACACAATCAACCAGTCAAAAAAAAAAGACAGTAAACAACAAACACAATCAACCAGACAACTAACAGGACATATGAGGGTAAGTTAATAAGTAAGTCACAAATGGCTGTAGAAAATAACTAAAAATGATAACAACTTGAAACCAGTTTATTTTTATACATACATTGTCCCTTTATTTCTCAACATAATTTCCACCAACACTGATGTACTTATCCCATCGTTTTATCAATCCTCCCAAACCTGCTGCATAGATCTGCATGCTCTGTTTTCTAAACCACGTTTTCACTTCACATTCAACTTCGGCATAATTCGCAAAATGCCTCCCACCAAGGTGGGTTTCCTGTTTATGCTGACAAATCTTTGTCCCGTAAAGCGGTGCATAGCGGGTAGAAAAAGTTACGAGGGCGAGTCAATAAGTAAGTCATACAGTTCTGTGGAATGGCAGGTAAATGAAAACAAAGCATGCAGTTCTATGCAGCTGGTGCTCTATTAGAATAGATGGTGAGACATCAGATTGGTTTGACATCAAACAAGGAGTCCGTCAGGGCTGCGTGCTGTCACCCTATTTGTTTAACCTGTAAGCCGAAAATATAATGAGAAATGTAAGAGATGATATAAACAGAGAGCTATATGAAGCCCTAAATATCGGCGGTCATGACATACCAGAGATTCGATATGCTGATGATACAGTATTACTATCCACAACACAGAATGGCATAGAAAACCTAATAGCCTCAACCCAATTGAATAGTGAAAATCACAATTTATATCTTAACATAGCAAAAACAAAGATAATGCATATAGACAAAACTACTATGGAGAAAGAAATATACGTTAATGGGGAAAAATTGGAGGTGGTGGAAAATTTTGAATATCTTGGGTCACTGATTACCAACAATGGTGACACAATGACAGAAATTAAACGACAACTATCAATTGCTCTTCAAAGGCTAAAACAGCTGAATAAATTATGGAGTGGGACAGACAGAACTACAAAAATTAGATTTTTAAGAGCATGCATCTTTCCCATTGCAACATACGCCTGTGAGACATGGACACTTACTAAACAAGCTGAACAGCGCATAAATGCCTTTGAATATAAATGTTATAGACGAGTTCTAAGAATATCTTGGGTATAGAAAAGAACAAATGCATCCATACGTAAAGAATTGAATATTGAAGAAGGTTGGCTATTAAAGACGATAAAACAAAAAAATTGAAATATTTTGGTCATTTGAAACGTCACGAAAGTTTGGAAAGAACAATATTGGAAGGATATATGCCTGTGAAGAGAGGAAGAGGAAGGCCAAAGAGAAGATGGGTGCAGGATGTGGCGGATGATCTCCAGATGGGTGTATCAGACCCTGGACGGTTCCAAATTGCTGTATGTAGCCGGGGCGCAGTGTTGGGGTGAGCGCCCAACATTGCTTAAATACCCCAATGGCTCGTGAATACATAACCTCTGCAGCAAAAGTCCAACTCCTGGCCTTCACGTGGCGGAACTGTTTTAACTAACAGGAGAAGGGGCGACGGCGAGTATCTGGCGCCGGAAAATAACCAGTGTGCTCTAGATGTGTATACACATACATGCATGTGCAGACACGTGTGTGCGTGTGTACACATCTAAACTCGAGTGAGACCACAGTCTGCTCTAGCAAAGGAAAGGTGCTGAAGACGGAGGCAACCAGCCAGGAGGCGCACCACAGAAATCAGGATGCCACGCAATTACGCAAAATGGAATATGTCGACTGCTGCTAAACGTTATGATGCTCGCCCTGCTTTGGACCCCCAGTCAGGTGCAGTCCCGGGCCCTATGTCTCGAAAGGGTCCAACCCCAACTACTGGAGGTCCTTCTCAGATGTCCTGTGGAGCCAGGGGACATGAGAATAGAACAGCTGGCCATACTAAACTAAGACTTAAAATAATGCACTGGAATGCGGAGGGAGTCAGCAACAAAAAAGTAGAATTAGAAAACATCCTGGACAAAGAAAAAGTAAGCATATGTTGCTTGCAAGAAACTCACCTCAACGAAAATATAGCCTTCAAAATCAGAGGCTAACAGTGTTACCGATCTGACCGAAAGGACAGGCGAAAAGGTGGGATACTTACCCTTGTAAAAAATAACATCACTGCTTCCCAAATCGAAGTCTATATGGAAGGGGCTGAGTATCAGACACTTAAACTTAAAACAGGCTATACAGACCTACATCTGATCAATTACTACTGTCCAAGTGACCGTCCACAGGCACTGGACACACTACCATTAACAGAAAAAATGATTGTGTGCTGCAATTTCAACAGCCACTCGCAGAGTTGGGGCTATGATCACATGGACCAGAGAGGAGAGAGACTGGAAGACTGGCAGGATGAGAATAGATTCATCTTGGTTAACAAGCCGTCCGACCCACATACTTTCTACTCGAGATCATGGCACTCTACAACTACACCTGACCTGGCTTTTCATTCACCAGACCTGGAGTGGAACATTACACGAATTGTTGGGAAACAACTAGGTGGCAGTGACCATCGACCAGTCTTTCTAACTATAGAAAATGAGCTTGTAAGTGAAAGCAGCACCCTCTCGAGGTGGAACTACAAGAAAGCAGACTGGGCAGTGTACAAGCATCGCACCAGCATACTGGTTAGAAACCTGAACACTGAGAAAGACATAAATAAAGTAGTTGAAGAGTTTGGGAAATGCATACTACAGGCAGCACGAGAAACAGTACCAAGAGGAGCCCGTAGACAATATAAACCCTACTGGAGTAGTGAACTGGAACAGTTGCATAATGATGTGGAAGTATGTAGAAAGCAAGCAGAGGCCACACCCAGCCAAGAGCACCACAATAAATTCCAGCATGCAAAAGCCAAATTTCAAAGGGCCAAGCTGCAGGCTAGACGGAAAAGCTGACAGGAAAAAACAGAGTCTCTGAACTTTGAAAGAGACACAAGGAAATTGTGGAAGCTAATAAAACAACTTAACGATGAGGGCACAGGGAGAAACTCAAAAATTGCGCTACATAAAGATGGAAACATCTTAACAAGAAAGCAAGCAGCTGACCATTTTGCGGACTCATTCGCACAAGATAACAATATCAAAATCAGTCCAGAGAAACAACAAGAGATTCAAGAGAAACGGCAACATACAGGACAGAAGGAAATAGTACATGAGGTTCTGGAGGCACCCATCACAATCAGCGAACTGGAGTTAGCCATATCAAAACTGAAAATGAGAAAGTCACCAGGAGCTGATGGTATCTCCAATGAAATGATCAGGAACCTAGGAACAGAGGCCAAAGCAAAGCTGTTGCAGATCTTCAATAACAGTTGGACCTTAGGCAGTGTTCCACAAGCCTGGAGAGAAGCAATCATGATACCCCTCCTAAAATCAGGGAAAGATAGTTCCATTGCCTCTAGCTACAGACCAATTAGCCTCACCAGCTGTCTCTGCAAAACACTGGAGCGCATCATCAATCACAGACTGCAGTGGTACATTGAAAGTAAAAACATCCTTGTGCCACAGCAGGCTGGCTTTAGGCAGTGCTACTCTACGGAAGATCAGACAACCTACCTCTCTCAAGAAATTGAGGATGCATTCCAAGAGAAGAAGCTGGTGCTTGGAGCATGGATAGATTTGAAGAAAGCCTTTGACAAAGTCTGGAAAGAAGGTCTGATGAATAAACTGAGAAACTGCAAAGTCAATGGAAGAATGTACAAATGGGTGAAAGCATACTTGCACAACAGAAGAGCCCGAGTACAGATAGACGGACTAAAGAGCAAGAAAGTACTACTGCGTCACGGAGTTCCCCAGGGCGGAGTATGTAGCAGTAAGTATATATGGGGTGGGCAAAACTACAGCACGCTTGAGCATCAGGGTAGAATGGGAAGAAAGATGCTCAAGTCGTGACGTAGTTTGTGGTTATGGATCAGTTAACATCGGGGACTAGAGAAGAGATGGACGTATGATTTAACTGAGCAACATCTGGCTTGATTCTGAATAAAGTAACATGGAGCTGGAACCGTCTTTGAGTTGATAGTCCATCGTCCCTTCGCTGTACTGTTATAGTACAGAATTGTTGCCCAGACCAGGACGAATAACTTCAATTGTCGCGGTACATAGCGGACGTACTAACCCACTATATTTGATGCAGCCACTACTTCATACAGCGTTTGTGGGGAAAATGCGGTGCCTTTGAAACATTGGCACGTTATCAGATTGTTGCTGAACGGACTTCAGGAGGTTTTCCAAAATGCCCGACCTAGACTGGCACCGGAACAGATCAACCTTTAATGTCTTCATGCGGTGGTGAAGTCCGCTCTCAGATTGTTTTCGAGCTTTACTGGTGGTGAAGCCCAGGCCGTTCTCAGATTGTTTTCGAGCGTTACTGGTGGTGAAGTCCAGGCCGTTCTCAGATCGTTTTCGAGCCAATCGAGCCGTTGTCAAATCATCTCCGGACTCCGTTGTGTGAGAGAGCCGCTTTGTCAAATCAGTAAGTCGCTGCTCTACACTGTCGGTTGCTTGGAGAAGCTGACTATCGTTCATTGCTGATTTCAGAGGGCTGGCCAGTGCTGTCCTCTGATCACAATCGTTCCTTGCTGTGATTCAAGAGCCCGTCCCTGGGTGGCTGATACATAAAATCGTTCCTTGCTGTGATTCAAGAGCCCGTCCCTGGGTGGCTGATACGTTCAATCGTTTTTCACTGTCTTATAGTCGAGCCTATCGAGCTTAGTCGAGCCTATCGAGCCCAGTCGAGCATTTTTGATCCTTACTGAAGCCGCTTTGTCGATCTTGGTTCAAGTACTCGAATACCAGATACCGTGCTTCTCAATCTCGGCATACAAGAGAAGAGACGTCAAGGACTTCAATTGCGATTGGAAAAATAAGTTCAACAAGAACAGGGGTAATATAATTAAATTTTTCTATTAGATAGAAAATTATTGAGTTTCAGGAGGAAGATAACATCCTTTGATTAATTTAAGACTGGATATTAATAAGAATTGATTGTTTTGTTTTGCTTGAATAACTGTAAATATTTCAGCATAGCAGACCCATCACAGCACAGTGGAGAAACAGGCATAATTTCGGCTGAGTTCAAGACGAGTTTTTTCCCAGGTACCAAGGAATATGCAGAAGAAGAAGTAGAAATATTGTTTCAAGCCTGATATAAATTACAAAGAAGTTAATATGAATTACTTATATGTAGAATTACAACGTATTAGTACATGGTTGGGGGAATTAAAAGAGGCAGTTAGTGAAGTAGAGTATTTTGTAGAAACATTGAAGAACAGAACGACTAGACAGGACCCTTATAGATTTAAGGTAGACTATAATAGAGTAGGAAAGAATAACAGGAGACAGCCACTGCTTGATAAAGACAGAAGACAATATAGTTATGACGAACCAAGGCCTAATGGTTATAGGGTAAAAGACGGTGAGAACAGACGTAATGGTGAAAGCTCAGACTGGTATAGCTGTTATAGATACAAGAATGGTCCTGAGAGAGACTTTTCCAAGAAATTATGGAAATGGCCATCCTATAGCAAGAATGCTAGGAAAAAACGTGACGACTGGTTTGAACAAAGACGGAGACAGTATTTGAAGTCAGGGTCAAAGAACAAAGTGGAAAACGTAAGTGAAAATTCAACTATTCCTAAGGTGATTGCCAATATGACTGTTAGACAGGAAAAGAAAACGACGGTGTTAGTAAAGAAAATAAACCGAGAGACACAGACGCAGGCAGGTAATACAATAGAAAATAGTACGCAGACTCAGGTAGATACAGTAGAGAAAAAGGTCCAGGTACAACCAGCCAGCAAGATAACAAAGGGAAGTCAAACTGACTTAATAGAGATTCAGTCAAAACCAACTCACTTGACTAAGGGAGACAAGGTTGAAATTGGGAAAGAGAAACAGACGAGAATCAAAGATGAAAGGAAACCAAAGAGGAAAAGTATTGAAGAAAGAAATAGTAGTATGATAGTTTATAGAGGTACTGCCATGTCAAGTTCCTCAGGTATAGACATGAAATTTATCCCCAAATGGTGTAGAAATATTAGGTGTGAGAGCTCAGGTTACGGAGAAGATATTCCTACCGCCACATATTATGGTAAATACCGTGATGCTGAGACAACTGTGAATACTGATGATTCGGAGAATGAGAGAATTGCACTACGAGCAGATTATGACTCGAAGAGTGATGTTCCCTTATACGGTGTAGTTGCTGGTGGACAGACGGACAGAGTTTTGGTTGGTGACTCTTTAGAACTAGATACCAGTTTATATGACAGGAAAGTAGGGAAGGCTAGGAGACGAATACCAAGAGAGAGAGAGAGAAAGATACTTCCAAAAAGAAAGATGTTTGCCTAGTAGAAAGTGGAACACAAAAACAGCAAACAGCTGAAGCGTCGCTGGAAAAAGCTAGAAGTCTCATGAAATCGGTAAGACCATGGTTGTATTTAAATAACCGATACGAGCAGATTTGAACATTTTGTAACTGAGCTTGGGGTAATTCAAGTTTGATGAGGCTCAAATTTCGACTCAAATGTGCTGTTGCTGTGGAAAATGGTGGAGAATCATTGCAAGTGATGTGTGACGTCGAAAACTGATGTAGTATTGTCTTGTATTACATAGGTTATTTTGAGATATAAAGTGGTCATAGAATAGTGATAACGATTGGGTAATGCGGATGTCATAGCTCGAAGAAGTATTATGAAGTGATGAGGAGGTTAAGATAGGATAAATGAGTAATTGACCGTCAGAGTAGTTTGACGTTGAGAATTAAGTAGGACGGAGAATAGTAGCATTATGATGGTTGAGAATGAAGTAAGAAAGTAGTTGAATTGTGAAAGTCCTGTTGAGTAATTCGTCAGATTATGCGTTGTCCGTGCGTGAGTATAAGGGTGGACACGTCAGGTTGTCGCGATGCGAGAGTAGTAGTGAGATGAGAGCGAGGTTGTGTATCACTGTCTGAGCAAACAAAATACGAATAACGTGTGAATATGCGAAGAGTGGCTGATAAGTGACGTTGATAAAACGTGGAACATAGAGTATGCGAAAATTGAGAGATAGAAAGAACATGATTAGAGAATTGTGATGTCTTTTCATTAGAATATCTGACGTTGGATGGAAATTATGGAAGTTGTATGACAGGTTGACGGAATGAGAGTTAACATTCTGAATGATGTTTCATAAAACATGTTTAGTATTGTTGATAGGGACATGTCGAAGCATGAATGATTAATACTGAGAAATGAGAAAAGTGAGGTTTGTTGTTAGTAATATGTGGTGTTGGTTGCTGTTCTGAAAGTATCCCGATAAATAGGAAGAGGAGTGAAAGATAGTGAGGTAAACAAGATTAGTTAAATGAATGTTGGAGAACGAGAACGTGTTCCGATAAGTGTGACTAGTATCATCGCGGTGCAAGAACGCTAGGAGAGACTTGAAGATAGTTTAGAGTAGTTGTGGTGAGACGTTGAAAGTACTGATGCAGGAGAATGAAATATTAATTGCGTCGGGTAGACGAGAAACTTAAAAGTAGAATTAGTTGTATTGGTGAGAGGTCTATAGTAAATAGACAAGTTTTTATTGGTGCTAGAAATACCGTAGTTAACGGTAGTGATTAAGAAGTTGTAGTGATGTTTGGTACAAATCCAAGGGAAACAATTGGTGTGCCGAGCCACAGGTTGATTAGTAGATAGATGACGGCTGGTACATTGAGATGACATTGGGATAATCGACACATTAGTAATAGATAAAATGAGTTGACCTGTAGTTTACAGTGCTTGCTTAAGATGATATTCCAGATATTATGATGTGTTAGGAGATAGGCTGGAAAAAGATAGAAAATTGTGAGGGGAGAGAATCAATGATAGTACGGTCATTGTTGATTAGTGATTTTTTTTGTGTAGAGAGAACAGATATTGTTCTAAGTTAAGAAATTGGTCTGTAGTTAACAGATATACATACTTGGCAGTGAAGTGTTTTGTGTTCTCGGTTATAAAAATAGTGGAATGACTTGTATGAATAGATATGTGTTACATTGGTTCGTATAGGATGTTGATGGGCCACTGTACGTAGTTAATTTTAAGTGAATTATATTTTTTTGAAAACCTTCTCTTAAACGAGAAGGCACTTGTTTTATTGAGTCTGAGTTTTAACCCCTTTACCGTGGAAAAAAATTTTTTTTTTTGTTATGCAAACTGTGTATTTTTTTTCTTTCATAATTTGATATGTTATGTTGTCCTGGCAAAATAAAATGTTTTTTTAAGTGAAAATGAGTTGTCTTTTAGAAATTGTGAGGAAAATAAGAAATGTTCTGTACTAAATGGTACTGTTCAATAACGAATTAAACTGATACGTATATTAGATGTCAATTGTTTTTAGTAATTATACTTGGTGTGGTAAACACCAAAACATGGAGCTGCACATAGTGCTGTGTCACACTCCGGACAGTAGTATCGTGTCTCTTTACGAAATTTCATAATAAAATCACAATAAAAAGTTGTTTGTTCTTTCGTACCTTTTTTTTCTTGTTTACTGTCCACTTTCACTTTTGGCATCACGTGATGACCTACTTTTATCTTCCGCTGTTGAACTGGCTGTTGGATTAGCCGCCCTATGCATTTCCTATGCTATTTTTGTATTAACACAAGTTTACTCGGGACGCACGGCACACAGAAGACTTTTACATCTGATGACGAGTTAACTCGTGATGCACGGTTAAAGCCAACAATTTTTATGACGAGTTAACTCGTGACACACGGTAAAGGGGTTAATGCCTCATATATAATATGTTTTTTTGCTTGGTTTGGTCCTGTAAAATGATTGTTATTTTTTTGATTGTAGAATAGGATTGTGGTGTTCTTAGACTTTTGCGTACAAACTATTGGTCCGTAAAAGAGACCAGTAGTATTAGCTAACAATAGATTAGGATGTATGTTGTATTATTTTAATATATGTTTTTCTTTGAATGAGTTCATACCTTTAATTGATATGAGGGGAAACATAAATGATGTTATAAAAAAAAAAATTTTGGGGGGGGGGGGTATGATATCCTGTTGTGATTTTATTTCGCTGTTTTCTATGTTAAATAGTAGTTAATTAAGTTATGTTTAATTTACATGGTTTTGTCTAGAATAAAGACAATACATGGGGCTTTAATTAAGACCCTTCGTTCAGAAAATAGTAATAAACTACTGTGGACTAGTAGAGAGACACATCATCTGTGTGAATAATGTGTTCATGGGTATATTATATTGCTGTGATAATCAGCATAATGAGGTTGATATGGTTATGAAGTAGTGGAAACATATACCGGGGATGGTTATGGGAAAGTTTAGAGTTACACTAAAGTCAGCATTGATTGGAAATATATGGATTGGAAGCCATATGGGGGAAGAAAAGATTAATGAATATAGCAGTGGGGTAAATGAGGGGAAAGTTTTGAATATAGTTTCCATGGGGTCAGAAGAGCCATGATATACACGGGATTGCTGGCTTATAGAAGAAGAAGTGGGTAACGTGTTACCCCAGACAAATAGTAAAACATGAATTGAATCCATGTTAGACACTGTGGATAGCAGTACAATAGTAAAGGGTTGTAAGTGTGAGAAATGAACATAGTGGAGACATAATTTCATGGGGTTTTTGAGGGTCCGTGATATATGGACTGAGATAAAGTTGATTGCAAGCAGTCACAGACAGGAGTTAGGGGTAGTATATTGTTGCTGTTGATAACGGCATAAGTGGAGGTTTTAATTGATATGCCCATAATAAATGGACAGTAAGGGGTCGCTGAAATTTTCGGCGAGATTAAGAGAGAATTCTGAGTGAGGTATAGGAGAAGAGTAGTTATGTGAGGTGATGTGTATAATGTTGGAGGAGGTCTTGAGGGATAATGGACCTTTTTAATTGTGTCCTCGGGATATGTTTTGTGGTTGACATTACAATGAGAGGTTGAAGTAAGGTTCAGAGCCATAAAAGTAGTAGTGTCTGTAATATATAGACAATTGGAAGTGAATAATATTTTTGATGGTTGGTATTTGATGCTGTAGATAGCAGCGTAAACGGTTACCATAATGAGTGGTACTATAGGAGATATAATTATTTTAGACTTTATTACATAAAGTCTCAATTGACATAGGGGGGTAAAGGAGTGTGTGATTTAGCTGAGTGTGGTTTTTGTCTGGAAGAGTTCTACTTCTTCTTTAAATCTCCGGTGCGCACCGATTCTTTGTCTTTCTATCGTGTGAGAGTGATTTCAGGTTGATTAAAAGTGGAGAATTAATGGGGTTGGTGATGACAATAGGGAGTTGGTATCAGAAGAGTACAGCGTTTGAAATTTTAAGCGGATTGCTTATGAAGAGAAGAAGTATTTAAGAAGACGTGTTATGATGTATTGTATAAAGTTGAGATTTAAATGTTATTAAGGATATGTAAATATGTTATGTTTTTTTGAAGGGCCAGAAACGAAGAAGAAGTGGGTTGATATATGGCAGGGGAAAGAGTTACGAATAGATTGTTTATTTAAAATAAAGTTGGTTTGGGGAAAATTAGAGGAGTTATGGGAGGTAAGGAAAGAGGGGGAATAGAGTAGGGGGATTGGAGTAAAGACTTTTTAAGGGAAAAAGTCTTTAGAAAACATAGGAAGGTGTAGCAGTAAGTATATATGGGGTGGGCAAAACTACAGCACGCTTGAGCATCAGGGTAGAATGGGAAGAAAGATGCTCAAGTCGTGACGTAGTTTGTGGTTACGGATCAGTTAACATCGGGGACTAGAGAAGAGATGGACGTATGATTTAACTGAGCAACATCTGGCTTGATTCTGAATAAAGTAACATGGAGCTGGAACCGTCTTTGAGTTGTTGATAGTCCATCGTCCCTTCGCTGTACTGTTATAAGTATTGTCCCCCACACTCTTTCTAATCTTCATCAATGATCTCATTGCTAATCTACCGCATGGAATTAAAGCCGCAATGTATGCCGATGACCTGGTTCTATGGAGCACAAATGAACATGCATCAGTGGCCACCAGATTACTACAAAGAGCTGTAGATACATTTGTTGCATGGGCAAATAGATGGTGTGTCAGCATAAACACTGACAAGTGCAGCACCACCCTATTTACCCTCTCTCCAAAACAAAAGGCAGGGACAATCCAGATAAATGGAACACCCCTACAAGAAGATAAAGAACCAACATACCTTGGAGTAACATTTGATGGCAGGCTGACATGGAGAAAGCACATCAACAAAGCAGTAGCAAAAGCCAGAAGGAAAATAGCCATCCTGAGAAAGCTAAGTGGAACCACATGGGGAGCCAGTGGGAAAATACTTAGCAAAGTTTATCAACAGAGCATACGACCACACCTGGAATACGGGTCAACTGCATGGTGTTCGGCAGCAAAAACCACACTACAAGAGCTGGACAAAGTGCAAAATCAAGCACTTAGAGTCACCACAGGAGGGATGAGATCAACCCCTATAGTGGAAATGGAGAAGATGGGGAGGACACAAGCACTGAGTGAGCGCAGAGATACGAAAACGCTAATACAAGCAGAAAAGTTCCTCAGCTTGCCAGGCCACCCTATGAAGAACAGATTTGAAAACCTAGCTATGGGACTGTTGAAAAGAAGTAGTTTTATCCACCAGGCCAAACGACTCTGCAGAGAAACCACCGATCTGCCCACAGTTGGTATCCCCCTAACAACTATTCCAGAGCGAACTCCATGGAAAGATGAGCATAGACTATCATTACAAATCCAGACAAAAGTGAGAGGAATATTTGACAAGGAAGATCAGAACATTGTGCAGCGCAGAACAGCCACTCTCAGCTTCCTTGATGAAGAATACCCACAGGACCTCTGGATCCGAGTCTACACAGATGGGTCAGCACAAAATGCTGTTCGAAATGGAGGAGCGGGAGTGTACATAGAATACCCAAATAATACCAGGGACACAGCTAGAGTACCGACAGGAAAGTACTGCCATAACTACGATGCTGAAATTGAGGCAATCAAGATAGCAACAGAGAAATTACTAAATACCAGCAATGGTACACAACCTGTGGTGCTATTGACAGATGCAAAATCAGTACTCGAGGCGCTCCTGTCTGGGAAATTGCCAGTACTAAGGACACTACTTTCTGAACTTAGCAGTCAGCATAAGGTCACCATACAGTGGATACTATCCCACTGTGGAGTACCCGGGAACGACAGAGCTGATCAGTTGGCTAAGGAAGGAGCCAAAGAAGAACAGCCTGATGTGCCTGTAACATACCACCAAAAGAAAAGAATGATCAAATCGGTCAGAAAGCCACTAAAACCTGCTCAAGATGACTACCACGTTATGGATAGACCAGAACAAGTCATTATTCTGCGCCTCAGAACAGGGCACAATAGATTACGCAACCACATGTATACAAAATTCAAGATTGGTGAAACAGCCATGTGTACATGTGGATTGGCGTCGCAGACAGCAGAGCACATACTCCAAGACTGCCCAAAATATAACTTATCTAGGCAAACCTTCTGGCCTAGAGAGACGACAGTGGAAGATAAACTCTATGGACCGCTGTGTGAACTGAAAAAGACAGTTCAATTCATACACGAGACAGCACTGCAGTTATAGACATATTTCAAGCGAACGAAAGAAGAAGAAGAAGACCCTAGACATCTTGCTTATGATCGAGAGGTTTTCCAGAAGGTTGTTATGGCAGCGAGGTTCTGCAAAGGACATGCTACTGAATGAATGATCCATAAACTGTGGATTTCTGACCTGTAAACTGTGGGATTCTGACCTATAAACCAGATTTCTGACCTGTAAACTGATTTCTGACCCTTAAACTGTGGATTACTTACCCATAAACTGTAGATTTCTGACCCATAAACTGTGGATTTTTGACCCAAGCTGTAAACTGGATTTCTGACCTGTAAACTGGATTTCTGACCCGTAAACTGGATTTTTCACAAGTAAACTGACCAGTATAAATCTATGAGTTTCTGACACATGAAAAACTGTCTCTAACTGTCAGTGACCATGTCTGACAAAACCAGGTGTAGCCAAATTGAAGAAGACAGACATACCTGGATTTCCAAACGGCAATCCTTCTAATGGCCAACTCTTGCTGGCTCTCCTCTTCATTATAGAGACCTTGATACACGGACAGGAACTCTTCTCTGAATGATAAAGGAAAAAACAATTGAAACATGAACATAAACTTGATATGATCATTTTTGTACTATGTGACAATGAATAGCTCATGCTTGACTGGCTTGTCAAATAGATAACTGAATTACAAGAGTGGGCTAGAAGAGGGAAGGAGAGGGAGGACAGGGAAGAGGGAGGGATGAGAGTGAGGGAGATAGAGGAGGGAAAGGAAGGGAGATGGGGATGGAAAGATAGGGAGGGATAGGAAGACAGGGAAGGAGGAAGGGAGAGGGGAGGGAAAGAGAGAAGAAGGCAAAGAGGGGAGGGAAGGTTTGATTAAGAGAGGGGGCTGGGAAATAGAGGAGGGAGAGAAGTATGGGAATAAGAGGGAGGGAGAGTGTCACAGAATGCTGCGTTACCATCCCAGAATGGATCTGGGTCTACAAATCTGATGGACCACTTAGAGGAACAACGATTTAATCATGCTTATCATAGTTATGTACCTGCCCTGCCTAGTAGTCCATTTGTCGACATCCTAGGCATCTAACTTTCCCTCTCCCACTCCTTGGAGATACCAGGACCAACTAATTAGTAACGACCCATTAGCAATTGTACTCTTTGGTTATCCAGGGGTTTAATCTTTATTTCAGCCATATAGATTTTGTCCCGAGTAAATTTATGACAAATTCGGATTGCCAGCCAGTGACAGTACATAACTTGGTGGCAGCATACCCCCACTTCTGACAGAGAGATCAATACAGAGAGGGGGAGAGAAAGGGAAAAGATAGGGAGAGGGAATTGTTGTTGACATATGTCTCCTTGTATCTTGTCAATGCTGAATCTGGTACTGCCATGAATGGCCCATGTATGTCGAGCATATTTAGTCTGTACACTGTAGGTTTCAGTCACATGGACTTTTAGTGTTTATCTATTGTCAGTGTCTTCTTCTTCTTCTTCTGCGTTCATCCGGAGTTGTTTTTTTTCCAGACGTGGTTGTGTTGTGCCTGTTTACAGCAGAGCTGCGTCCTTGCTCCGTTAGGCCAACACATCCGACTTCTGCGGGCATTTGTTGACCGGGTTAACCTTCCCAGGGGTTTCTTGTGACGTTTGACTCTGCTTATTGTGGTGTTATCCCCCATTCCAGCTGGCCCATATAGAACAGCCAACGACACCCTGGTCAGCCCTCAAGGGAAGGCAGGGGCAGACCATGGGCATTCCCCGCCATCCAAGGAGGCTTCCATACTTGCATAGCCGACACACAGCGCTCTGGTACTGGGCTCACCCAAGGAGTCATCACGTCCTGCACATGGCTGCTTAGCCTCACTTCCGTATATTGGGCCTTCTGTTCACCATAGGCTGTTCCTCCGGAAACCAGAAGAATGCAGTCTGCAGATGACATCCACACAGTGAGCTTCCGATTCTGACTTTCCACAAATGGATTTGCTATTCACGCAATATTCCATTTCGTGCCACTAGGACACTTTTTCCACGTTTTATGAAGCCCACACAGTGAGCTTTCAATTCGGACTTTCCACCTAATGTTTTTGCTATCCCAGCAATATTCCATTTCATGCCACTGGGACACTTTTTCCACCTTTTATAAAGCCCACACAGTGAGCTTTTGATTTGGACTTTCCACGTAATAGATTTGCTTTCCAAGCAATATTCCATTTCATGCCTCTGGGTCGCTTTTGTAACCGACATACCTGTGGTATGAAGTGTGGCAGTCTAAATACATCTTCATGCACCTTTAGATGTCAACCTGAATGTAGTTAAAGTAAGCTGCAGTCAACTTGAGCTTGTTGTTATCTCCATAGAGCTTGTCTGCCATGACGGGCACACACCAAGAAGAAGATACATAAAGAGAGCAACGGGATTTCCAAAAGAACATACCAAACTAAACCATTGGCACGAAAACCAAGAGAAACGGAATACGTCAGAGGACAACATAAACAGAGGCTGTGACTTTCACCGAACAGATCGGTTGTGCTTCTGAGTTTGGGAAAGGAAGAAGGCGAGTTCCGAAGGGATAGAAGGCTGGCAGTGGAATCATTCAGGGATATGAATAGCCTATGAAATATCTGGAGAGCGCCATGGATTTGTAAAGACGGGAAACTCTAGACGACGGATTCGGATGAAAACGACAGAGGATGAAATTGGAAGAACACAAGGGAAAATGAAGGTGACTAAATGTTCGTAAGGAAAAGGCAAGGCGGAAGATCAAGGTTAGTGTAATATAGGAATTAGGCCCTTCTCGGTGGCACGAGAAACTAATTTATCTGCTAACTAATAGATGTGACTGTCTTGTAAATTCCGGAATTAAACACGGATATTGACTTTTCCTCGAGCGTCGACATTGTAATTGATTCCCCGTTCGCCAATCATGTTCTTTGCAAGTTGATTTCACTGTTTCATGTTACGAGCCACGTGCAACATTGTTGGTCTATCTAAGTACCATGGCTTTACACTGAAGAAAGGACGACTTACATGTTGGCATTGTCCTCAAATGAAGCAGGTGTGGGCCAAAATATCTTTCTCTGTTCTGCATATATTGGGTACTCCTGCAGCAAATGTTTAGCTGTCATTTTACCAGATCCACAATTACATTCATTGGTATCTCCTATCTTTAGTTTATTGAATAAGTGGTATTTCAGCCTGTTATGTCCTGTGCGGAGTCTGAAGATTGCTACTTGTTCTCTTCGGTCAAGTTTGTAATATGTATCATCCTTCTGGTGGCCTGGATGCTCTGATTCCCATTTGGTTCTATAAGTGCTTTTTATAAACCTTTTTGCCTCATTATAGGTTATGTCTATGTCAGGCTGTGGTAATCGTCCACCCTCTTTTGCTAGTCTGTCAGCCTCTTCATTTCCAGGAATACTGCAATGTGATGGGATCCACTGTATTACAATTTTTTTGGATTTCTGGCATAGACCAATGGAGTGCTGCTCTTAGGTCAGCTAGTTCTGTGCTGTTTTTCCTCTTCAGTATTGAGACAGCTGACTTTGCATCTGTGAAGATAGCTATTTGCTTCTCTTTATTTTCCTCCATCAAGAGCATTTCTGCTGCAGTTTTCAAAGCCTCTACCTCCGCTTTGAAGTTACTTGAAAATTTTCCTGTTGCCACTGACTGTTTTTTTTTCCACTCCATTTTTTAAATTAAGGAGAATTCCTCCTCCTCCATTTTTAATTGAATCTTTGGCTGATCCATCTGTATATGCATGGGTCCAATTGCTGCTTGGGTAATGTTCTTTTATGTAGTTTAGGGTTATTTTTCTTCTTTCGGTTTCATTCTGAGTGTTCTTTTTCTCAATACCAAGAATGTTTTCTATCATCTCAGGCAGTTTCTGCTGTCTCCAAGCTGGGAAGTTGTGTGCATTGTAAATGGGCTTGACTGTTGATATGTTAAGTATGGGATCTGCCCTAATCTTTCGTTTTGCAGTTTCTACAAAGTTGCTACGCTTCAGTCTTCCCTTTCCAAAACCATTAAACCTGTTATACATAGGGTGGTCTGTCAATCTTCTAAATTTGTCTGCTTGTTGCTGGGCTCTGCTATCTCTTCTGTCCTGCATTGGTTGTAAACAAGTGATCTTTTCTAGTTCATTAATAGGCGTTGTCTTCAGGCTTCCAGTTATGATTCACATTCCTTGGTTTTGGACTCCACTTATTTTGTTAAAGTTTGACTTAGCTGCTGTTGCCCAAGCTGCAATGCCATATTCCAGTACTGGCCTCACCCATCCAGTATATAACTTCTTCAGAACTTTCTCATCTGCTCCCCACGTTGTACCAGCAAGCTTTTTCATGATTGCCATTCTCTGCCTTGCTCTTGTTCAATTTTTCTCAACCTGTGTCTTCCATGTCAGACGACGATCAAAGGTGACTCCTAGATAGTTTGGATTTTCTTCATGGCGCAATATTTTTCCATTCAATACCAGCTTAGGTTGCTGAGTTTTATTTGAGAGGGAGAACACTGTGCATGTTGTTTTCTCCTCACTTATCATCACTAGCCATGATTTTGACCAGTCCTCTAGCGTTAATAAGGTTTGCTGTATTCTGCTGTTAGCTGTACTAATATATTCTTCAGATGTCCATATGGCTAGGTCATCTGCAAAGGAGGATGTGTGTACTGTGGCTGGAAAATTTTTCGTGATGTCATTTATATATGCTAGGAATAATGTTGGTGAAAGAACTCCTCCTTGGGGGACACCTTGCTCCAACAGCATCATTTTGCTTGTTTGTCCTTGTACTTTTGTCCTGGCAGTTCTGTTCTCAAGGTAGTGGCTGATCCATTTATACATTTTCCCACAAACATGCATTTTTTGCAGTTTTACTTTCAGTCCTTCCTTCCATACTTTATCAAATGCTTTTTCTAAATCTATCCAGACTGCTAGTGTGTGCTTTTTCTCTTGGAAGGCATCCTCTATTTCCTGAGCTATATAGGTTATTTGATCTTCAGTGGATCTGTACTTTCTTAATCCTGCTTGGTGTGGTGTTAAGAGTTTGTTTTCTTCCAGATGCCATGTTAGCCTGCCATTGATAATGCGTTCCATTAATTTTCCTACACAGCTAAGTAGACTGATAGGTTGATAGCCATTTGGTTCTTCCAGGTCTTTTCCTTTCTTTGGGACTGGTATTAGTATAGCTTCCTTCCATGCCTGTGGGACTATTCCTCTCTTCCAGCTGTTATTTAGGACTGCTAGTAGTTTCTTCTTTGCCTTGGTGCCTAGTCCTATTAGCATTTCATTTGTGATTCCATCCTTTCCTGGTGATTTCTTCTTTTTTAGGGTATTCATTGCCTGTTCCATTTCTTCCATTGTTAGATTTGCCATCATATATTCTGCTGCTGTCTCTGTATTTCTATGATGTATCTGTTTGTCTTTGATTGCTTTCTTCTGTTCGGTTGTAATATCAATGTGGTTTGCATTTGCATAGTGTTCCATTAGTGCATTTGCAGCCTTTTTTCCTGTAAGCAAGGCATTTCCTTGTTTAATTGTTATTTGTTTGTTTCTAGGTCCTTGATTGTTCATGGCTTTCACTAGTTTCCATAGTTTGTTTCCATCCCTGTCAAAATTCAGGTTTTCTGTTTTTTCCCTCCAACAATCTCTTGTTGTTTGATTTACTGTTCTTTTATATTTTGCTGAGATGGCTTTGAGAGAGATGTTCGCTTCAGTTGTTTGTTCTCTCTCTGCTGTCTTCCTGGCATCTTCAATTTTGTTCTCCAAACTTTGTAGTTCTTCAGTCCAGTATGGTTTGTAATTTTTCCTCGCTCCTCTTGGAATAGACTCAGTGGCTGCCTGTATTATCGCTCTGTTTAGACTTTCCACCATTTGCTTCATGTTGCCATATCGTGTATTTATGTTTTCCCAATATTTGTCTGTTAGTATGGCAAATCTGTCCCAATCTGCTCATTTGTAATTCCAGCGGGGCAAAGGCTTTTGCTCCTGTGGAACATACTTCATATTCATTACAAGCTTGATTGGTCTGTGGTCACTACCTGCTAATTGGTCCAGCACATGGCGATCAATTTTGTGGAGGATGTCTCCTGTGCAGAAAGCTAAGTCTGGAGTAGAAGTGGTAAACCATCTTCTGGAGTAGAAGCTCGGTGTGTCATCCACTTTGTTGAGTAGATGACCAGTCCTCCATTTCATCTCCTCTTTTGTCAGTATCTGGGTATCCCCATCTTTCTGAACGGCTATTAAAGTCTCCGACAATAATTCAGTTTGTGTCAGTTATTTTCATGTTTGAGAGTGTAAGGTCCTTATCTGCTGGGCTATACAGATTGTAAATTTTCATGTCTTTTATAATTATATCAACACCTATAATTTTCGTTTGGTTGTCAGAGATCATAGATACTTTGCTGAAGGTATTGTATTTTGTGTAAGTATTAGAACTCCTCCATGTGTCCTTCGCGGTTGAAACGTGTGGCCTGATATCCTCTAACTGAGAATTTGTAATTGGCGTTGAGGTGTGTCTCTTGAATGCATGCCACATCTATTCTATCTTTATGAAAACGCTTTGTTAGTCAGACTTTCTTGTTATAAACTCCTTTGGCATTCCACTGTAGTATGTTGAGTGTCCGGGGTGTTGGTCAATAGCTCTTAACCTACTCTTCTGTGCCTTGACTCTACAGCACTGGGGAAGGTGATCACCAGTAGTCATGGGTGGACCCCCTCGAGGCAGGGGGCCCGGCACTATCACCGCCAGATGGGACTTCATGGGATTAGCACCATAACGATTAATTTTCATCTGTGGCATAATAAAGTCAGTGTCTTGAGTGTTCCATTGTCAATGTCTTGAATGTCTTGTCAGTGTCTTGAATGTCCTATCTGTGTCCTGATTATCATATGTGTTGAGTTGTATATTTTATGTCAGCCTGAAGGATGTTTTGTGTTATGTTGAGTAAATTCTGCAGTATGTACCTGATGTGATGCAGCAAAATACGCCAGGCAATAAATTGCGCAATTTCTTTTTGGCGCTCGCTTACTTTGAACTCAAGTGTAGTCCATACACACTACTTCCAGTAGTAGCTAGACTGAATGTTGTGTGTGGATTAGCTTTTACCTATTAACAGTGTCCCTCACCATCAGGCGAACCAACTCCGACTTCAGAGGTACTTGTAATTTACATCCCCAAGTCAAGGACGATAGGTCAACATTTTAATCCAACTGTTCGGTGTAGGGGCTGAACTCCTTACCTCAGCATCAGCACACCAGATGTTTAAGAACACACCTTATCCATTCAGCCATGCTGATCTACAACTGTGCAAATGTTTGTGTCTTCATTCTACGCTCAAAACGTGCAATCTGAACTACTAAAGTTAAAGAGAATACAAGTTTAAAGATTGTCTTTTATTTTTTTTTATGTTGCATATCCCTTACAGGACAATGCAGTCAACACCAACTTTACTCACTACTGGACTGGAAAACATTGATTTATCAGTCATGTTATTCAAATAACTACATTGTATCTAATTTTAGCAAGAACAGTTGAGTTAGTTACCAAGATGTTTTATTCCTTTCTTAATTCTTTTCTAACACAAGCATCAGCAGCAATGATTGATTGTCCACTGACTATTCTGAAGATTTTTATGACATTTTCGTCCGCAACCTGACCCGAGACTGGAAATCGTGCCTGAGCAGAAGGATCCATTTGGTAACCAAAAATGGCTATGAAATGACCTTGCATGCTTCCGACATTATTTATTCATCCAAATTTCATGTGACAGTAACAAACGTCATCTTAGCTTCTGCAGAATAGATCCGTCTAACATTCCGTGCAAAGCGATTGGTTGAAATTATCGTAACTTTGAAATAAATTTAATTATTTGATATATGGTAAGTAATTTTATTTTCTAGAGCTGTATTTGTAAATCTTTGAATATTCTGAGATGGATTTTCAAAATCTGCATCCATTTTTACATATATTTGGAGAGTTTCATCGCCAATCATCTTCAATTTGCGGTAGAAAAAAATATTTCTGTGGAGATGTTTCAACTATGTGAATAAAAATCCAAAATGGCGGCTGTGCGGATATCGATCGGACTAGGCCGCGCATACTTTCTACGCTCAAAACATGCAATCTGAACTACTAAAGTTAAAGAGAATACAAGTTTAAAGATTGTCTTTTATTTTTTTTTTATGTTGCATATCCCTTACAGGACAATGCAGTCAACACCAGCATTTTTCAGCTGCTGTTGATGTACTTGGCAAGTTTTACGTTCAGTAGTTTGCCACTGCTTTCTGAACGACTGGCTCACATACACCCCGTAAGTTACCAGCGCGGTGTGACCAGCTGCTGAATCTTGCACAGCCGTTTTCCCCAAGTGGATTTATGGGATTGCGAACAACTTCGTTAATCCCTTGGCTAGGGAGAAAGGTTTAAAGATTATTAATAATTTAATTGAATACTTTTACTATTCTTTCATCATTTAACATGACGGAACATATTTTTGAAGTCGGTTTCAAATCCGTCTATGACCCGTTTTAGACAATCTCATCTGAATCTCACACGGACTGGCAGTACAATTTATTTTTTTAGAATTAACTGTCTATAACTGTAAATGAGAAAATAGTAAATACTGTTAGATGAGTATTTTCTTTTAATCTGCAGAAATTGTCTTGTATTTTTGCATCTCTGATTATTGTTCGTCAATTGTAGTGTCTGTTGCAAACATTTTGTTGGAGACATTCCGATTTGAACACAAAGGAGAGATGCACAGACAATGAAATCTGAGAAATATTTTGTTCAAGATCCCAACACTCTCAGCTTAGAATTGAATTGACATCCAGGCATCATTGAGGTACCATTAGATTTGGTTTTTTCAAGGCCTATCTCTATCTGTTGTGGTCTCATTAGTAAATACCCAATTTGAAAATCATGATCAAACCTGCTAAAATTAATTATTCTCAATGACAACAAACAATTTTACATTACAATGAAATTATCATGATGGTAATAATGGTGGTCAATGGATTCAATGGTATTTTTGGTTGACTGTCATGTCAAGACAAGAAAGAACTTTTTTTACTACGAGTATGTCATCAAGTTTTTGAACAACCACCACAGAATATCGGATCGTAGCAATAATGACCAAGTTACCCAGCTGCTGTTGTTTCCTTCGACAACAACAACAAGCGACAATTACCGTGTTTTCCAGGGTACGACATGCTTAATTCTGCCCGGTGACAACAAGGAGGCGGCCATGTTTGCTGGCCCTGTCAGAAACTGGATCCCTCTTTCTATTGTCTATTGTCGTAAACTACCGGCTACAGACAGCATCATCATGTGATCCTTTGCAGAAGGTGCTCTCATCACAGTGGATGATTCTCGACCTGTTGTCAGTTTGTCGTGAATGTTCATGCCCAATGTGTCTTTTATGTCCTGTGTCCGTCTTCGTGATGATCGACCCATACCCGTTCTTTTGGGAACCATCGCTTCCTCCATCACTGTTCTTTCCGAGCCACTGTGACGTCTAATTCGGCCCAAAAATATTTCACGAGACATGATATAGGCTACAGATATGCGACAGTTTACTTCCATGTTCACATCTTCTAGAACAGAGGTTCCCAAACCACGGCCCGCGGGCCACTTGTGGCCCGCCAGCTGTAAGAAAGTGGCACGCGAGGCCTCGTTGTTTAATATAACATATTTTAATAATTTTAAAACAATGCACTCGGAGCGCCCCGTCAGCATGGGATAATTTTACTCTGCTCGTAGTTCTTATGCTTAGATATTATTGAATGCGCCTGTTCGCAACGAAACGTTATGAAGTTCCCATATCCCAGCCTTGTCGACCAATCAGAGTGGGCAAGGCGCCATGTTGTAGTCTGTTACAACTGTTTAGCAGAGTCGGTAGTATTATGTTGAAATTAGATTTTTTCAAATAAAATTTACCGTTAAAGCCTATAAACATGAGTGTGGAAAATCTAATATCAAACAATGGTAAAAAGCGAAAATGTGAAGATTTTGCTTGTCGTGAATTCAACGAAGATTAGACGGAGAAATTTATGTTTATGCCGAGCTGTAGTGGTAAACCACATTACATAATCTGCGGATTTTGTGTTTCTGTTACCCCAAAAAAAAACCACAAAAAAAAAAAACACAAAATCTGGAACGACACTTCACGACCACACATTTAGACATAATTGCTCAATATCCGATCAGTTCTGAGTTAAGAAAAATTTTCATAGAGAAAGTTCTCTGACCAGGCAGCAGTCATTTTTCACCAAGGCTACCGAACAGAGCAAAAGTGCTGTTGTTGCGTCGTACGAAGTCGCTCTTCTGTTGGCTCACAAAAAGAAGCCGTTCACAGATGCAGAAAAAATAATCAAGCTTTACCTTAAAATTGCTGCTAGAATTCTTGACGATAAAAACAAATGAAACAAAATTTGATCGGATTCAATTATTGGAACAGTTTCTTGGCAGCACTATATTAAAATATTATTGCATCATTCACCAAGAAGCTCTGTGCGGAAAGATTGTAAATGTGAAACATGTCATGGATGTTGTTCTGAGATGTGTGAACAAAATTCGAAGTAAGGCGCTGAACAGGCATGAGTTCAGATATTTTCTATCAGACCTGAACGAGGAATACGGTGAGCTACTATAACACTGTGATGTCAGATGGCTTTCTAAAGGGTAAATTATGTCACGTTTCTGGGCACTGAAAAATAGTGTCCATCTGTTCTGTCTGAACAAAAAAAAATGCAATTGCCTACAGAACGGGAAAGTCTGCTGAACGATGACTGGCTTAATGATCTGGCATTTTTGGTGGTCATCGCGTCTCATTTAAACTCTTTAAATGCGAGGATCCAGAGAAAAAACCAAACAAACTATTCTACATATTTGTGCGATGACATTTCTTCATTTAAAATAAGACTATGACTGTTTATCGGACAGGCTGACTGAAGGGACTTTAGAGGTGTTTCCAACTTGTGGTGGAAAAGAAATATGACTTGTTACAGTACAAAGTACAATGTCTTCTGGATAGCTTTCAGTCGAGATTTCAAGAGTTCATAATAGAGGAGGATAATGATGCCCT
Organism: Cepaea nemoralis; assembly: GCA_014155875.1. Lineage (NCBI taxonomy): Eukaryota > Metazoa > Mollusca > Gastropoda > Stylommatophora > Helicidae > Cepaea > Cepaea nemoralis. The sequence goes on along the minus strand of JACEFZ010028273.1, from coordinate 303,625 downwards.
CTTCCTATATCTGTTCGTATTTCCTGATGCCAAGCTCTGTCAATAACAGCAAAACCTTCAGCACGAAGTAATTAATTTGAAATGCAATTCTTCATTGAGTATGTAAATTTTTGGAGGTACTTGCTTCACCTTCACCTGATCACATGATTTCATTCTGGCGACTATTGCCTGTCGAACAATTTGAACACTTGCTTTCCATCAGTATTTGATCAGGAAAGCCTAATCTAGTAAAGGCGTCCATCAGTGCGTCCGCCACTCGTTTCGAGTCAATTGTGGTCAACGGTATGGCTTCACCCCACATTGTACAGCAATCCACCATGGTGAGTATGTACATGTTCCTCTTCCTAGTCCTAGGAAGTGGACCCACAATATCGATGGCTACCCTCTCGAAAGGAGAGTTCATGATGCGCATTTCACCCAAGACCACCGGCGCTGTCCAGTGTTTCGGTGCCACCCTCTGGCACTCAGGGCATGACTTCACATACCGACGCACATCATCTGTCATTCCCGGCCAATAGTAATGGCAGGAAATTCGCTGCATCGTGGCGGCAATACCCATATGCCCACTGAATGAGATGGTATGCCCCATATGAAGAATCTGGGACCGGTGAGCCTTTGGGACCACCAACTGACCATGTAGGTTGTCTCCCCTTCCGGCTCTCCTGTAGAGTATCCTATTCTTCATATAGTACTGCCCCCATTTGGGTGGATCAGCACTTTTCTGCAGCTTTTTGTAGCAAGGACGTAACGTAGCATCCTCACTCTGGGCAGTTCGCAGCTCCCCTGGCAGTGGGTTAGTCACATTTGCTTCTGCCTCATCCGTTTTCGTCTGAGAGCGAGTCTGTATTGCTCCCATATGGATTGGCTCCCTGGACATTCCCAGAAAGACATACCGGAAACCGAGGATTACGGGAAAAATGGGATCGGTCAACACAGCGGCTTTGATGATGCCGGTGACATATCTTGACCGAATCTCCACTCTGGCAATGGGCAATTTCATGGCTACAACACTCTTCTGTGCAGGCTGTATCTCCATGGTTTCACCTGTGAATTGTTCTGGATGTACCAGATCCGCAGAAATCACGGCCTCCCCGTCCAATCCTGTGTCGTATAAAGACTCCACTTGACGACCGTTAACTTCTACCAATTCCACTACAGGTGGTTTTTCCTGGTCTGGAGTCTCTCCTTCGGCCTCGACCTGTTCGGTGGACTCCACCTTAGGTTTTCCGGGGCACACGACGAATTGAGTGTCTCCTGACTTTCCCCTGCAGTCAATAGCATTGTGTGTATTTGACCTGCAGTGTTTGCACCATTTCCCTGTCCTAGATTTTCTTGTGCCGGACTTGAGTGAGCTCTCCTGGTGGTGAGCTTCCTTGTCGACCTTGGCATTGTCAGTGTCCCCCTGCTTTGAAGTCACTTGACATGCCGCGAAGTGAGGGTTCTTAGCCTTCGATTTACATTCCCTCGTATTGTGAGAGGTCGACTTACAAATCGAACACCACTTCTCCGACCATGGTCGTTTTTGTGTAGAGCTCGAAGTTTTCTTGCATTCCCCTTTCGTCTTCTCCGAACTCTCCTCTGAAGTTTTGACATATGGTTCCACCTTCTTAGTTCCTGTACTTTTTGCTTTCTTCAGGTTATGTTTTTCCTGACTTTTGGTGTTTGTAGAAATGTTTTCTGCTGCCTCCCCATGGACCTCGACGAACCGTTCTGCCAATTTCGTCACCATGTCGATTCGTTCCGCCCCTTGTTCTCCCAAGAATGTCCTGAGAGGTTTCGACATTTGCTTCCGCATCTGGTCGACTACCGTGAGCTCTTCCAGACTCTCATAGTCATGCGCGAACCCAGCCAAATCCATCCACTTATGGAGATATGCTTTCAGACGCAGACTATAGGCGGCGAACAACTCCCCCGGTTCTCGTTTCGCTCCTCGAAATTTTTTCCGGTAGGTATGTGACGTAACTTCAAATCGTTTCAGCAAAGCCGTCTTCAACTCGTCATAATTGTTCTCATGTCCTGGTGGCAGGCGAGAATAAACCTCATAACCGGTCCCGCGTAATCCCTGGGATAGCTTGAGATTCCATTTGTCACGCTCCAGACCCATAGCAACTGACATAGCCTCGAAGCGTTGAAGGTACTGGTCAATCTTCTCTTTGTCCTCCTCGTAGATCGCTAGAGGGAACTTCATAGCATGGTAGCTATGTCCAATTACTGGTGTTGAGCCAGGGAGAGAGGAACCTCCCACTGCTCCCTCAGTTTCCCCACTAGATTGCCTCTTAAGCTCGAGTTCCCGCATCCGGTACTCATGCTCCCTTTTCTGAGCCTCTTGCTCCGCTTCCAGTTGCTTAGCAGCTTGCTCAACCTCAAGTAACTTAGCAGCTTGCTCTGCTTCCAGTTTTTTAGCTTCTATTTCCAGCCTTCTCATGGCTTGCTCAGCCTCAAGTTGCCTAGCAGCTTGTTCTGCTTCCAATTTCTTAGCTGCTTGCTCTGCCTCCATCCTTCTCAATTCCAACTCGGCCTTCCGATCTTCCCTTTCTGCTTGACGATACTCCCTCTCCACCTCCTGTATGTAATCTGTTAGTGCAGAACCCGACAATCCCATGTCTTCCCCCTTTGCTCTAAGTTCTGCCCCAGTTAATCTAGGAGTGGCCATTTTACAGAGAGGTAACTCAACAGATAGAGTATAGATTATCTCTAAACAACTATATAGATAATGACCAAATACAATAGATCTATATATATTATAACACACCACACAACACAACACAATCACTCAGTGACAAGAGTAGAATCAGGACCACAGACCTATGCAGACGTGTGAAGTGTGAACAGGTAAGATAAGTCCTAACACCTATCCACATTCACTCTAGCTGGATTCTCACTAATAGGATATCTCCATCCTCTAACTAAAGATCCCGTGTTAAAAGATCCCGTTGTCTAAAGATCCCGTTGTACAAAAGATCCCGTTTACGAGCTCCCAATAAATGTCGTGTGTGTAAAGAATGAATGTCGTAGTAGTTCCTTGTTCTTCTTTACCACTTTAGTGTCGTCCCTGGAGTGAGGGGAATCCACACCCACATTTGTTTTAATTCAATATCTCTATTCTGGAGATATCCAGCAGACTCCGTCCACACACTCCCTCAATCTGAAGACACCTTCCTCTCACTCTTACTCACCCCTGGATCATGCCCCCTCTCATTCTTCCCCAACATAACATACTTGACAACTCTCGCTTCAACAAATAAAAACAAGAAATTTATTAAAGCAAAGAGTATATGTAGGAGAAGTGTATGTGTGTATAAGGTGTAGAATGTGTGACGTGTATTCTAAATCGTCTATAGACTCAGATCAGTGTTCAAGAGTAGTCATTCTCATCCCTGTGCTGAAGACACACCAGCACCATGTATCCCCTACAAGTAGCCTCACCCAGGTGATGCTCCTCCGGTCACGTGAAGACTTCCTCCGTTGTCTCTGGAACCACCAGGATGCTTGGACACCCCTGACAAACACTGTCTAATGAGAGTCTGATTCACACTATGAACTTCCTCGGTTATTTAACGGATTGTTAATCAGGAAATTCTAATCCTATTGTCACTGTTATTGGAGAAATCTTAATGGATCTAGAGTCACTGGTTCTAAAGATTCCTCATATTAACACCACAATCTAACTGTTCTGGGTATCAGTATAAATTATGCAATGTTCTGACTGTTCATTGATACATCTATCACTTGGCTAAACCTCAATCTCATCAACATGTTCTGCTCAGCAGAAGCCAGGTTCCCGCAAACCAACTTGGGTATAAGCCCTATGTAGCGGCCTCTCAGCAACCTCTGTCTTCAGATTCTGAGCGATCATCTTCTAAATTTGTGTTGGTCCCACCGCTGAAAATCACAGCACACATACGTGGACCTGGAAATTGAACCTGTAGAATAGAGAATACTATGGTGAGGGCAACTCCGTCCTGGCCAGAATTAGGTAAGTGTAGGCCAATAACAGCACTCAGATCTATAACAGAGATCCGATCTCTGTCATACGGCCAAATAACTCAATCATATGATCTGAGACATGGCAACACCAGGAAAGAATAAAGGAACGGGTAGAAACCCAGCAGATGCCCTACTGGAAGATCCTACCATTACACATACCTCTTCTCCCTCTCAACCATCCTTAATCTCTCTAATTATTATTCCACTACATTGTCCTCAACTTCCTGAGTAAAATGATATCTCACATAAGCTAGTTGAAGCCACACAATAGAATACTAGTGCCGACGCTCCTATGATACTTTCTAGCACCGCACTATAGAACATTCTATCACTAATCATAATACATTATATCACTGCACAGTACTGTACTATATTCCTAATCATACTCTTAAGTCAGATATTATTAATTGCCTACCATATGTCTATTCCAGTTGTTACTCGAGAAACTAGGCAATCCGATTGGATCTATGTCCGCGGATAACTATCACTACTAAGACAGTCTAATCCCTCTCATATAACACAACTCGGAATAATCCCCAATCCTAACACTTCAGAGTGTTTTTCTCGACTCCCTCCACCTGTTTACCGCACTGGGTTTTATATGGGTGCTTGAGTGAGTCACCAGAAAGTCCAGACGCCAATCAGTCCAGAATCTGGCTTTGTCCTCCTGTTTCCAGACTAACCAGAGTCAATTAGCTGTCAAGTTTCCTTTATATCTGGGGAGTTCTTTGTCTCATCCAACAAATTTCCTGGCTGTTTGAGATCCGGAGACCTTTCCCCCATTACAGAATCCTTCCGACCTCTAGCAGGCATTCTGTCTATCACCTGCAACGGCCAACTCCCGCTTCGTAGACAGGTGTCGCCAGTACACGTCTCTCAAACAACAACCTGTCAACCAACTGTCGACCGTGTGTAGACAACTCGACGTGACTCACTTAGATCTCATACACAAATGTCGACCAGGTGCAGACAGTTATAACAACGCATTTTCCCCAGTTAGTTCCACATCAAAGGGTCAATTGTGTTTGCAAACTAAGGTCGGGCCTGGTTGTCATCGATCGACTGACAAGTTTATTTAACTCGTGACAATGATAAACGTCATGTTACGGAGCAGTGTTAGTGTAGTGACTATTCGCTCGACTGTCGGTCCGTGGTTATGAGTTCGAAACTTCATTGGGCCGGAACCATCACCCAAACCAGAACTGCGCTCAAAGCATGAACTCCGTGGCTGCAGATACAACCCTACACGGTCGTCTGAACAGCAGATCCACGTGTCATTTTAACAACTTAGTACGAAAGCGAACCCACAACCAACATCGCGGCAGACGGCTGTCATACCATCTCACCACGGAGACCTCCTGCCCGAACATACATAAGCTCCACCCCTCTGCCGTATCTCGACCTTGTCATCGAACATACATACACTCCACCTCTCTGCTGTATCTTCAACCTGACATCGAACACACATACACTCTACCCCTCTGCTATATCTCCACCTTGTTATCGAACTTACATACACTCTACCTTTCTGCTGTATCTCCAAATTGTCATCGAACACACATACACTCTACCCCTCTGCTGTATCTCCACCTTGTTATCGAACTTACATACACTCTACCCCTCTGCTGTATCTCCACCTTGTTATCGAACTTACATACACTCTACCCCTCTGCTGTATCTCCACCTTGTTATTGAACATACATACACCCTACCCCTCTGCTGTATCTCCACCTTGTTATTGAACATACATACGCTCTACCTTTCTGCTGTATCTCCAAATTGTCATCGAACATACATACATACACTCTACCCAGCTGCGTTATTTCCACCTTGCAGTTCCCCCAAGATCTATGTCAACGGTAGCGCAGCTACTTGTAGGGTCTTGCATGTCTGACAGGTCAAGAGATTTGAACCAGACGAAGGGAGACACAAACCTGCTGCTTTATAGATAGATTGGGACAATCAAAGACTAATGAAAGCAATCCCACACAAATGCTTGTGCAAGTGGCAACGAACCCGTATGTAACGTAAGTAAAGGGCACTTTTACAAGCCTTTGGGCATACGGTGCTAGACGTATATTTGAATTTGTACAGACCAGTCGCCAGTCATGTCCTTATGAAATTCTGCCGCTCGGTGTCTTGTCTTCCACTTTACTTATTATCGCCCTTCCAAGATTGCCCCGAATACGACATACCCAGGAAACCTTGTGGACTAGAGAAGCAACAGTGGAAGATAAACTCTATGGACCACTAAGTGAACTAAAACTATAGTGAAGAGACAACAGCGCAGATAAAGACAGGTGAACTAAAAATATAGTGAAGAGACAACAGCGCAGATAAAGACAATCATCTTCAAGCGTTCTATAGAAGTAAACAAAGATGTATATCTTTGCTTTATTGACTACACAGAGGCTTTCAATAAAGTGAGACATGTCGACATGATAAGGATGCTTGAAGATCTACAAATTGATGGAAAAGACCTTAGACTTGTAAAAAAAACATATATTAGAAACAACAAGCTGCCATCAGATTTGATAATGATGTAGGTCAATATCAGCCTATTAAAAGAGGTGTGAGACAGGGATGTGTAATGTCTCCAGATCTTATTTCCCTGTACAGTGAAAATATTTTCAGAAATATAGAAGATATCGAAGGAATCAACGTAGGGGGGCGATATATCAATAACATTAGATATGCTGATGATAGTCTTGATTGCAGACAATGAACAGGACCCGCAACATTTAGTAGATGCGGTTGTTGCACACAGTGAACAACTAGGGTTAGAATTGAATAGTAAGAAGACACAGATTATGGTCGTAACTGGAAAGAAGGAAATACCACAATTTGATATACGAGTAAATGGGCATATTCTTAAACAAGTGAATCGGTACAGTTATCTTCGAACAGTAATAACATCTGATGGGTGATGCCTTGAAGAGATTAGAACAAGAATTGCCATTGCGAAGGTAGCCTTTTGCAAGATGAAAAACATACTGACCAATAAAAAGATATCAATTGAAACGAGAAAAAGAGTGTTGAAGTGCTACATAGAACATGTGCTTTTGTATGGATGTTTGTTTGTTGTTGTTTGTTTTTTGTGCGCTCGCTTGCTTTGAACTAAAGCGTAGTCCATACACACTATTTATAGTAGTGATGGACTGTATTTTGCGTGCGGATTAGCTTTCCCCATTAACAGTGTCCCTCGCCATCAAGCGAACCCACTCTGACTTCAGAGGTTGTATGGATGTGAAGCGTGGACAATGAGCAGTCAAGCTGAAAAAAACATCTGATGGCTTTGGAAATGGGGTTTCTGTGGAAAATGCAAAGAATACCATGGACAGACAGAACAAAACAAATGACCAAGTTCTTCAAGAAACAACTGAAGATCGTAAACTGATTAGAGTCATTAGACGTAGACAGTCAAACTTTTTTGGGCATGTTATGAGAAGAAATGACTTAGAGAACTTGGTGACAACTGACAAGATCGAAGGGAAGAGACCAAGGGGAACACCGAGGAAGTAAATACCTGGATGGCTTGGCCACATGGCATGGTCGAGACAGAAACACGCAGCTTATCCACGACTCTGGTGATCGAGAGAGATGGCGAAAATATGACCGTTCACGCTTATCGGCATGGCACAAGATGGATGGATGGTTTTGAAGCGAACGGAAAAAGAAGAGGGTGCAAAATTTCCCGCCATTCGCCTGCAGTTAAACAGGGCAAGAGCTATATTTAGACCAGGTGGGGCTAACGGAAGAGGGTTCCCCCAAAGACAAGTCTGGACATGTTCGGGACACGGTGGAGTGGAGGAGACAACTTTTATAATCCTGGCAGTGAACTATTGACTCCACAGGTCTTCTATTTAGGCCTTTAACTTTTAACGATTTACTGACTTCATGATGCGCCATGTGTTATTTTTTTTGGTTATTTGTAGGAATATCGATCTATCAGCAGTTCTTGTTTCTGTAAATAAACACTAAAAAAACACTAAAACAGTAACTGAATATTTAAAATATACTGTAGCACTGTAAAGACAATATAATTATAGTGAGTAGTGCATGCCGTTTAACTGAACGTAAAAGTAAACTGTTGTAAAATTGTTGTTTGCTTTAGCAAGCAGAATCTCCTAGACTGCACACTGTCAGTACTAACAGTACCCCAGTCACTATAATAATCTATAATATAAATATAATGTTATAAAAAACGCCACTGTGAATACAGCAATGACAATGTCAACAATAATATTTCAGTACACGAATTTCAGTCATTTGGTTGTGATGTGAAATATATTAGACTTGCTACTGTCAGTATTTCTAATGTCATCATCATCACAAACCTTTCCGTCACAGAAGTCTGCTAGTTCTAGAAAACTGGATGAGTGCTATTGCTGCAGTTGTCTGTGGACATTGTGCTGTCTTCAACAAAGCATGAGCGTGATGAATGTGTGCCTGTAAGGTCACATCTTCTTCTTCTGGACGCTGTAAGTTAACAGATATGCACAGTTCCAGAAATGCTTCTAATCCAGCGAACAAATCAAGTGAATTTGAGACGTCCACTAGTCCATCTCTGGTTAGTATCAGGAAATGAATGTTTGTCTACAGGAAACATACCTGCAGGTTGATGTTTACAAAACATATTTTAATCAGGGGGCAGAGGGAGGGGAGGAGAGGTTTGTGTCAATGTTGAATGAACTCACTATTCTATCATGGCTGTATAATTCTACACCTGTCTGAGAGACACTCATACACCTGACTGAGACACATTCCTACACCTGCCTGAGACACATTCCTACACCTGCCTGAGAGACATTCCTACATCTGCCTGAGACACATTCCTACATCTGCCTGAGACACATTCCTACACCTGTCTGAGACATTCCTACACCTGTCTGAGACAACATTCCTACATCTGCCTGATAAATTTCTATAGCAGTCTGAGAGACATTCCTACACATGATTGAGAGATTTATGCCCCATATGTATGGTGATCCTCTAATTTATTCCCAGACAGGACATATAGAGAATTCTTGTTTGTGATATTTCAATTTTCCCAGACAATTAGAAAGCAGACTTATGGGTGTTATGCAACTCCCTGTTCTCCTGGAGTCTTCCTGTCTGAACTATAGTTGCTAATTTTAGAACTGAGGAAATCACAGCAAGAGTCTGATTGGACTATAAATTACCTCTCACTCAAGTTGTAACTGGTACTTGTGTACTCTGTTGTAGGCGGACTGCTTCTTTGATCCATGTTGTAAGTCAGTGTTGTGTGAACCATGCTGTGGTAGTGTTGTGTGAACCATACTGTGGTACAGTGTTGCACGAACCATGCTGTGGTACAGTGTTGTGTGAACCATGCTGTGGTACAGTGTTGTGGGAACTATGCTGTAGTAATGTTGTGTGAACCTTGCTGTGGTACAGTGTTGTGTGAACCACGCTGTGGTACAGTGTTGTGTGAACCATGATGTGGTACAGTGTTGTGTGAACCATGCTGTGGCAGTGTTCCCATGCTGTGGTACAGTGTTGTGTGAACCATGCTGTGGTACAGTGTTGTGTGAACCATGCAGTGGTAGTGTTGTGTGAACCATGCTGTGGTACAGTGTTGTTGTTCTTCTTTCGTTCGCTTGAAATATGTCTATAACTGCAATGTTGTCTCTTGTATGAATTTAACTGTCTTTTTTAGTTCACACAGCTGTCCATAGAGTTCATCTTCCACTGTCGTCTCTCTAGGCCAGAAGGTTTGCCTAGATATGTTATAGTCTAGGCAGTCTTGGAGTATGAGCTCTGCTGTCTGCGACGCCAATCCACATGTGCACATGGCTGTTTCACCAATCTTGAATTTTGTATACATGTGGTTGCGTAATCTATTGTGTCCTGTTCTGAGGCGCAGAATAATGACTTGTTCTGGTCTGTCCATTACGTGGTAGTCATCTTGAGCAGGTTTTGGTGGCTTTCTGACTGATTTAATCATTCTTTTCTTTTGGTGGTATGTAACGGGCACATCAGGCTGTTCTTCTTTGGCTCCTTCCTTAGCCAATTGATCAGCTCTGTCGTTTCCAGGTACTCCACAGTGGAATGGTATCCACTGTATGGTGACCTTATGCTGACTGCTAAGTTCAGAAAGTAGTGTCTTTAGTACTGGCAATTTCCCAGACAGAAGTGCCTCGAGTACTGATTTTGCATCTGTCAATAGCATCACAGGTTGTGTACCATTGCTGGTATTTAGTAATTTCTCCATTGCTATCTTGATTGCCTCAATTTCAGCATCATAGTTATGGCAGTACTTTCCTGTCGGTACTCTGGCTGTGTCCCTAGTATTATTTGGGTATTCTATGTACACTTCCGCTCGTCTATTTCGAACAGCATTTTGTGCTGACCCATCTGTATAGACTTAGATCCAGAGGTCCTGTGGGTATTCTTCATCAAGGAAGCTGAGAGTGGCTGTTCTGCGCTGCACACTGTTCTATTCTTCCTTGTCAAATATTCCTCTCAATTTTGTCTGGATTTGTAATGATAGTCTATGTTCATCTTTCCACGGAGTTCGCTCTGGAATAGTTGTTAGGGGGATACCAACTGTGGGCAGATCGGTGGTTTCTCTGCAGAGTCGTTTGGCCTGGTGGATAAAACTACTTCTTTTCAACCGCCCCATAGCTAGGTTTTCAAATCTGTTCTTCATAGGGTGGCCTGGCAAGCTGAGGAACTTTTCTGCTTGTATTAGCGTTTTTGTATCTCTGCGCTCTCTCAGTGCTTGTATCCTCCCCATCTTCTCCATTTCCACTATAGGGGTTGATCTCATACCTCCAGTGGTGACTCTAAGTGCTTGATTTTGCACCTTGTCCAGTTCTTGTAGTGTGGTTTTTGATGCCAAACACCACGCAGTTGACCCGTATTCCAGGTGTGGTCGTATGCTCTATTGATAAACTTTGCTAAGTATTTTCCCACTGGCTCCCCATGTGCTTCCACTTAGCTTTCTCAGGATGGCTATTTTCCTTCTGGCTTTTGCTACTGCTTTGTTGATGTGCTTTCTCCATGTCAGCCTGCCATCAAATGTTAGTTTTTTATCTTCTCTTAGGGGTGTTCCATTTATCTGGAAGATCCCTGCCTTTTGTTTTGGAGAGAAGGTAAATAGAGTGGTGCTGCACTTGCCAGTGTTAATGCTGACAAACCATCTATTTGCCCATGCAGCAAATGTATTTACAGCTCTTTGTAGCAAAACTAAGAAAGCACTTTACAATACAATCTTCCTACCAACTCTGTGCTACCAATGCCAAACCTGGACAATGACAGAAAAAGAGAAAAGAAAAATCACAACAACAGAAATGAGGTTCCTGAGAAGAATACTCAACGTATCAAGAAGAGATAAGATCAGAAATGAAGAAATCAGGACTAAAGTGGGGGTTAAAGCTGCTCTAGATTTTATTAGAAAGCAGCAAGTCAAATGGTTTGGCCATGCAAGTAGGCTACCAGTCAACAGCATGCCACAGCAAGCAATGACGTACAGACCAGATGGAAACAGAGGAAGAGGCCGACCACGTAAACGCTGGACAGAGGGAATAACAGAATCCATGGGAATGTCGATATACGAAGCCCATAACCGGGCACTCTCACGAAGTTTATACTTCACCTCGACACCGCAAGGTACAAGAGGAACATGATGAGATGAGATGTAGCAAAATGGTGGCCACTGATGCATGTTCATTTGTGCTTCATAGAACCAGGTCATCGGCATACAGTGCTGCTTTAATTCCATGCGGTAGATTAGCAACAAGATCATTGATGATGATTAGAAAAAGTGTGGGGGACAAGACTCCGCCCTGGGGAACACTGTGATGCAGTAGTACTTTCTTGCTCTTGAGTCCGTCTATCTGTACTCGGGCTCTTCTGTTGTGCAAGTATGCTTTCACCCATTTGTACATTCTTCCATTGACTTTGCAGTTTCTCAGTTTCTTCATCAGACCTTCTTTCCAGACTTTGTCAAAGGCTTTCTTCAGATCTATCCATGCCACAAGCACCAGTTTCTTCTCTTGGAATGCATCCTCAATTTCTTGAGAGAGGTAGGTTGTCTGATCTTACATAGAGTAGCACTGCCTAAAGTCAGCCTGCTGTGGCACAATAGATGTTTTTACTTTCAATGTACCACTGCAGTCTGTGATTGATGATGCGCTCCAGTGTTTTGCAGAGACAGCTGGTGAGGCTAATTGGTCTGTAGCTAGAGGCAATGGAACTATCTTTCCCTGATTTTAAGAGGGGTATCATGATTGCTTCTCTCCAGGCTTGTGGAACACTGCCTTAGGTCCAGCTGTTATTGAAGATCTGCAACAGCTTTGCTTTGGCCTCTGTTCCTAGGTTCCTGATAATTTCATTGGAGATACCATCAGCTCCTGGTGACTTTCTCATTTTCAGTTTTGATATGGCGAGCTCCAGTTCGCTGATTGTGATGTGTGCCTCCAGAACCTCATGTACTATTTCCTTCTGTCCTGTATGTTGCCGTTTCTCTCGAATATCTTGTTGTTTCTCTGGACTAATTTCAATATTGTTATCTTGTGCGAATGAGTCCACAAAATGGTCATCTGCTTGCTTTCTTGTTAAGATGTTCCCATCTTTATGTAGTGCAATTTTTTAGTTTCTCCCTGTGCCCTCTTCGTTAAGTTGTTTTATTAGCTTCCACAATTTCCATGTGTCTTTTTCAAAGTTCAGTGACTCAGTTTTCTCCTGCCAGCTTTCCCATCTTGCCTGCAGGTTGGCCCTTTGAAATTTGGCTTTTGCTTGCTGGAATTTATTGTGGTACTCTTGACTGGGTGTGGCCTCTGTTTGCTTTCTACACACTTCCACATCATTATGCAACTGTTCTAGTTCACTATTCCAGTAGGGTTTATATTGTTTACGGGCTCCTCTTGGTACTGTTTCTCGCGCTGCCTGTAGTATGCATTTCCCAAACTTTTCAACTACTTTATTTATGTCTTTCACAGTGTTCAGGTTTCTAACCAGTATGCTGGTGCGATGCTTGTACATTGCCCAGTCTGCTTTCTTGTAGTTCCACCTTGAGAAGGTGCTGCTTTCACTTACAAGCTCATTTTCTACAGTTAGAAAGACTGCCCGATGGTCACTACCACCAAGTTGTTTCCTAACAATTCATGTAATGTTCCACGCCAGGTCTGGTGAATGAAAAGCCAGGTCAGGTGTAGTTGTAGTGTGCCATGATCTCGAGTAGAAAGTATGTGGGTCGGACGGCTTGTTAATCAAGATGAATCTATTCTCATCCTGCCAGCCTTCCAGTCTCTCTCCTCTCTGGTCCATGTGATCATAGCCCCAGCTCTGCGAGTGGCTGTTGAAATCGCCACACACAATCATTTTTTTCTTTTAATGGTAGTGTGTCCAGTGCCTGTGGGCGGTCACTTGGACAGTAGTAATTGATCAGATGTAAGTCTGTATTGCCTGTTTTAAGTTTAAGTGTCTGATACTCAGCCCCTTCCATGCAGACTTTGATTTGGGAAGCAGTGATGTTATTTTTTACAAGGGTCAGTATTCCATCTTTTCGCCTATCCTTTTGGTCAGTTCGGTAACACTGGTAGCCTCTGATTTTGAAGGCTATATTTTCGTTGAGGTGAGTTTCTTGTAAGCAAGCAACGTACACTTACTTTTTCTTGGTCCAAGATGTTTTCTAATTCTATTTTTTTGTTGCTGACTCCCTCCGCATTCCAGTGCATTATTTTAAGTCTTTGTTTAGTATGGCCAGCTGTTCTATTCTCAGGTCCCCAGGCTCCACTGGACATCTGAGAAGGACCTCCAGTAGTTGTGGTTGGACCCTTTCGAGACATAAGGCCCGGCACTGCATCTGCCTGGGGGTCCAAAGCAGAACGAGTACCATAATATTTAGCAGTAGTCGACATATTCCATTTTGCGTAATTGCGTGGCATCCTGATTTCTGTGGTGCGCCTCCTGGCTGGTTGTCTCCGTCTTCAGCACCTTTCCTTTGCTAGAGCAGACTGTGGTCTCACTTGAGTTTAGATGTGTACGCACGCCCACACGTGTCTGCGCATGCATGTACGTGCATACACATCTAGAGCATACTGGTTATTTTTCGGCACCAGAAACTTGCCATCGCCCCTTCTGTTAGTTAAAACAGTTCCGCCACGTGAAGGCCAGGAGTTGGACTTTTGCTGCAGAGGTTATGTATTCACGAGCCATTGGGGTATTTAAGCAAGGTTGGGCGCTCACCCTAACACTGCACCCTGGCTACGTACAGCAACATTTGGAACCGTACAGTGTTGTGTGAACCATACTGTGGTACAGTGTTGTGTGAACCATGCTGTGGTACAGTGCTGTGTGAACCTGCTGTGGTAGTGTCCCCATGCTGTGGTACAGTGTTGTGTGAACCATGCTGTGGTACAGTGTTGTGTGAACTATGCTGTGGTACAGTGTTGTATGAACCTGCTGTGGTAGTGTTGTGCGAACCATGCTGTGGTAGTGTTGTGTGAACCTGCTGTGGTACAGTGTTGTGCGAACCATGCTGTGGTACAGTGTTGTGTGAACCATGCTGTGGTAGTGTTGCGTGAACCTTGCTGTGTGTGGTACAGTGTTGTGTGAACCTGCTGTGGTACAGTGTTGTGCAAACCATGCTGTGGTACAGTGTTGTGTGAACTATGCTGTGGTACAGTGTTGTATGAACCTGCTGTGGTACAGTGTTGTGCGAACCATGCTGTGGTAGTGTTGTGTGAACCTGCTGTGGTAGTGTTGTGTGAACCTGCTGTGGTACAGTGTTGTGCGAACCATGCTGTGGTACAGTGTTGTGTGAACCATGCTGTGGTACAGTGTTGTGTGAACCATGCTGTGGTACAGTGTTGTGTGAACCATACTGTGGTAAAGTTGTGTAAACCATGCTGTGGTATAGTGTTGCGTGAACCATGCTGTGGTACAGTGTTGTGTAAACCATGCTGTGGTACAGTGTTGCATGAACCTGCTGTGGTAAAGTTGTGTAAACCATGCTGTGGTAAAGTGTTGTGTGAACCATGCTGTGATACAGTGTTGTGTGAACAGTGCTGTGGTATAGTGTTGTGTGAACCTGCTGTGGTACAGTGTTGTGTGAACCATATTGTGGTACAGTGTTGTGCAAACCTGCTGTGGTACAGTGTTGTGCGAACCATGCTGTGGTACAGTGTTGTGCAAACCATGCTGTGGCACAGTGTTGCATGAACCATGCTGTGGTACAGTGTTGTGTGAACCATGCTGTGGTAAAGTTGTGTAAATCATGCTGTGGTATAGTGTTACGTGAACCGTGCTGTGGTACAGTGTTGTGTAAACCTGCTGTGGTACAGTGTTGTGCAAACCATGCTGTGGTACAGTGTTGTGTGAACCTGCTGTGGTAAAGTTGTGTAAACCATGCTGTGGTAAAGTGTTGTGTAAACCATGCAGTGGTACAGTGTTGTGTGAACCGTGCTGTGGTACAGTGTTGTGTGAACCATGCTGTGGTACAGTGTTGTGTGAACCATGCTGTGGTACAGTGTTGTGTGAACCATATTGTTATACAGTGTTGTGCGAACCTGCTGTGGTACAGTGTTCTGTGAACCATGCTAATGATCCATGCTTGTTTGAATCTTGATTAGCCAGTGTAAAATAAATTTTTGCTTTATTCAAAGCCTTGCTGGAGCAGGAAATGTTGTGACCCATTGTCTGGCCTCTGCATTCTTTCTGTGGTCATCTCTTGATTCTTAGTTCAGCAGTAGTCTCCTCAGTTTGTTTATGGGTGCACTGGTTGACAGGTCAACACAAGATGTAACAACTGTTTACGGGTGCACTGGTTGACAGGTCAACACAAGATGTAGCAACTGTTTATGGGTGCACTGGTTACACAAGATGTGCAACTGTTTATGAGTGCTTGGTTGACAGGTTAACACAAAATGTAGCAATTATTGATGTTGATGACAGCATGTCAGAGATGTACTTCAGGCTAACACAGAATATGTTACATAGGGTGTTTGCACAGATATACAGCTCATTTAGTTACTTCCTTATGCTAGTAACAATTAGTTTGTAGATATTTATGGTTTGTGAAATAAAGGGGTCAGGTACTTTTTGTGTGTAATTGATGGTGATGTTCTTTGAAAACTTTCGTCACATTAGGTATGTTTGTAGTCTCTGATAACATACTTAAAATATGTAGTTAAAATAGTTTACTTGGACTGACATCCACAGTCAACATCTGCAGCTAATCTGTCGCAGCAAAGCAATGCCACCAGTGTGCCACTGTCCGATGACTTCCAGTATCGGCAGGACAATCAGATGAAGCAGACGGCTCCTGCCTCGTTTGGGATGCGTACACCACTTCATCGACCGCAGACTCCAGCAGTATCATCAATGCCATCTGCACAACAGCCTGCCTCGACACCCCCGTCATCATCATCATTATCATCATCGGCAGCAGCAGCACAATATGTTGTGGAGGAGGAGATAACGACAGTCAAGGTGCCCATGGTAAAGTGCAGACAAACATAGGTACCCAGTAGATTGTTCTCTTGTGTCTGCCACTGTTTTTCCAGGACTTTGTGTTTTGTGAGGAGGAGATAACGACAGTCAAGGTGCCCATGGTAAAGTGCAGACAAACATAGGTACCCAGTAGATTGTTCTCTTGTGTCTGCCGCTGTTTTTCCAGGACTTTGTGTTTTGTCTGACTGTTTTGTCTTGACTGGTTTGTCTTGACTGGGTTGTATGACTGGTTTGTCTGACTATTTTCTTTTGACTGTATTGTTTGACTGTTTTGTTTTTTTTGTCTTGACTGTTTTGTCTGACTGTTTTGCCTTGACTGGTTTGTATTGACTGTTTTGTCTTGACTGGTTTGTCTTGACTGTTTTGTCTGACTGGTTTGTAGTGACTGTTTTGTCGTGACTGTTTTGTCTTGTCTGTAAGTTGGTAACTCCAGTTCCACATGGACATTCACCTCTGTGGAGAGACTGAGATGTAGCTGGTTCAGGAGCTTTCAGCGGCCAGATCTGAGATTGTTTGTCCTTGCTGCTGATGTAGTTTATAAATAAATCTGTCTATTTTTAGTTCGATGTGTATCATCTTAGAGGATATATCAATGATGTGCATCATTCTAGAGGATACATCCTTGATGTGTATCATCTTAGAAGATATATATAATTGATGTGTATCATTTTAGAAGATAAATACTTGATTTATGTGTATGCTGTGTGGTGTCTTTTCTGTCTTTAATTTCTCATTGTGTGGGGGGAGCTGTTAGATGAATGGATACACTGACTGAGTTTGTTCTTTCTGTCTTTAGTTTCTCAATGTGTGGGGGAAGCTATTAGATGAGTGGAGAGAGAGTGAATGACAGAGAAAGAGAGAAAAAGAGAGACAACTTTAAAATTTTACTATTTGCCCTTCAGCTGAGGCCAAGGCCAGCCCTGTTGAAAGTTTTACACCTGATGGGCGGAGTCGGGGAGACATTCACCATGGGCGAGGTAATCCATCAAGTGTTTGTGTTTGATGTCTGCCTGCAACTCTGTGTCTCCTAGCAACACCTTATTTCAGGGTTTCAGAAACTGGTTCTAGCCTGTCTCCACTAGATTGGTGGAAATATTATGGGGCAGATTTGACCTGTTGTGACACACCTTGACCTTGCTAAGGTCGTAGAGAAACCTCAAGGACGATTACAACCGTAGATAGACTGAGTGGGACACTAGGTTCTCACAGAGTGGATGTGGTTCTCACAGAGTGGATGTGGTTCTCACAGAGTGGATGTGGTTCTCACAGAGTGGATGTGGTTCTCACAGAGTGGATGTGGTTCTCAGAGTGGATGTGGTTTGCACAGAGTGGATGTGGCTCTCACAGCATGGATGTGGTTCTCGGAGTGGATGTGGCTCTCACACAGTGGATGTGGCTCTCATAGCATGGATGTGGCTCTCACAGAGTGGATGTGGCTCTCACATTGTGGATGTGGCTCTCATAGCATGAATGAGGCTCTCACATAGTGGATGTGGTTCTCACAGAGTGTATGTGGTTCTCACAGAATGCATGTGGTTCTCACAGAATGCATGTGGTTCTCACAGAGCGGATGTGGCTCTCACAGAATGGATGTGGCTCTCAGAGTGGATGTGGCTCTCATAGCTTGGATGTGGCTTTCACAGAGTGGATGTGGCTTTTACAGAGTGGATGTGACTCACGAAGTGGATGTATATAGTGGATGTGGCTCTCACAGAGTGGATTTGGCTCGTAGACATGGCTCACACAGTGGATGTGGCTCGCACAGAGTGGATGTGGCTCGCACAGAGTGGATGTGGCTCTCACAGAGTCAATGTGGCTCTCATAGCATGAATGAGGCTCTCACATAGTGGATGTGGTTCTCACAGAGTGTATGTGGTTCTCACAGAATGCATGTGGTTCTCACAGAGTGGATGTGGCTCTCACAGAGTGGATGTGGCTCTCACAGAGTGGATGTGGCTCTCATAGCTTGGATGTGGCTTTCACAGAGTGGATGTGACTCTCACGGAGTGGATGTATATAGTGGATGTGGCTCTCACAGAGTGGATGTCGCTCGTAGACATGGCTCACACAGTGGATGTGGCTCACACAGAGTGGATGTGGCTTGCACAGAGTGGATGTGGCTTGCACAGAGTGGATGTGGCTCGCACAGATTGGATGTGGCTCTCACAGAGTCGATGTGGCTCTCACAGAGTCGATGCAGGATGTGGCTCTCATTGAGTGGATGTGGCTCTCATAGAGTGGATGTGGCTCACACAGTAAATGTTGGCTCGCACAGAGTGGATGTGGCTCTCACACAATGGGACACAGTGATTGTCAAGGTCGCGAGCAATACTCGTCAGTTGGGACATTGCTTTTATAAATTTGACCACACACAATGGTAGTTAGAATGGGACACTGTTTGTAAGAGTGAGACACAGTGGTTGTAAGAGTGGAACACAATGGTTGTTAGAGTGGGACACTGGTTGTAAGAGTGGGACACTGGTTGTAAGAGTGGGACACTGTAAGAGTGGGACACTGGTTGTAAGAGTGGGACACTGTTTGTAAGAGTGGTTGTAAGAGTGGGACATGGTGATTGTTAGAATGGGACACTGGTTGTAAGAGTGGGACACTGTTTGTAAGAGTGGGACACAGGTTGTAAGAGTGGGACACAGTGGTTGTTAGAATCGGACACTGGTTGTAAGAGTGGGAAACACTCACTGGTTGTAAGAGTGGGAAACACTGGTTGTAAGAGTGGGAAACACTGGTTGTAAGAGTGGGAAACACTGGTTGTAAGAGTGGGACATTGGTTGTAAGAGTGGGACACAGTGGTTGTGAGAATGGGACATAATGGTTGTTAGAATGGGACATTGGTTGTAAGAGTGGGACATAGTGGTTGTAAGCATGGGACATTGGTTGTAAGAGTGGGACACAGTGGTTGTAAGAGTGGGACACAGTGGTTGTAAGAGTGGGACACAGTGGTTGTAAGAGTGGGAAACACTGGTTGTAAGAGGAGGACACAGTGGTTGTAAGAGTGGGAAACTGGTTATTAGAGTGGGACACAGTGGTTGTAAGAATGGGACACAGTGGTTGTTAAAATGGGACACTTGTTGTAAGAGTGGGAAACACTGGTTGTAAGAGTGAGACACAGTGGTTGTAAGAGTGGGGCAGTGGTTGTTAGAATGGGACACTGGTTGTAAGAGTGGGAAACACTAGTTGTAAGAGTGGGACACAGTGGTTGTTAAAATGGGACACTTGTAAGAGTGGGAAACACTGGTTGTAAGAGTGAGACACAGTGGTTGTAAGAGTGGGGCAGTGGTTGTAAGAGTGGGGCAGTGGTTGTAAGAGTGGGAAACACTGGTTGTAAGAGTGGGAAACACTGGTTGTAAGAGTGGGAAACTTGTTATCAGAGCGGAACATGACTTTTATAAATTGGGACACAGTGGTTGTCATAGTGGGATTTCACTCTCATGAAGTTTTCAAAGTTTGTGACATTTTCAATTATGATATGTTTATCCTCCTACAAATAAACATTCAGTCAGATGTATTTCTGCCTGCAGATTATCAACCATGTCAAGGACTACATCAGAGAAAGGATGCTGTATGATGAGCAGGACCCAAGGATCGTACACTGTGGCAGAGACCTGCTTGGGACAGCTCTGGGAGTGGACACCTTCACGGTGCATGATGCCTTGTCAGTGTCACCATGTTGTGTCTGAGTTCATGCTTCATAGTTTGGACTTGCTCAATTGTCAGACAGTTTCTTTCTGCTGCACGTGAGACTTACATTTACAATGACTCATTGTTAGTCATTCTGTCTGCTTAACTGGCTCTTTCCATATCTCTTTAGCAATCGTCATGTTTTCTGTTTCTTGTTTTCTGTATTCATGTTTGTTTTATGTTTTCTGTTTCATGTGTTGTATTTTGAGACTGAGGTCATGATATCTGGAAGATTAGCATGCAGATTATATTGCTGCATCTGATTGGTTCCAGACACAGAAGTGTGGTGAAGAGATCTCCAGGAAATTCCAGAGATTTGATTAGTTCTGACTTCTACGTATTTTCAGTCCGGGTTCTTCTGTTTCTTCACTTAAGACACTTTTAATCGACATATTTTCACCATGTTTAGTTTACATATTCTTACTGTGAATTTACCAACAAGAACTGAATATTTGAGAAGTTGGTTATTAAGACAAATAAAATTGAAGACAATGAAATATTTTGGGCATGTAAAAAGACATGAATGTCTAGATGAGACATCTATGGAGGGAGTTGTACCACTGACCTAGATTCAAGATGTCATCGATAATTTACACATGAGCAACGGAGGCAAAACGTCTACTTTGTGATAGAGAGGAATATCAACAGACTGTTATACAGGCAAAGTTCTACACCAGGGGTGGCCAACCTTTTCAGCAGGTGGGCCAAATTTCGGAAATAATATTTCCTGCCAGGCCACGCACCTAATTTTTTAAAAATTGTTGTTATTAATTAAAGTAAATAAGCAAGCGTGCTACAACTTCGACCACATAGTCGCTTCCCAGGTAGGTGAGATCGTGCTCAAACGCTTGCCTGGTTTAATGTAAACCAAAAAAATATATCTTGTTAATTAATTTACAATTGCCTTGTAGATGAGTATTATTATTAACGTCATTTAGGTGGCTAGTTATATCGACCAGAAATGCAAAGTCACAAACCCACTCTTTGTCTTCAAACTCTGGGATACTTTTCGACTTGCTTGCAAAGAATGATTGTATTTCGAGTTGCAAATCAATCTTCTCAACAATTTGGCACGGGTCAGCCATCTTACTTCTGCATAAAATGTAACGTCATGATAATCTGAGTCCAAAGACTTTAGAAATTCTTGGAACTGACGGTGACTCAACCCGTTCGACTTCATGAAGATCACTATTTTGACGACTACTTTCATGACATGGTCCATTTTGAGGGGCTTCGAAAATAAATTCTCCTGATGATTAATGCAATGAAAATTTAGCATTGAAGTGTTACCTACTTTGGAGGCCTAATTTTCAATCAATTTTACTAAACCTTCGGGTTTCCCAACCATTGCTGGGGCACCATCCGTTGTTAAGCCCGATAAGTTGTTAAGTTGTAACAAAAAGCAATTCAATGTCGATGTAACTACTTCTAACAAATCTCGTAACTTAGTAGTGTCCTTAGGTGGATACAGCGCCGCTAATTCTTCTGTCTTTTTAAAATGGATGTCAACTATTATGCTATTATCAGACAGACTGTGGGATCAACACCTTGTGCCACATTTATTGAAAGACAGAAGATCAAGTGGTTTGGCCATGTTGTTAGAATGCAACACCAGCAACTACCATCACTGGCCTTACATCAAAGATCATCTGCGACGAGACCAAGAGGACGTCCAAGAAGAAAATGGATTGACGACATCAAAGACATTGTACAGCCACACGGAATGACACTATCCAGTGCCGCCCACCGGGCTCTGGAACGCAAATTATTCCTCCCCACGACGTTTGATGGCAGAAGTGGAAGAAGATGATGATGATCAACACCCACGATAAAAATTGCCAGTTGTGCAGTATCTGCCATATCTGTGCTTTCATCCACTGCTAGAGCATAAAATATAAACTCGGATGCTCGACTTTTCAAATTATCTTCAATATATTTTCCAATGTCGTCCACACGCCTAGTAATAGCCTGACGAAACAGACTTATTTTTTGAGAAATCCTTCTTCTTTTCTGGACACAGAGTTTCAATGACGCTCTGCAAACATCCCTTAACCATTTCACCATCTGAATATTGCTTCGTTTTTTTTAAAAAATAACACATAACTAGCTTTTACATAGCATGTTGACTCTGAACCGGCTCTAGTAATTATCCTTTGTTGTGCAGAAATGTTTTTTTGTAAAGTCATTTACTTGGTCTTGTCGAAATTGCCCTTTGTACTTATAAAACGTATTTGCATGTTTAATCTCGTAGTGCCGTTTGATGTTATTCTCTTTCAACACAGAAACAGGTTCGTTGGATATCAAGCATATGAGCTTTGTTTTAATTTCCACGAAAAAATAGTATATAGTCCACCTGTCTTGAATACTTCTTAATTCTTCTGTGATTCTTCTCTTCTTTGGTCCAACGTCTTTACTAGCTGACGCCATGGTTACGTAATACCTCAAATACACATAATGAATATTCACACAACAAAAACCCACATCAAAATAATATTAATAATCTATATTAATCATACCTTTCTCGCTGATGTTCTCAGCCAATATCCAACCAATATTATTTCTTCCTTCAACAACATCCACTCAGAGAAATATCAGGAACAGAGAGTTTATATCTAATACCACAAGGTCTTTTCACAAACTAAACCACCATGGTTCCTACAGTCTATGGTCCATAATATTCCCTTTACGAATGTTCATGTTTAAGTCACTGGAGTAGAACTAGCCAGGTTAATAAGTTCCCAAGGTGCACATATTCATTCTGCTAAATGTTCCGGATTTGGGAGTATCGAGTGAAACATTCCTCAAGCGGTGAAATATACCTGATAATAAATTTCCTCAGAAGTTATGAACATCCACAGGGCAGATTAACTTCAGGAGTTATAAATGGCCATAGTTCAGATAAAGTTCAGACGTTATAAATATCCACAGGGCTGGTAAACTTCAAGAGTTATAAATATCCAAAGGGCATATAAACTTCAGGAGTTATACACATCCATAGGGCAGATAAACTTCAAGAGTCATAAACATCCATAATGATACCAGTCAAGGATGGAAATTATCCATACATGATAAACGACGGGCAGTAATAAGTTTCAGGGGGTGAAAAATATCCACGATAATGCCGTTCAGGTTTTCAAAATGTCCTGATAAAGTTCAGGTTTGAAAAATGTCCAGGTGGAAACAATCCATGCTTTGTAAATGTCCATCTGGATAACTGCCAGGTTTCAACAATCTCTTCTCCTGAATTTAACAACTAGCCATGAAGGGAGGACTCAGCTGGTGCATTTACTTGAGTAGTAGGTACATTGGTGTTGGCCAGGCCATCCTCTTATATACATTGATTATTCACTCAATAGACTTCTGTAATGTTGAGGTTGTCGTAAACTTGGAGAGCAAATAATATTAAGGAAATTCCGCTCTTACAGCAATATAAAGGTGAATCCTTTTCATCATATGCCGATGAATCAGCCACTCCAAATGAGAACTAGAGCATTTGTACTATGCTTCAGGTTCGGCCAAGGCACAGTCCACCATCCTAGAGTCCAAAGAACCCCACTGTATGCAATACGGAAAATACAGCTGGTCGCTAGAATAGCATTTCTCAGACTCCTTACAGTTCTCAATGTTAAAACCTTAAAAACTTCTCAATTCAATCCACACACTCGATTTCTTTTCATGTACCTATCCTAGGCGCACTTTTAGCACAAAACATGACAGCTTGATGGGGATGGTGTATCGGAAAGGGCCGGGCTGGAGAAAGAGGTGTGGGGGGGGGGGGAGAGCAGTAGTGTTGCTATCTCCTGTCTTCTTGTCACCAACCAGATGGTCGTGTGGACGCAGTTTCCAACTCCTGTCAACTTCAAACGAAACGTACCGGCGGCTTAAGGTTGTGGTTAGAAAATTGGGTTTGGCCTCGAATTAATATTGTGACCTCTGAATACACAGTTTAATAGGGAATCCAAGTGTCGTTGATAGGCAGACAATATTTGAAATATGTCACAATGACTCATGATGTAATGTTCTTTTGGTGATATGTACAATAAAGTTAACATTTATGTTCGTTTGACCTAGCTCCGCGGGCCGCAACATGTGGCCCGCGGGCCTCGTGTTGGTCACCCCTGTTCTACACATAACAAACTAATATATTGCCTTGATGTGCCTTCCCACAATAACTACCAAGGAAAATCCACCAATCGAGGTGTAAATGACTCGTTAACTGATAAGATAAACATCTCTCACCTGAACTGGAAGAACATGAAATAACTGACAGCAGTCGGGCGAACGTTTTTAGCCATTTATTAATGCGCTGTAGAACCAACGGGATAAAGCTGTTCCAGACTATCAACCGCCCTTCAACAGGGTCTGTGTTTATTTAAATGCTTGCTTGCTTGCTTGTGTTCGTTGGCTTGAGCTCCAACGCGAAGTCCTGTATGTCGGATGAAGGCATCCTGTTGTCCAACATCAGTGTGATGTCATACAGGACCTGAGTTTTGTGTGAGTATCCGTTGTCCCATGTCTGGCTTATTGGTGTGCAGACTGGTGGTTCCTCGCCATACAGGCAGACACTCTCCGACTTCGGAGGAATCAGCGATCCTATTGACTTTAGCCAGGACCCCGAAGGGACCTGTTGCCCAGGACGCTCGACGTGGACGCGTCAATAGGTCTTGGCCAGTATATAACCCGGCCCTGGTGCCTTGGAAACACCTCTGCGTCCCGTTTATTTAAATATCTGTGACTCAGCTCCCAATTCTACTCAGTTCACCTTGACGCCCAGTCTTCTGTCCCACGGTTCAGTCGTTTCAAAATTCACCTAGGATTTCCTCGCCCGGTTCGTTCATTGTTGGATCCTTGTCCACATATTTCTCTCCTATTGCTCACCAGCCGATCCTCGCAGTCATTGCGTCCCGAATATCCTTTGTCAACACAGAGCCTTCTGAAAACACAACTGCTTCGTGTTGCAGCCTCACAACGTCTGTTTCTTTGTTGTCCTCTGACGTTTCAAGTTTCCCTTGGTTTCTCCTGTTGACCGTCCACTTCGGTGTGTCCAATATGGAAAATCCCTTTTCTCCTTTTCTGTATCATTTGGTGTGTGCCCGTCATATGGCATTATGCCCCCTCCCAGATAAAAAAATGATGGAATCATTTTTTTTCCATCTCTATATATATATATGTATATATACAATCTGTAATCATATCCTTACTACAACAATTACAACAACAACTGAATAGCTCATGGTTCCCCTTACCCACCCTAAAAAAAATAAAGTTATATGACGGGCACGCCCACCTGTCCAAACCCCCATTGGACGTCGTGTGGCTGATCCATGGGGAGACCAGTCCAACTAATTTTCATTAGTCCCTACCTTGTTCTAATAGACAAGTGTCCTCACTCTAGGTAATACCATGAGTTTCGGACGAGGGTAATAATGGGGTTTCATGATGATGATGAATGTATCTGATGTACTGTTCTTTTGTTCTAAAAGAAGTAACAGTGGTTCTTTAGAAGACAGTGTAAAGTTTGGAAGGGCAACGATTTAGACAGAGAGAGGTATATTTTCAGATTTACTGTACTGACATTCGTTATTCTGAGATGACATTCCTGGCTAGTGATCAGTTTAAATTAGGTCATGACATTGTTTCAAATTATCTTCCTGGCCAGTGTGATTGTGTTGCTTCACTGTAACCGGTCTCTACCATGCACGGAGAGTATCTTCCTGGCCAGTGTGATGGTGTTGTTTCACTGTAACTGGTCTCTACCATGCATGGAGAATATCTTCCTGGCCAGTGTGATGGTGTTGCTTCACTGTAACTGGTCACTATCATGCACGGAGAGTATCTTCCTAGCCAGTGTGATGGTGTTGCTTCACTGTAACCAGTCTCTGCCATGCACGGAGATTGTTTATGTTCTACTACTGTGTGAAAATTCAACATAAAATGTTAACGTTGAACCAAAGTCTGTTTTTGTTACAAAAATCTGTTTCCATTTTACAAAAGTCTGTGTTTTACAGAAATCTATTTCGTAAAAATTGTACGATGGAGCCTGACTCGTGCATACGTGTATATCGACACCTGGTCACTAGACCCGTCAACTGCCAGCCTCAGGCTGATACAGCAAGTGGTGCAGCTTCTTACACAACCGCAGCACAGCGGGCAAGAACGGAAACTAGCACAGGCTACGTCTGCTTCCAGATCAAGCTACCATCACCCAGCTCCTCAAGTAAGACACTGGTGTACGTGTGTGTACTTATGTGTGTGGGTGGGAGGTAATAATATTTTAAAATCAAGCCTGTTTTGTTTGACAGCCTTTCAGCATACTCTCCAACCACACATTTCCAACAACTCTACATGTTTGTGCGATGATACATTACCTCTGTTTTGTTTGGTGAATGACATTTCTGCTTGTCACCATACTCTCCAACCACACATTTCCAACAAGACTCTCTACACCAGTGGTTCTCAACCTTTTTTGGCTCATGCACCCCTTCACCAAATGTTCAGAATGTTATTCCCCCCTCCCCCTTTTTACACACACCCATATATATATATATATATATTATATATATATATATATATATAATATACACACACACACACACACACATATATTATATATATATATATATATATATATATAATATATATATATATATATATATATATATATTATATATATATACACACACACATATATATACACCCCCACACAACTGTACACAACACGCACACATAATTCAGGAAAGGGGGACGCTCGCGTTTTGTGTGGTCCTGAAGCCAGTTTGAGTCTGCCAATCTGTGGTCTTAATTCCCCCCCCAGTTGAGAACCACTGCTCTACATACTTGTGTGATGATAATTGCCATCTGTTTTGTTTGGTGAATGATAGTCTGCCTTTCACCATACTCTACAACCACACATTTCCAACAAGACTACATACTTGTGTGATAATGCATTGCTATATGTTTTGTCCATTCCAGCAAAGAGCACCAGAAATCAGCATACAGAGGACAGCAGAAGTCGTAAACACACAACCAGGTAAGCTGCAGACAACTTATAAAGTGTCCTCCTTATGTAAGGCCAGGTAAGCAGTTTTCAGTAACCAGACATAGAATGTGACTCATTTCTCATGTAGTAGGTCCTTTGCAGAACCGCTCTCATCATGACGCTCTCATCTTGTCACTCTCATCATGACGCTTTCAAGACATCGCTGTCATCATGTCACTGTCATCATGTCGCTCTCATCACGCACGCTGAAAAGCCTCTTGATCTCTTATCATTTCACCTGCCACTTGCATCCTCATGGTGTCTGCAGTGTCCAGTATACATCTTTGTACTGGTCCACCCCCGCCATGTGCATCCTCATGGTGTCTGCAGTATCCTGTGTCCATCTTCATGCTGGTCCACCCCCGCCATGTGCATCCTCATGGTGTCTGCAGTATCCTGTGTCCATCTTCATGCTGGTCCACCCCCGCCATGTGCATCCTCGTGGTGTCTGCAGTATCCTGTGTCCATCTTTGTACTGGTCCACCCCCCGCCATGTGCATCCTTGTGGTGTCTGCAGTATCCTGTGTCCATCTTCATGCTGGTCCACCCCCGCCATGTGCATCCTTGTGGTGTCTGCAGTGTCCTGTGTCCATCTTCATGCTGGTCCACCCCCGCCATGTGCATCCTTGTGGTGTCTGCAGTATCCTGTGTCCCATCTTCATGCTGGTCCACCCCCGCCATGTGCATCCTTTGTGGTGTCTGCAGTGTCCTGTGTCCATCTTCATGCTGGTCCACCCCCGCCATGTGCATCCTCATGGTGTCTGCAGTATCCTGTGTCCATCTTCATGCTGGTCCACCCCCGCCATGTGCATCCTTGTGGTGTCTGCAGTATCCTGTGTCCATCTTCATGCTGGTCCACCCCCGCCATGTGCATCCTTGTGGTGTCTGCAGTGTCCTGTGTCCATCTTCATGCTGGTCCACCCCCCGCCATGTGCATCCTTGTGGTGTCTGCAGTATCCTGTGTCCATCTTCATGCTGGTCCACCCCCCGCCATGTGCATCCTTGTGGTGTCTGCAGTATCCTGTGTCCATCTTCATGCTGGTCCACCCCCGCCATGTGCATCCTCATGGTGTCTGCAGTATCCTGTGTCCATCTTCATGCTGGTCCACCCCCGCCATGTGCATCCTCATGGTGTCTGCAGTATCCTGTGTCCATCTTCATGCTGGTCCACCCCCCGCCATGTGCATCCTTATGGTGTCTGCAGTATCCTGAGTCCATCTTCATGCTGGTCCACCCCCGCCATGTGCATCCTCATGGTGTCTGCAGTATCCTGTGTCCATCTTCGTGCTGGTCCACCCCCGCCATGTGCATCCTTGTGGTGTCTGCAGTATCCTGTGTCCATCTTCATGCTGGTCCATCCCAATACGTGCATCCTTATGGTGTCTGCAGTATCCTGTGTCCATCTTCGTGCTGGTCCACCCCCGCCATGTGCATCCTTGTGGTGTCTGCAGTATCCTGTGTCCATCTTTGTACTGGTCCACCCCCCGCCATGTGCATCCTTGTGGTGTCTGCAGTATCCTGTGTCCATCTTCGTGCTGGTCCACCCCCGCCACGTGCATCCTAGTGGTGGTCTGCAGTATCCTGTGTCCATCTTCATGCTGGTCCACCCCGCCATGTGCATCCTTGTGGTTTCTGCAGTTTCCTGTGTCCATCTTCATGCTCGTCCACCCCTGCCTTTTCTGCTGGGGATCATGCAGATGTGATATTTTGCTTGTCAGTTAAGTTGTTTTGTTTCTTGTTTGTTTGTTGATAAAACTTTTGTCAAAATGTTTCCATTTTTGCATGTCAATTACTATGGTGGATTCTTCTTCTTTCGTTCACTTGAAATATGTCTATAACTGCAATGTTATCTCTTGTATGACTTTAACTGTCTTTTTTTAGTTCACTCATTGTCCATCGAGATTATCTTCCACTGTTGTCTCTCTAGGCCAGAAGGTTTACCTAGATATGATGTATTTTGGGCAATCTTGGAGTATGTACTCTGCTGTCTGCGACGCCAATCCACATATGCACATGGCTGATTCACCAATTTTGAATTTTGTATACATGTGGTTGCGTAATCTATTGTGTCCTGTTCTGAAGCACAGAATAATGACTTGTTCTGGTCTGTCCATAACGTGGTAGTCGTCTTGTGCAGGCTTTGGTGGCTTTCTGACTGATTTTATCATTCTTTTCTTTTGGTGGTATGTAATTGGGCACATCAAGCTGTTCTTCTTTTGCTCTTTAGCCAATTGATCAAGCTCTGTCATTTCTGTGTACTCCACAGTGGGATGGTATCCACTGTATGGTGACATTATGCTGACTGCTTAAGTTCAGATAGTAGTGTCCTTAATACTGGCAATTTCCCAGTACTGATTTTGAATGTCAGTATCATAGTTATGGCATTACTTTCCTGTTGGTACTCTGGCCGTTTCCTCAGTATTATTTGGGTATTCTATGTACACTCCGCTCCTCCATTTCAAACAGCATTTTGTGCTGACCCATCTTTGAAGACTCGTATACAGAGGTCCTGTGGGTATTCGTCATCAAGGAAGCTGAGAGTGGCTGTCTGAGCTGTACATTGTTATGTTCTTCCTTGTCAAATATTTCTCTCACTTTTGTCTGGATTTGTAGTGATAGTCTATGTTCATCTTTCCATGGAGTTTGCTCTTGAATAGTTGTCAGAGGGATATTAACTGTGGGCAGATCGGTGGTTTCTCTGCAGAGTCGTTTGGCCTGGTGGATAAAACTACTTCTTTTGAACTGTCCCATAGCTACGTTTTCACATCTGTTCTTCATAGGGTGGCCTGGCAAGCTGAGGAACTTTTCTGCATTTTTGTATGTCTGCGCTCTCTCAATGCTTGTGTCCTCCCCATTTTCTCCATTTCCACTATAGGGGTTGATCTCATCCCTCCTGTGATGACTCTTAAGTGCTTGATTTTGCACCTTGTCCAGTTCTTGCAGTGTGGTTTTTGATGCTGAACAACCATACAGTTGATCCATATTCCAGGTGTGGCCGTATGCTCTGTTGATAAACTTTGCTAAGTATTTTCCCACTGGTTCTCCATGTGGTTCCACTTAGCTATCTCAGGATGGATATTTTCCTTCTGGCTTTTGCTACTGTTTTGTTGATGTGCTTTCTCCATGTCAGCCTGTCATCAAATGTTACTGCAAGGTATGTTGGTTCCTTATCTTCTCTTAGGGGTTTTCCATTTATCTGGATGATCCCTGCCTTATGTTTTGGAGAGAAGGTGTTTATGCAAACACACCACCTATTTGCCCACACAACAAATGTATCTAAAGCTCTTTGTAGCGATCTGATGGCCACTGATGCATGCTCATTTGTGCTCCATAAAACCAGGTCATCGGCGTACATTGCCGCTTTAATTCCATACAGTTGATTAGCAGCAAGATCATTGATGAAGATTAGGAAAAGTGTGGAGGACAAGACTCCACCCTGGGGAACACTGTGACGCAGTAGTACTTTCTCGCTCTTGAGTCTGTCTATCTGTACATGGGCTCTTCTGTTGTGCAAGTATGCTTTCACCCATTTGTACATTCTTCCATTGACTTTTTACAGTTTCTTCATCAGTCCTTCTTTCCAGACTTTGTCAAAGGCTTTCTTCAGATCTGTCCATGCCGCAAGCACTAGCTTCTTCTCTTGGAATGCATCCTCAATTTATTGAGAGAGGTAGGTTGTCTGATCTTCCATAAAGTAGCACTGCCTAAAGCCAGCCTGCTGTGGCACAAAGGATGTTTGCACTTTCAGTGTACCACTGCAGTCTGTGATTGATGATGCGCTCCAGTGTTTTGCAGAGACAGCTGGTGAGGCTAATTGGTCTGTAGCTAGAGGCAATGGAACTATCTTTCCCAGATTTTAGGAGGAGTATCATGATTGCTTCTCTCCAGGCTTGTGAAACATTGCCTACGGTCCAGCTGTTATTGAAGATCTGCAACAGCTTTGCTTTGGCCTCTGTTCCTAGGTTCCTGATCATTTCATTGAAGATACCATCAGCTCCTGGTGACTTTCTCATTTTCAGTTTTGATATGGCCAGCTCCAGTTCGCTGATTGTGATAGGTGCCTCCAGAACCTCATGTAGTATTTCATTCTGT
Source organism: Cepaea nemoralis (assembly GCA_014155875.1). Lineage (NCBI taxonomy): Eukaryota > Metazoa > Mollusca > Gastropoda > Stylommatophora > Helicidae > Cepaea > Cepaea nemoralis. Next base: position 272,331 of record JACEFZ010028273.1, on the reverse strand, counting down.
CCTTATGCTGCCATGTCTCTCGAATCTCTTGTTGTTTCTCTGGACTAATTTCAATATTGTTATCTTGTGCGAATGAGTTCGCAAAATGGTCAGCTGCTTGCTTTCTTGTTAAGATGTTTCCATCTTTATGTAGTGCAATTTTTGAGTTTCTCCCTGTGCCCACATCGTTGTTTTTATTAGCTTCCACAATTTCCTTGTGTCTCTTTCAAAGTTCAGAGACTCTGTTTTCTCCTGCCATCTTTTGCATCTAGCTTACAGCTTGGCGCTTTGAAATTTGGCTTTTGCATGCTGGTATTTATTGTGGTGCCCTTGGCTGGGTGTGGCCTCTGCTTGCTTTCTACACACTTCCACATCATTATGCAACTGTTCCAGTTCACTACTCCAGTAGGGTATATATTGTTTACGGGCTCCTCTTGGTACTGTTTCTCGCGCTGCCTGTAGCATGCATTTCCCAAACTCTTCAGCTACTTTATATCTTTCTCAGTATTCCAGTTTCTAACCAGTAAGCTGGTGTGATGCTTGTACATTGCCCAGTCTGCTTTCTTGTAGTTCCACGTCGAGAGGGTGCTGCCTTCACTTACAAGCTTATTTTCTACAGTTAGAAAGACTGGCCGATGGTCACTGCCACCAAGTTGTTTCCCAACAATTTGTGTAATGTTCCACTCCAGGTCTGGTGAATGAAGTCAGGTCAGGTGTAGTTGTAGTGTGCCATGATCTCGAGTAGAAAGTATGTGGGTCAGACGGCTTGTTAATCAAGATGAATCTATTCTCATCCTGCCAGTCTTCCAGTCTCTCTCCTCTGGTCCAGCTCTGCGAGTGGCTGTTGAAATCACTACACCTAATAATTGATTTCTTTTAATGATAGTGTGTCCAGTGCCTGTGGGCGGTCACTTGGACAGTGGTAATTGATCGGATGTAGATCTGTATTGCCTGACTTAAGTTTAAGTGTCTGATACTCAGCCCCTTCCGTGTAAACTTCAATTTGGGAAGCAGTGATGTTATTTTTTACAAGGGTCAGTATCCCACCCTTTCGCCTGTCCTTTAGGTCAGATCGGTAACACTGGTAGCCACTGATTTTCAAGGCTATATTTTCATTCAGGTGAGTTTCTTGCAAGAAACATACGCTTACTTTTTCTTGGTCCAAGATGTTTTCTTTTCTAGTTCTATTTTTTTTGTTGCTGATTCCATCCAGCATTCCAGTGCTATTATTTTAAGTCTTTGATTGATATGACCAGACGCTCTATTCTCAGGTCCCCTGGCTCCACAGGACATCTGAGAAGGACCTCCAGTAGTTGTGGTTGGACCTTTTCGAGGTATAGGGCCCGGCACTACACCTGCCTGGGGGTCAAAAGCAGAGGCGAGCACCATAACATTTAGCAGTAGTCGACATATTTCATGACGTAATTGCGTGGCATCCTGATTTCTGTGGTGCGCCTCCTGGCTGGTTGCCTCCGTCTTCAGCACCTTTCCTTTGCTAGAGCAGACTGTGGTCTTACTCGAATTTAGATGTGTAGACGCTCACACACGCGTCTGCGCAAGCATGAACTTGCATACACATCTAGAGCGTACTGGTTATTTTTCGGCGCCAGAGACTAACCACCGTTCCTTCTCCTGTTAGTTAAAATAGTTCAGCTACGTGAAGGCCAGAAGTTGGACTTGCTGCAGAGGTGATGAATGCATGAGCCATTGGGGTATTTATGCAAGGTTGGGCGCTCACTCCAACTCTGCGCCCCGGCTACATAACAGCAACATATGGAACCACTATGGTGGATGAACTGCTCTTTGCTAATGACCAATGTCTACTGCATAGCAGTAGTGAACAACTGCAGGAACACACAAATTTACTCCAGAATAGTTGCACAAAATATAACATGAAGATACATTGAAATAACAGAAGTTATGAACATAAGTAAAGACAATTATGAAATTATTATACAGTTAAATGACAAAAAGGCAAAGCAAGTAAATAAATTCAAATATCTTGGGAGCATCTTTACATCAGATGGCAAATTAGATAGAGAGATGGAGACAAGAACTAAACAAGCCAATAATGTTGCATATAAAATTACACTGATAATTACACTGAGTTACATATAAAATTATCCTGAAACATCCAGCTATCCCCATGGACATTAAGAATAACATTATAAATATAATTTTTATACCAGTATTGTGTTATCAGTGCCAAACATGGACACTAACTAAAAAAAAAACAAGAAAGAAACTCACTACTTGTGAAATGAGACGGCTGAGAAAAGCAGTGAACATATCAAGAAAGGACTATGTTAGAAACAAGGAGATCTATAAAACATTTGGAGCAACACCAGTAGTTAAATGTATTGATAGACAAAGACTTAACTGGTTTGGCCTCCTAGTGAGAATGAACCCAATGTTGCCAGCTGCAAGAGCATAAACCATGAAAATGGAAACACCAAAAGACAGGGGAAGACCGTGAAAAAGATGGATCGTCGGAGTCAACACATTAAAAACCCAACACCTTAAAAACCCACATCTAAGCCTACCAAGAGACCAAGCGAGCCCTTTGTTCAATCCATCAAACAAGCCTGCGATGCCTAAAGGCATATAGCAGTGAAGGACGAAAGAGGAAAGAAAAATTACTTGTCCTGTTTTTAAGCTTCAGATTCTCCAGGTGTGGGAGTATTGAAGTTGTTACTGTGTAAATCAGACTGGACGTTACCAGTTAACATTATGTAAATGAGACTGGACGCTACTAGTTAACTTTATGTAAATCAGACATTTTTGTTCCAAGTTAACATGTAAATCAGACTGGATGTTACCAGTTAATGTTATGTAAATCACACCGTTTTTACCAGTTAACATGTAAATCAGACAGGGTGTTACCAGTTAACGTAAATCATACCGGTTTTACGAGTTAACATGTAAATCAGGTGGAATGTTACCAGTTAACATTATATAAATCATACCGGTTTTACCAGTTACCAGGTAAATTGGACTAGATGTTACCAGTTAACATTATGAAAGACTTATGTTATCATTTAACGTTATGTAAATCAGACTGGATTTTACAGTTAATGCTATGTAAATCAGACTGGATTTTACAGTTAATGCTATGTAAATCAGACTGGATGTTACCAGTTAACATGTAAATCAGATTGGATATTACCAGTTAATGTTATAGACTGGATGTTATCATTTAACATTATGTAAATCAGACTGGATGTTACCAGTTAATTTTATGTAAATCAGACTGGATGTTACAAGTTCACGTTATGTAAATCAGAAGGGATGTTACCCTTTAATGGTATTTAAATCATACCGGATGTTATCAGTTAACGTTATGTAAATCAGACTGGATGTTACCAGTTAACATGTAAATCAGACTGGATGTTACCAGTTAACATGTAAATCAGATTGGATGTTACCAGTTAACATGTAAATCAGACGGGATGTTACCAGTTAACATGATCAGACTGGATGTTACCAGTTAACATGTAAATCAGGCTGGATGTTACCAGTTAACATTAGTTGCATGTGTTGTACAGGGTGTGGCACAAAACTCCAGGATGTGTTTAGCTGTTCATGATGTACTGGGCAATGTTGTGTTTGGTAGTTTGCCAGTGTTTCTGAACGGCTGATGCTCATATCACTATGATAGGTTTTCATTTGAAGCCCCCCTCATCAATGCAAGGTAGTTAGACTTCCAATTGCCTGCGGCTGATTCTGAACTTGGTGGGTTGGTTTGTGGAACTCAGGTCATTGCCCCTAAGCTACACAACCAATGGATTTTAGCAGTACTCGACCCAAAAGGTCACAGTTGACAAAATGACGATTGTTTTGTTTTTATTTTCTGTGTCTCGCAGCCTGCACTCACAGCATACTGAACAGTTCCCAGGAGTTTAGTTCTTCGTTATCATCAACACCAGCGTCATCGTTTTCATCATCAGAACCATCTTCTTCATCGACTTCAGCTGTCATCAAGTTTCAGGCAGCACAGTCCTACATCACCATGACTGACAGTGACCTCGATGAGAAGTCCACCAGGCAACAGGTGTGGTTTAGTTGTCTGCTTTTCTGCAGTATTAATGTCTGCTGAATTGTGACTTACTCTAGACTATTTCTAGCGACCAAGTTAAAGGTTGCTGGCTCGTTTTCTCCCTGAGCTACGTTGTCATCCTATGTAGATGTTTGTGTTGGTGTGTCTCTTGTTTGTAGATTGTTCTCTGATCTCTAGAGCAGATATGTTGGGCATATATTCTTACAGGATTCTTGCTGTTGTCTGCTTTGTGAATGGTATTGCTTGTGCTTATAAAATTGAACTTAATCATACCTCCACATCATGTGATAGCTGACCACACTGTACTTACATCATACCTACACATCATGTGACTAGTTTACCACACTGTAAGAAAATTGTTAGCCATACTTAAGACTCATAAAATGTGTTAAAGAAATTAAGTCTTGTCATGGTTTGTGTAACTGAGGCTTGTAATGGTTTTTTTAGCTGATGCTTGTCACAGTGACTTGTTGTAATATTTTATGTAACTTGGGCATGTAACGGTTTGTGTAATTAAGGCTTGTCATAGTTTGTGTACCTGAGGTTTGTCGTAGTTTGTGTAACTGAGACATGTAATGATTTGTGCATCTGAGGCATGTAACGGTTTGTGTAATTGAGGCTTGTCATAGTTTGTGTACCTGAGGTTTGTCATAGTTTGTGTAACTGAGGCATGTAATTGTTTGTGTAACTGAAGCTTGTCATAGTCTGTGTAACTGAGGTTTGTCATAGGTTGTGTAACTGAGACATGTAATGGTTTATGTTTCCGTGGGAGTCTCTGTGGCGAAGTGGTCAAGCCGTTTGCCTTCCAAAGGTCATGGGTTCGATTCCGGACTACGTCTTTCGGTTTACGAGTGCATTTTTCTCGGAGTCTCATAGGGGTCGTCACTGGCGTTATGGAGTTCATGCTTTGTGCGATTCTTTCAGCAGGGTGCCCTGTGGAAAGAGACCGAGCCATACGGGATAAAACCCGGGGCAGTGAAGTCGATCCTCTCGACTTTTAAGACTTTTTTAAAAAATGGTTGTGTAACTGAGGTTTGTCATAGTTTGTGTAATTGAGGATGTCATAGTTTGTGTAACTGAGATTTGTCATAGTTTGTGTAACTGAGGTTTGTCATAGTTTGTGTAAGTGAGGTTTGTCATAATTTAACAGAGATTTGTCATAGTTGTGTAACTGAAGTTTGTCATATTTTGTGTAACTGAGGATTCAAAACAATGTTTTCCCGTAGTGAATTTGAATAACGAAGACACAAACAATAGATTGCACGATTTATTGCCTGGCATATTTCGCTGCATCTCGTCAGGTACATACTGCAGAACTCACACAACTTACGTGAAATTAACTAGATAAATCCTTCAAGTTGAAATATACACAATTTCGCACAGTAATGTCGATTGTCTACCACGGTAATTTTAAGCTGACCAACATGTCTTTCTGTTTACACAATTCTGGCTTGCGTTGATGGATCATAATTGCTTCTGCAAATTTTAACAAGCGAGTATTCTGTGTTCTAAACAACACGCGAAATGCAGTCTCTCTGGACACAATATGGCGACTGGCAACAATGTGCCTGCCGATTGAAGACGCCGGGAGCTTCCGGTGTGTCGGCTCCTCGTGGCTATCATCTCCTGTGTGTTGTATCTTGTTGACCCATTGAGGTATGTGTTCTAACACCCGTTTGTTAAGCTGTCTCTCCGTTCGGCCAATGTAAACGGCCTGGCATCTACATGTGAATTGGTAAATACAATTGTTTGTGGCGTACAGAGGAACAGGCTCTTTGACTGTTGGTGTAGGAATGGGTACGGTTTTACATCTAATGACTGGAGTTGCCGCACAGAATGTTTGACCTACTGCTGTAGTAAGATTGTCATAGTTTGTGTAATTGAGGCATGTCATAGTTTGTGTAACTGAGGTTTGTCATAGTTTGTTTTTACTGATGTATATCATAATGTGTGTAACTGAGGCATGTCATAGTTTGTATAACTGAGGTGTGTCATGGTTTGTGTAACTGAGGCATGTAATGATTTGTTCATCTGAGGCATGTAATGGTTTGTGTAATTGAGGCTTGTCATAGTTTGTGTACCTGAGGTTTGTCATAGTTTGTGTAACAGAGGCATGTAATGATTTGTGCATCTGAGGCATGTAATTGTTTGTGTAACTGAAGCTTGTCATAGTCTGTGTAACTGAGGTTTGTCATAGGTTGTGTAACTGAGACATGTAACGGTTTATGTCTCCATGGGAGTCTCTGTGGCGAAGTGGTCAAGCCGGTTGCCTCCAAAGGTCATGGGTTCAATTCTGGACTACATCTTTTGGTTTATGAGTGCATGTTTCTCGGAGTCTCCTGGGGATCATCGCTGGAGCTACGGAGTTCATCCTTTGTGCGATGCTTTCAGCAGGTCACCCTGTGGAAAGAGACCGAGCCATGTGGGATAAAACCCGGGGCAGTGAAGTCGATTCTCTCGACTTTTAAGACTTTTTTTAAAAAATGGTTGTGTAACTGAGGTTTGTCATAGTTTGTGTAACTGAGGTTTGTCATAGTTTGTGTAACTGAGGTTTGTCATAGTTTGTAACTGAGGTTTGTCATAGTTTGTGTAACTGAGATTTGTCATAGTTTGTGTAACTGAGATTTGTCATAGTTTGTGTAACTGAGATTTGTCATAGTTTGTGTAACTGAGGTTTGTCATAATTTAACCGAGATTTGTCATAGTTTGTGTAATTGAGGATGTCATAGTTTGTGTAACTGAGATTTGTCATAGTTTGTGTAACTAAGGTTTGTCATAGTTTGTGTACCTGAGATTTGTCATAGTTTGTGTAACTGAGATTTATCATAGTTTGTGTAACTGGGATTTGTCATAGTTTGTGTAACTGAGATTTGTCATAGTTTGTGTAACTGAGATTTGTCATAGTTTGTGTAACTGAGATTTGTCATAGTTTGTGTAACCGAGATTTGTCATAGTTTGTGTAACTGAGGTTTGTCATAAGTTAACCGAGATTTGTCATAGTTTATGTAATTGAGGATGTCATAGTTTGTGTAACAGAGATGTGTCATAGTTTGTGTAACTGAGGTTTGTCATAGTTTGTGTAACTGAGATTTATCATAGTTTGTGTAACTGGGATTTGTCATAGTTTGTGTAACTGAGATTTGTCATAGTTTGTGTAACTGAGATTTGTCATAGTTTGTGTAACTGAGATTTGTCATAGTTTGTGTAACTGAGATTTGTCATAGTTTGTGTAACCGAGATTTGTCATAGTTTGTGTAACTGAGGTTTGTCATAAGTTAACCGAGATTTGTCATAGTTTATGTAATTGAGGATGTCATAGTTTGTGTAACTGAGATTTGTCATAGTTTGTGTAACTGAGGTTTGTCATAGTTTGTGTAACTGAGGTTTGTCATAGTTTGTGTAACTGAGATTTGTCATAGTTTGTGTAACTGAGATTTGTCATAGCTTGTGTAACTGAGATTTGTCATAGTTTGTGTAACTGAGATTTGTCATAGTTTGTGTAACTGAGGTTTGTCATAATTTAACCGAGATTTGTCATAGTTTGTGTAATTGAGGATGTCATAGTTTGTGTAACTGAGATTTGTCATAGTTTGTGTAACTGAGATTTGTCATAGTTTGTGTAACTGAGATTTGTCATAGTTTGTGTAACTGAGATTTGTCATAGTTTGTGTAACTGAGGTTTGTCATAGTTTGTGTAACTGAGGTTTGTCATAATTTAACCGAGATTTGTCATAGTTGTGTAACCGAAGTTTGTCATATTTTGTGTAACTGAGGTATGTCATTGTTTGTGTAACAGGCATGTCATGGTTTGTGTAATTGAGGCATGTCATGGTTTGCGTAACTGAGGCATGTCATGGTTTGTGTAACAGAAGACTTTTTTCACAGATGACATCAGCTGACAGCTCCAGCGACCCTGGGATAAAAAATAGCTGTTGGGAGGAGCGACAACGACCAGGTTTGTATTAAATTTACTGTCATTCTCTTCATGACTACTTTCGTGTAAAATAACAATATATGTTAGATTTCATGGTGAAGTGAATTACGCTGCACTATTTATGTTGCTTGTGGTTACTCTCATTACAGTGCTGTCTGACAATAGAGAATCCAGGACAACACAGACATTTAAACCACCAGACCATAGTGACCTGAACAAACCAGATATCCAAATTATTGATGCTTTCAGCATGAATATACAGGCTACACCGACTGACTGACATTTGGAGCACAATACTCACTTATGCAAACAATGTGACCAGTAATCAGCCCCTAACACTCAGAATGTACAAATACTACAACTCTTGTAGAATGTTCCATGTCTATTTCCACAATCAGAGAAAACAGATTCACGCTGCAGGAGACAGAGTACGTCCATTAATGTGACATATGATGAACCAGATGGCGCCGCTGGTCCTTGGATGTGTGCAGTGAAGATGGAAACATTGGCAGGAGAAATGGCCAAAACAGAAGATGTAAGTTTGTGTGGTTGTAGATATATTCTCTTACAATGTATTCAGGATAGAAACCTCTCATAACAATTGTGAAAGCATTAACATATACAGCTTCATGAGGTGACGTGACCAGAGCCATTCCTCACACCGTACTTCCCCCAACCCAGAGAAAGTCACAGAGTTTGCCATGTTGGCACATTAAAACCATTTCTGGATAAGGATCATTTTATAAAACATTTACAAGCCAGGATATGCCTTGGCAATCATTGACATAAATGTGTAGTCTTTCACCTCTAGTCTAGTTTGCAATGGCTTGATGGTCTTTCATATTCTGGTCACATGACCAGCCAGCCAGTGTGCTCCATAATGCTGATATATACCTCATGTCGTCTGTGATGTTGTGTTATACAGACATTTATATATTTGTAATCAGTGTGAAGTCCTTTTGATAATCTCTTGATTGTGATCGTTATAGTGCTATGATATTGAAACATCTCTTAAATGTAATCATTATCGTGCTATGATATTGAAACCACCTCATCATGTTTATGTCAGTTTTAGGGACTATCTTATTGAATTGCATCACTATTTTTTTACATTACACACGGCATATGTATAATTTTTTTTCTCCATTTTTTCCAGTGTATGTGTGTGTGAAGTGTGGGAGTTTGTTCATATTAGTTTCTGTGATTATGTGAGATTATGTATGTGTCTGGGAGTCTTCGTGGCGAAGTGGTCAAGCCGTTTAACTCGGGCTCCGAAGGTTGTAGGTTCGATTCCGGGCCGCGTCCTTCAGTTCACGAGTTAAATTTTTCGGAGACTCCTGTGGGTCGTCGCTAGAGCTACGGAGTTCGTGCTTTGTGCGGCGCTTTCCGCGCTGCGGAAAGAGACCGAGCCATATGGGATAACACCCGGTGCAATGAAGTCGACCCTGTCGACTTTTAAGCGACTTTTTTTATGTATGTGTTTAGGTGTGTGGGTGAGGGTGTGTGTATGTATGTGTGTGTGTGTGTGTGCATAAGTAAACTTTTTTCAGTGAGTTTGTGATTGAGTATATGTATATGCGAGAGAGTGTGTATTTGTGTGTTATTGAGTGGGTGCATAACTGAGTTTGTGCAAATGATGTAAGTATGTATGCAGGTATGTATGTGTGTTTTTATGAATGTGCATGTGTACGTGTGTCTGCCTGTCTCACAACATGGTAATATGCATTGTTTATGTTTAAACATTCATTTGACAATGTGTTTTTTCCTATGTAAATGTAGCATGCACTATTGATGAACGAAAGATGAGTGATTGGAAGGGCAGAATGTAAGACGGGCCTGTGTGCCCAATTTGTGACCCTTTGAAAATAAAGTTTGTTCGTTCATTATAATTCTGTGATATTGATACATCTCTTGAATGTAATCATTATAATTCTGTGATATTGATACATCTCTTGAATGTAATCATTATAATGCTGTGATATTGATACATCTCTTAAATGTAATCATTATAATGCTGTGATATTGGCACTGTTTTGATGTGCTTATTAATGTGGCGTAATGTTGAGACACATATACTATGCTATCATTTATGTATGATGTAATCTCTGGATTGCAGGACACTGTGGTTGTTGAATATGACTCTGATGCATTCTCTGTGGAGTACGAACTTGATTCCGACTCAGACACCGAGGCAGGGGAGATCAAGCTGACAGAAAACTCATCTGATGAGAGCTCTTCAACTTTAGGAGCTGTAAGTGATATCAGAATTAGATGTCCTCTCTGGTTTGTCTGCTCTTGTGCTCATGTCTGTTCTTGTCTTGTGCTGTCTGTCTGTTCTTGTTTTATGTACACATCTGTCTTGCACATGTCTTATGCTCAACCATTCCTACATTGTAAAGAGGTGTACATTAGTGTGTATATAAGTCTCATGTCCCAAATTTGAGAATTCAGTGTAGCAAAGTTGCATGAAAATGTGTGCCAGTCGCCTTCTGTAGTTTAGGGTTTAGTCAAACGCAGTTTCACAATTCTTGGACATACCAAGAAAGACGTTTGAAATCAATCACCGGCTATTCAGAAGCAAATTGCTTTGTATTAATTTTGGTTTTATTTGGGGGGGGGGGGTTCGCTCACTTTGAACTCAAGCATAATAAACATTCTACTACTTCTAGTGCACTAGGCTGATATTTGTGTGTGAAATAGCTTTCCCGATTACCAGTGTCCTTCGCCATCAGAAAAAGTCACTCTAACTTCTGAGGTACTTGTAAATTATGTTCCCAAGTGAAGGACGAGAAGTCAACATTTTGTCCAACTGACCGGTGTAGGGGTTGAACCGGCTACCTCAGCATCAATACACCGGAAGTTTAAGAGCGAGTGCTCTTATCCATTCGGCCATGCCGATTTCTTTTGATGTTATGAGGCAATGACAAATTACTGAACATAAAATCCCGGGAAGGTTAACCCGGTCAACAAATGCCCGCAGAAGTCGGATGTGTCGGCCTAACGGCGCAAGAACGCAGCTCTGCTGTAAACAGGCACAACGCAATCACATCCGAAAAAAACTCCGGATGAACGAAGAAGAAGAAGAAGAACATAAAATTACCTAATAAACCACAGCCAGTAAATTATGGGCTTGACTTCAATGTCCTGTGACAGACAAGCAATGGATTCTGGGCTTTACTGCAATGTCCTGTGGAAGAACATGCAATAACTTTTAATTTAACCAGGATAACTGTTGATGAGAAATTATTTTTGTCTCCCTTGTGTAGGGAGCAGTTCTGGTTGTTTGTGCGGAGAGTGATGTGGAGTACCTAGCCGACTACAGCGACTCAGACAGTGACACAGACGCAGAACTTGCTGATGCTGTAAGTTATGTTCTGTTCCTTGTTGTGACATGTGCCATGAGCATCTCCAGATTGCAGTAATACAGTAGAACATAACAGGGAAGTTCTGCTGTTAAATGTTTTACATGTATAAGGTCAGTTGAGATTTAGCCAATATTCCCGCCTTCTGTGACAGTCTCTGAGGTTTGGTTATATCAGGCGGGGGAATCTGTGGCCTGAACCCAAACATCCCATCTAATACATGAATGCTTATTTCTGTGCAGTCTTTCATATCCAAGGTGCAGGGGTCAAGGTGGAAGTGTGCTTTGGTAGTAAGCTCCTAACACGGTGACCTCTGCTGTACAGTGTCCATGACAACATGTGCTCGTGGCGCCCAAGTTTGCTATGGGGAATCAGAGTACCAGGGTAATTTTCTGAGTTGACAGCAATTTGGGACATCTTTAGTATAGGCACAGTGTCCACTGGCAAATAGAATATTAACTGGCCTGCAACAAGCCAAACCATTCCTACCCATACCAACAGGATTCCTAAACTACTGATCTTTCTTGTGTGTTCCTACCTATACCTACAAGATTCCTAAACTACTGATCTTTTCTTGTGTGTTCCTACCATTACCAACAAGATTCCTAAACTATTACTATTTCTTGTGTGATGCTACCTATATCAACAATATTCCTAAACTACTACTATTTCTTGTGTGTTCCTACCTGTACCAACAGGATTCCTAAAATACTACTATTTCTTGTGTGTTCCTACCTGTACCAATAGGATTCCTAAACTACAGCTTTTTCTTGTGTGTTCCTACCTATACCTACAAGATTCCTAAACTACTACTATTTCTTGTGTGTTCCTACCTATACCAACAAGATTCCTCAACTATTACTATTTCTTGTGTGTTCCTACCTGTACCAACAGGATTCCTAAAATACTACTATTTCTTGTGTGTTCCTACATGTACCAATAAGATTTCTAATCTACTACTCTTTCTTGCGTATTCCTACCTATACCAACAATATTCCTAAACTACTACTCTTTCTTGTGTGTTCCTATGTATACCAACAATATTCCAATACTACTACTCACACACTCCAAATTCTAGTGTCCCAGCTGCAGCGAGGTCACAATGTAACGCAACATAACATCACTGTTGGAACTTGTCCATCTTTTGATGGAGCTTTGTTGATGCACAGAACCCATTTTCACATGGTATTGGCTCTGGCACTCATCAGTCCATTTCCCAATCTCAGGATAAGTGATAGAGCTAGACCCATTCTGTGGCCTAGCAGTTGTGTTGCTGAAGTTAGGCATTACATTAGTTGTATTTTGGATCAATTGTATGAATTAGTTATCTTGTGGATTAGTAATTGTGTTTGTTAGTTGTATTTTGGAAACAGATTTTGTTGTATGGAAGTTTGAGTTGTATCAAGGTAGACAGTATTAATTAAACCTGTATGTTGTTCATTGACTCACCAGGACAAGTGGCAGTGTCAGCATTGCCTGAACAAGAATCCACCTTTCCAGAGAAACTGTGGAGGCTGTTGGGGTTTGAGACCTGATTGGCTGCCATCCACCACGAAGGATGTACCAGGCGAGGCTTGTGGTAAGCAGCAGGATGCTTCAACTCAGTGTCAGCACTCTGACAGGTCCAGTAGTTGGCAGTCACCCAGTCAGCAGTCTAAGGATTCACTTCAGTCCAGCCTGGAGCAGAAGTGTGGTAGACTTGAACTGGATAGCTCTCCTGCTGCAAAAGAGACTAAAGTTTGCAGGAAACGGAAATATTCATCTTCTCTGTCAACCTCAGATTCGCAAGAAGGGAAGGTCAATGACAAGATGGAAAGAGTGCACCAGACAAATGCAGGTATGTCTGGTGAATGTAAAACAGGTGATAAGATCAAGTGTCTGAGTGCCCCGTCCAGTAAAGAAGATTCATGTGTTGTGTGTCTGACTCGCAGGAAGACAGCCAGCATGGTTCATGGGAAGACAGGTCACCAGGCCTGCTGTTACCGCTGTGCCACTTGGCTGAAGCGCAAGAGGAAGCCATGCCCTATATGTCGGAGACCCATACAGAAAGTTATACGCAACTTTCATGTGTGACTGTGGCACCTAACTTGTTATTGCTTTCATTTTGCCTGAAATATCATTTGTTGGTGATTTCACAGAATGTTGTCATTTGTTTGTAATTTGACGGAATGTTATCATTTGTTGGTTATTTCATGAAGGAGCTAATGTAGAAAAACAATCATTTTCGTTGATTAAATCTGTGTTGATTTTACCTATTGTCGGAATGTTGTGATTTCTTGGAATGTTATCATTTGTTGGTTATTTAATGAAATGTTTATTTAATTTATTGGTCTTTTCATGAAATGTTTCATATATTGATAATTTCATTTAATGTTTCATTTATTTGTCATTTCATGGAACGTTCTTATGTTCAATAGCCTCAATGAAGGAGCTAAAGAAGAAAAACAATAATTTTCGTTGATTAAATGTGTGTTGATTTTACCTATTGTTGAAATGTCGTGATTTCTTGGAATGTTATCATTTGTTGGTTATTTAATGAAATGTTTAATTTATTGGTCTTTTCATGGAATGTTTCATTTATTGGTTATTTCGTTTAATGTTTCATTTATTGGTCATTTCGTAGAATGTTCTTATGTTCAATAGCCTCAATAAAAGAGCTGAAGAAGAAAAACAGTCATTTTTGTTGTTTAAATCTGTTGATTTGACCTGTGTGCTATTATTGTTTAGTTTATCTGTGTGTTGTTATTGTTGATTTGACCTGTGTGTGACTCAGTGAATCTGTATTACAGCAAAGGCCAGGATCTGTGGAGAGACATAAACACCTACAGCAGTTGACAGAGCTGCTCATGGTGGATCTGTGTTGCTTTTACTGTTGTTGAGCAGATCTTTTTCTTCTTCTTCTGCTTCTGCGTTCATCCGGAGAGTTTTTTCGGACGTGATTGCATTGTGCCCGTTATGCGCCGTTAGGCCAACACATCCAACTTGACCGGGCTAACCTTCCCAGGGTTTGAGCAGATCTGAATTGTATTTACCTGTTTCCTTGTTGATACTCATGTTGTGTGTGTACTGTTTTCATTGATGTCTCATGGATTCTGCTCAATAAGAAATTGGACGAGAACTTCCACTTTCCAACAATCAAAAGAATACTTGACAAAATGGCCAACATGGACTCACTTCCCACGGTACTAAAGACATGGGCCATATAAAAGCAAAGACATTTCTTTAGTAGAGGGGAAGGGAAATCCACATCACTATAACATTACAGTTGATTCTTAGACTCGGCAACCTCATGTGAAAAGAAGAAGGCTGAAACACTTTAATTATTTTAATAAAAAAAAGCTTGTTAAAGCAGAAGTTGAAAGAATAGTAAATGGGCAGAACTTGCAGAATGGGAACAGAATTTCTGAAACAACTCGAGAGATGACTGGCTGACAGATGGACAAGGGAACAACCAGCCGAACTGTTTGATGAAATGCCCCAACCAAAGGTCAATGACAAAAGTAATGGCATTAGCAGGAAACAGACAAAACCAAAGCCTAATTGTTCAGTTTCAAACAAAGCATGTTAGAGCCAATAGCCATCTCAACCGTATATGTCCACGACATGCATCCATATAAAGATCGTTCAAACCTTTATGGGGCCATCTGCCATTTTTTCTTCAAGTTCCTTATGCTTTGAAATGCCAGGGAAAGCTACTACAACCATCTCCAACAATTGCCAGCTCACTAGATGGATACCTGGATCAGCTGCAGGTTAAACAATATCTATGTAAAATTATACATAAAATGAATACTTAACTATATATTTATAGGCGTCAGTTGTGTCCCTAGATCATGCAATTCTGTCAATAAAAGCCTAATTTTGTTCTTAATTTGTTTTGTTTAGTTTATATTTGGTTGTGTAAGCTCATGGGCCTGGCCACAGACCAACAGCATATCTTTTGTCTGGGGTGTACAACTGTATAGACCCCCGCTCAAGATCTCCTGGAATTTTCTGATATCCCTCTCTATCCTTTTCCTTGTTAATACAAATTATTCTTTTCTCCTCTGGCCCACTAGCAGTCATCCTTGCGTCTTTCTTATTCTGGCACCATGGTATGGAAGACTTAAGTCCTCCCCTTACGGCATATCATTTATCTGTTTTATATATATAAAAGTTCAAGTATATAAAGCTTTTGTTATTAGCACACTACTCTATGGGTCTGAATCCTGTACTTTATACTCACGACAGGAAAGAAAGTTGACTTCCTTCCATATGAGATGTATCCTGGGAATATCGTGGAAAAACCACATAACAAACACACGTGCTTGAAAGAGCGGATATTACCACAGTGCACTCCCTCCTCAAGCAGAGACGCCTCCGGTAGCTGGGCCATGTATCTTGAATGGAAGCGGTGGCGGTAAACAAGGTGACGGAGTGGTGCAGGGACGCAGGGGCCATTTTAAACCCAGACAAGGCATCGGTTGTGTGGTACTCCCTGGATAACCGGATCGTCAAGGCAGATGTCCCAGGTATTATGTTGAATGGATGTCCTCTTAGTCGAGAGAGTAAACTGAAGTACTTGGGTATCACCTTTGACAGATGTTTGTCTTTTAACTGATTGCCTGCCGGAGACCGAATGGTCGGTTCTAGAGCCCAAATTTGGTACCCAAAAACCGACTCATCGGTTCCGTATATATAGTGCTCTAATTGATCCATTTCTCCGTTTTAGTCCACAATTTTTAGTGTCCCATTGAATTAAACTTCACAAGGAAAGATTTCCTTTCCGTTCGTGTGCACAATCACGCATGGCCAACAAGATTAACACGCATGGCATGAGATTCCAAATGATTGTTGTGATTCGAAATTCGAAGTGCAATACCTTCTGGTTCTGGACCTCATATATTTTAATAAAATTACCGTTTTAAACAATTTTATATTATAGTTATTGTGATGTAAAGGACTTTGTGAAAGATTCTAAAACCAACCATGTGCAGTAGTCAGTTAATTATTTAGAAGACGTTCAGATAATATAAAAAGAAATTTTACAGTGACAGTTCCTCAGAATATATGGCAATAGAAGATGTGAAAGTTATGTGCTTCATAATTTTATGATTTCATTGTGTTTTATTCGTGTTATGGAGCAGTTCTTGTGATATTCTTGAACACAAGTGGTGTGTGTACCATTATTCACGAAATTTAACTGGATTAGCTGCGACGGATAGAAAATAACACCTTGGTAAGTGAATTTTTTTCATATTTTTAACACTTTAATTTCAATTGTTATTACTAAACCTCTCATTATTGTCATAATATTTGTAACCTGTGAATTAATTATTAACATTGTCATGTTCCTTGTGAAATCCTCTTTAATTTGATATGTAATACAATAAATCTGCTACCATTTTAACCATTCATTATTGTGAGACACCCCTACTTCAAATTTTCTGCCTTGAATTTCTGTTTGGTCAGGACCACTTTTTTGTTTGGCAGGCAATCAGTTAAGGATCATGTGGAGGATTTGGTGATGAAGGCTGGTAGGGGACTTAATGCATTGCGGGCTATGGCAGCAACCGGGGTAGATCAGAGGATGTTGTACAGGCTCTTTCAGCAGTTAATAATTGTCATTGAGTATGGTTTGGGGCTGCTGGCAGTATAAAAAAGCCAGCTTGCTGCCATGCGGTTAATACAAGGGTGCACAAAGGACACACCAATTATCTGCATTAGGCATATCCTGGCGCTACCAACAATGACGGATAGACATAGGGATCCTTCATGCCAAATGGTACTTGAGAGTTGCCACAGACAGGGATCACCCGCTGTATGCAGCAATGTATATGGTAAATAAAGGGTCATAGACTAAGACGAGGCAGGTCCTGGATGGCACAGGCAGAACTTTCTATAAGTCAGGTGTGTGATCTAGAGACCATCAATCGTGAAAGAGAGTGGGTTGAAGTTCCGGATGACATGATGGACTGGCACAATGTAATAATAACACTGGGTCGTGAGAGCAGAGAATGGGCAGCGGGCCGCACTGAGTTTGAAGTGCAACAGCTAATCCAGAGCAACACACATTAAGGTGACATAGTCATCTACACTGATAGGTCAGTGGTGAGAAACGGACGTTGTGGCTGGGGCTTTATTGCAAAGGCTAATGGGCGAGTCTTGAAAAAGGAGAGCCTGGCATAACTACGACCTCCAGCATGAGAATGGAGTTGGCGGCAGTAACAGCGGCATTCCAGTGGCTAGAGGAGACTACTGCAACACACGTTGTGTTCATTACGGATTCAAAGAATATGCTTAGCAAGGTGGAGAAAGGAATGGTTTGTGTGGAATGGCTCTCGTCGCTTCAGAGGTCACATATTGTGAGAATTGTATGGATATTTTGCCCTGGCCATGCGGGTGTATGGGGGAATGAACAGGCTGATAGGCTAGCAGGGAATGCACCTCTTGGTGGTATCTTGCCTATGGACAAGGGGGAGGTGGTCGTGCGCTTGTGGGACCAGGTGGAGACGGCGGAGGAACAGATTGAGAACACATATGTGGAAAGAATGAGATTGCAGGGGTTCTGGAAGAATCTCAAAACTGAGAGGGAAGACCAGGAGAACTTTTAATCAGATAGCGGTGGGAACGATTAGTAGTATGACTCTTCACTGGCTGTTGAATGAGGGGACTGAGCACGTATGGGAATGTCCTGAGTGCAGTGATGTCGGTTTTTAACTCAACTCAACTCTCGAATGAAAGATGAACATATACCCAAAGATCTCCTATAAGGAGAACTAGCCACAGGGAAGAGGCCAAACGGAAGACCCCAAATGCGATATAGGGATGTGTGTAAACAAGATATAAAATCCCTGGGCACAGACTCAGACACATGGGAAAGAGTTGCAACAGACAGATGTTCCTGGAGAAGAGATGTACGAAATGGACTGGTGCTCTTAGAGCACAATCTGATCCAACAAATTGAGGATAGCAGGCACAGGCATAAAATGCAGTCACTTACTGTGGGACCAGCCTCGTCTTACAGATGCGGAAACTGTGACAGAGATTGTCATTCTCGCATTGGATTATACAATTAGCAGTGATGCTGCCCAAGCGGCACAATTCTATATCCGCCGCGGAACAAACACGGCAGGGGATTTCTGATCGTCTGAAGAGTACCCCCTTCCTCAAGTGTTTCGGCCCATTATACCCTTAACACTCTCTAGGGGCGGGCCCGTTCAGGTCATCGAAAATGGTCGGAAGCGGCAAGTCGTGAGCGCCGTCTGCGTTGTCTCTGCGTTGCTGCCCGGCTTGGACGAAGTAAATATGCCTCGGCCTCCCCCCCCCCCCCTTCCCCCCTCTTTCGTCTGCGTTGTCTCTGCGTTGGTGCCCGGCTTGGACGAAGTAAATATGCCTCGGCCTTCCCCCCCCCCCCCCTTCCCCCCTCTTTCGTCTGCGTTGTCTCTGCGTTGGTGCCCGGCTTGGACGAAGTAAATATGCCTCGGCCTGTCTCCCCCCCCCCCCCTTTCCCCCACTTTCGTCTGCCTCTGGCTACATCCACTATGGCCGTCAACTCAGTAAGGACTTTGTTGTGCCACCACCTAAATCGGTCTTGGGTCAGAGAAACCTTGCATGCGGACAAAACGTGCTCCGCTGTCTGAACCTTTTTACAAAGGGGACAGGACGAGTCGGTGGCTTTACCCCACTTGACCAAGTTGGCAGCTGATGGCAAGACATCGCAAAGGGATCGGACGACGAGACTTAAGCGCAGTGGTGCCATAGGCCATATATCATTCCAGGTAAGAGATATCTGCAGTACCTCTTCCCATGACATCCACGGGTCCTGCTGCGCCTGTTGGGCAGCCACACGGGCTCTTTCGTCATCCTCTCCCTTTCGGATCTCTTTAACCACCAGATCTCTGAGTTCCTTAGTCTTCGCCTTAGACCACATCGGGTCTCTGTCATGGTAGCCGAACCCCCTTCTATCCGACTGGGTGTGTCCCATGACCTCCTTCAGCTGGAGTGCTGCCTGGGCATCTTCGACTGCACTGACAACCTTCCACTTCCTTCCCGTTCTCAGGGTGGGAACTGAGGTACTGACCGTTTCATCTGGAGACTCGCGCAACATCATCGCGAGTCTGGCTTTTCTGACCTTGAATTCTTCCATGAGGGACTGGAACGGGAGTAGAAGGACTTATGCAGTTGTCGAAACAGACGAATGTCTGACTGAGCTGACGTTGATATGATCGTTGTTAATAAAATTAATACACAATGTCTGTATCAGGAACTGCTGTGTGTGTGTGGAGTGTTAAGACCGTCGCATGTTGTGGCCCTGGGTGCACAGAGGTTAGAGTAGCTAGTCTTTACCTCCCATAGCTGAACATCGACAGCTGACATTGAACACTGAGTCGACCATGCTGATACCATAACCAGCGTGACATCTTCACCAGCACACCAATATATATGCGCACTATATAATGTTGGAATTAACGCATGATTCATTGTAGATGTTCGTGTTTCCGTTGTTTATCTGTTTACTGTTCCCCTCACTTCACCAGCCATCCTATGAAAGCTAAATAATTCTGAAGCACTTTATCGATTATTAGACTGCGGCAGGGGACACCCCCCCCCCCCCCCCCCCATGACATATACTTCCTTGCGGCCAGTAAATTACACAGATTTAAATAAGAAATACTTGTGATGACGTTGTACACACAGGCATTTGACCACTTAAAATTCCCCGCCCTGTGAGAGCAAACCAATACCATAGACTGTTGACATCAATAACTGGCGAACCTCCCAACATTGAAATAACATGAGAAATACATTCGCCGGCATTCATCGACACTCAGAGTAGCAGAGGGGGAAGTGGAGACAGGGTGTACAATAGAGAATAGAAATACTGAAACCAATTAGCAGGTTGTGACTACAGACCAATCAAGCTTGTAATGAATATGGAGTATGTTCCAAGGAAGCAAAAGCCTTTGCCTCGCTGGAATTACAAACGAGCTGATTGGGACATATTTACCATACTAACAGACAAATATTGTGAAAACATAAATACACGATATGGCAACATGAAAAAATTGGTGGAAAGTCTAAACAAAGCAATAATACAGGTGGCCACTGAGTCCATTCCAAGAATAACGAGGAAAAATTACAAACCATACTGGACTGAAGAACTACAAATTTTGGAGGACAAAGTTGAAGGTGAAGGAAGACAGCAGAGAGAGAGAGAGAGAGAGAGAGAGAGAGAGAGAGAGAGAGAGAGAGAGAGAGAGAGAGAGAGAGAGAACAAACAACTGAAGCGAGCATCTATCTCAGAGCCATCTCAGCAAAATATAAAAGAACAGTAAATCAAACAAGAGATTGTGGGGGGGGGGGGGGGACAGAAAGCCTGAACTTTGACAGGTATGGAAACAAACTATGGAAACTAGTGAAAACCATGAACAATAAAGGACCCAGAAACAAACAAATAATAATTAAACAAAGAAATGCCTTGCTTACAGGAAAAAAGGCTACAAATGCACTAATGGAACACTATGCCAGTGCAAAAAACCACATTGATATTACAATAGAACAGAAGAAAGCAATCAAAGATAAACAGACACATCATAGTAATACAGAAAAAGCAGCAGAATATATCATGGTAAATCCAAAAATGGAGGAAATGGAACAGGCAATGAATACCATAAAAAAAGAAGAAATCACAAGGAAAGAATGGAATTACAAATGAAATGCTAATAGGACTGGTTACTAAAGTAAAAAAGAAACTACTAGCAGTCCTAAATTACAGCTGGAAGAGAGAAATAGTCCCACTGGCATGGAAGGAAGCTATACTAATACCAGTCCCAAAGAAAGGAAAAGACCTGAAAGAACCAAATGGCTATCGACCTAGCAGTCTACTTAGCTGTGTAGGAAAATTAAAGGAACGCATTATCAGTGGCAGGCTAACATGGCATCTGGAAGAAAACCAACTCTTAACACCATATCAAGCAGGATTCAGAAAGTACAGATCCACTGAAGATCAAATAACCTATATAGCTCAGGAAATAGAGGATGCCTTCCAAGAGAAAAAGCACAACTATAGTATGTCCACATTTGTTTGCCTCAATATAAACATCCATATCTCAGTAACCAACTGAGGGAAAATTATGAGATTTAGTTTATAACCTTATCATTATGTCCACTCAACAAAAGAGTTTTTGTTCTGGAGATTTTACAGCAGATTTCAAAGTTTGTTTATATGTGGTATATAATTTACGAGTTTGAGATGAAATTCCTAATTTTAAATGTATTACAGCGTAGCTAGACAATCAGCGCTAAATGTTGAATATTTTCACGGGATTGGCCTTATGCCGCCAACTCCGCGCGTTGTTCAGAGGTGTCTCAAAATGTGGGTTATTTCATGGAACCTGATTAATATGTTGTTTTTTTTTAAACATCTTACCACTTATCACTAACATTGAAATGTGTGAATATTATTCAATGGGATTGAATGCGAAATTGTGTATACTATTACAAATTCCGAAAAAAGAACAGAGCATGCATTGGGTTTGAGTAAACGGTAATTTCGTCGATGGGTGCAAGAATCTGGAATTAAACCACCACGCAATAACCAAACAGTAGGTAGAAAGATTATTGTAGACAGCTTTGACAAAGATGTCATAAGGCAAGCTATTATAAAAATGCTTTAAAAAGTCTCTTAAAATTCGACAGGGTCGACTTCATTGCACCGGGTTCTATCCCATATGGCTCGGTCTCTTTCCGCAGCGCGGAAAGCATCACACAAAGCACGAACTCCGCAGCTCTAGCGATGAGAAGTCTCTGAAAAATTTAACTCGTGAACCGAAGGCTGCGACCCGGAAACGAACCCACGACCTTTGGAGCCCGAGTCAAAAGGCTTGACCACTTCGCCACGGAGACTCCTAAAATTATAAAAATTTGGGATTTTATATCCAGGATTATCCAGCATTATAAAAATGCTGGGTGCCAAAGAAACAGTGACTGTAAGAAAACTTAGGGTTTGGTTGAGAAAGAACAATAACATAGAGCTATCCAAAACAACTTTGTGGAAAATTATAAGGACATTATCTTCACTTTTTGAAAGTACAAGGGCGGTAGAAATATTCTTTGCGAGCAACCACATTTAGGAGCTTTGAGAAGCAGATACCTACGTGAAATAAGGGAAATGCGCAAAGAAAATTATGACATAGTGTATTTGGATGAGACGTGGATCAATGCGCACCATACAAGTGAAAAGGAATGACAATCAATGGATGGAAAGATAAAGCGTTATGTGCCCAGTAGTAAAGGACAGCGTTTGGTCATAGCCTATGCTGGTAGTACTCATAATGGCTTACTACAGAATGCTGGGCTCGTGTTCGTATCAAAGCATACAGACAATAGGGATTATCATAATGAGATGAAAGGTAATGTATTTAGAGATTAGCTCGAGAATACAGTACTTCCATCCCTTGATAGACCGTCTTGTCTAATCATGGACAATGCATCATATCACAATGTTGTTGCCCAAGAAGACAAAATACCTACGGCATCGAGCACAAAGGAAGCAATAAAGATATGGCTCCGAAGGGAAGATATACCATTTCCAGAAACATATTTCAAGCTACAGTTGTTGTCCCTTGTAAAACAGGCGTAAAAAAGCAAGAAATTTCAAATCGACAAGTTGCTAGAAGAGCATGGCCATAGGTGCTTGAGACTTCCGCCGTATCATTCTCATTTAAACCCTTTAGAACTTGTGTGGGCTAAAATTAAAGGACAGGTGGCAGCTGCCAGTACAACATTCAAATTGTCTGACGTCAAGATACTAACCCAGTCCGCGCTATTAAATATTGATAAAAGTTACTGGAAAAAATGTGAGGACCATGTGTTGAAAGAGGAAGAGGACTATTGGAGAAAGGATGGATTGAATTTTATGCAACCGAGAGCAATCATCAACCGACTGGAATCTTCCGACACAGATTAAGGTCTGAGCAGATCGCAGACCTTAATCTACGTACACACTTACTGGGATATTTTGCTCCAACTATTCAGACGAATTGCAGGCCCTAAACATTACAGCATCACCATAATGTCAATGGCAACAGTTTGTATTCCATAGTGATGAATTTTCAATTCCGCAAGCCCTAAGCGGTGACAAACAACTATATTGAAACACACACACACACACACACACACACACACACACACACACACACACACACACACACACACACACACACACACTAAACGCACTGAATACCAACAGAAGAGTAATATTGTGGTGGAAACTGACATATTGTGGCATAACAAGAAACGTGAGAGCAAACACGTTGTCAAATTAGGGGACAACACACGTGCATACGAATCAATCTATAAACTTCAATGAAAAGAGGACCAACATCTTGGTCGTTAAGAAAAAAGCCCACTACAGAGACACTGACAACTATTTTCATAGTGCAAAACAGGTAATCATGTTCCGTCTCTGAACGGTAAACAGCAGAGTAGACAATCTTTCACGAAGACTTAAAGCGGGCCTGTCACCCATGTGTACGTGTGAACAAACTACACAGACAGCTGAACAGATCCTTAAAAATGGAAACATGATGACTAAATTGCGGTATCATTTCTGGTCACTCCATACGCACATTAACGCACAGCTATTTGGAAGCTTTCACGAACTCAATATAAAAAGCTAACACGAATACTTGTGTACACATTATTAACCAGCAGCTGAAGAAACAAGAAGGAAATGAAAAATAAGGTAAGAAATATATTCCTTCTACTTTCCTGTCAATTTACAAATTATTTACCCCATGCCTCTGTAAATTCTCTGTCTTTACTAATATTACACATTGCACCCCTCTCGGGATTCTCCGTGGTGAAGTGGTCAAGCCGTCTGACTCGGGCTCCGAAGGTTGTATGTTCGATTCCGGGCCGCGTCCTTCATTTCACGAGTGCATTTTTACGGAGACTCCCGAGGGTCGTCGCTGGAGGTACGGAGTTCGCGCTTTGTGCGACGCTTTCCGCGCTGCGGAAAGAAACTGAGCCATATGGGATAAAAACCCGGTGCAATGCAGCCGACCCTGTCGATTTTAAGCTACTTCTTTCATTGCACCCACTCCCATACGAATCCGGATACGCCTTGTGTGTCATCTGAATTGGCGGGGCTTTCATTACTGTAAACATAAATTTGTTAGCGAGAAATCACTAGTTCATCAGCAAAACATCAAATAAATGTCGCCGCTTTCGATGATTTAAGTTGTTTTTGGACTTATCAAAGACATATTCCTTGGGTGGGGGTAAATATAAGACGGCTGGAAAAATTTCATAACGATGCAACAGACAGTTTTCAGAATAATTGATCGTGAATGAAGGCATTCCTTGCGGGACATACTATAGCGGTCTGGATAGATTTAGAAAAAGCATTTGATAAAGTATAGAAGGAAGGACTGAAAGTAAAACTGCAAAAATGCATGTTTGTGGGAAAATGTACAAATGGATCAACCACTACCTTGAGAACAGAACTGCGAGGATAAAAGTACAAGGACAAACCAGCATAAAGATGCTGTTGGAGCAAGGTGTCCCCCAAGGAGGAGTTCTTTCACCAACATTATTCCTGGCATATATAAATGACATCACGGAAAATTTTCCAGCCATAGTATACATATCTTCCTTTGCAGATGACCTAGCCATATGGACATCTGAAGAATATACTTGTACAGCTAACATCAGAATAAAGCAAGCCTTATTTAGCGCTAGAGGACTGGTCAAATTCATGGCTAGTGAAGATAAGTGAAGAGAAAATAACATGCACAGTGTTCTCCATCTCAAATAAAACTCAGCAACCTAAGCTGGTATTGAATGGAAAAATATTGCGCCATGAAGAAAATCCAAACTATCTAGGAGTTACCTTTGATCGTCGCCTGACATGGAAGACACAGGTTGAGAAAAATCGAACAAGAGCAAGGCAAAAAATGGCAATCACGTGGGGAGCAGATGAGAAAGTTCTCAAGAAGTTATACACCGGACGGGCGAGGCCAGTACTGGAATATGGCATCGCAGCTTGGGCAACAGCAGCTAAGTCAACGCCTATTAACGAACTAGAAAAGATCACCTGTTTACAACAAATGCAGTATAGAAGAGATAGTAGAGCCCAACAACAAGCAGAAAGATTTAGAAGATTGACAGACCACTCCATGTATAAAAGGTTTAAATGGTTTTGGAACGGGGATACTGTAGGTAGCAACTTTGTAGAACCCGCAAAACGAAATATTAGGGCAGATCCCATACTTAACATATCAACAGTCAAACCCATTTACAATGCACACACGTTCCCAGCTTGGAGACAACAGCACCTGCCTGAGATGATAGAAAACATTCCTGGTATTGAGAAAAAGAACACTCAGAATGAAACAGAAAGAAGAAAAATAGCCCTAAACTACATAAAAAAACATTATCCAAGTAGAAATTGGACCCATGCATAGACAGATGGATCAGCCAAAAATTCAATAGAAAATGGAAGAGGAAGAATTCTCCTTAATTTAAAAGATGGAGTGAAAAAAAAAAAAAAAACACAGTCACTGATAAGTGGAAAATTTTCTAGTAACTTCAAAACGGAGGTAGAGGCTTTGAAAACTGCAGCAGAAATGCTCTTGATGGAGGAAAATAAAGAGAAGCAAATAGCTATTTTCACAGATGCAAAGTCAGCTGTCTCAATACCGAAGAGCAAAAACAGCACAGAACTAGCTGACCTAAGAGCAGCACTCCATGGACTATGTCAGAAATCCAAAAAAATTTTGTAATACAGTGGATCCCATCACATTGCAGTATACCTGGAAATGAAGAGGCTGACAGACTAGCAAAAGAGGGTGGACGACTACCACAGCCTGACATAGACATAACCTATAATGAGGCAAAGAGGTTTATAAAAAGCACTTATAGAACCAAATGGGAATCAGAGCATCCAGGCCACCAGAAAGATGATGCATATTACAAACTCGACCGAAGTGAACAAGTAGCAATCTTCAGACTCCGCACAGGACATAACAGGCTGAAATACCACTTGTTCAATAAACTAAAGATAGGAGATACCGACCAATGTAATCGTGGAACTGGTAAAACGACAGCTAAACATTTGCTGCAGGAGTGCCTAATATATGCAGAACAGAGAAAGTTGTTTTGGCCCACGCCTGCTTCGTTTAAGGACAGGCTCTATGGAGATATCAACAAGCTCAAGTTGGCCGCAGCTTACATTAACTACATTCATGTTGACATCTAAAGGTGCATGAAGAAGTACTTAGACCGCCACATTCATACCACAGGTATAGTCGGTAGCAAAAGCGTCCCAGAGGCATGAAATGGAATATTGCTTGGATAGCAAATCCATTACGTGGAAAGTCCGAATAGAAAGCTCACTTTGTGGATGTCATCTGCAGACTGCATTCTTCTGGTTTCCAGAGGAACAACTTGTGGTGACTGGAAGGCCCAATATACGGAACTGAGGTTAAGCAGCAATGTGCAGGACGTGGCGATTCCTTGGGTGAGCCCAGAGCCTCCTTGGATGGCTGGGAATGCCCATGAACTGCCCCTGCCTTCCCTTGAGGGCTGATCAGGATGTCTTTTGCTGTTCTAAATGGGCCAGCTGGGGTCGGGGATAACACCACAACAGTGAGAGTCAAACATCCTAAGAAACCCCCGTGAGGTTAACCCGGTAAAGAAGCCCGCAGAAGTCGGATGTGTCGGCCTAACGGCGCAAGAACGCAGCTCTGCTGTAAACAGGCACAACGCAATGACGTCCAAAAAATAAAAAAACTCTCCGGATGAACGGAGAAGAAGAAGAAGAAATACTGAAAGCTTTTATACGCGCTCCAGGACTCGAACCTATTATTTCTGCGCTTCACTGAATGAATAAAATTAGTGGAAATGCGGTCAAGCTGTGGAAATGTAAGCAATATAAAGTAAGAAGTAATACAGCTTTACAGAACACAATGACGGAAAACACAATACATTGCGGCGACTAGCCTTCACCAGCAAACAAATACAAACACAAAGCACAACATAAAATAACGGAGAAGACCATCCAATGATTGCATCAAGCTTGAGGATGGGGGAAAAAAAACGAGAACAATAAAGAGAAAATTTTCCTTTCTTTATTCTCATTTTTTTCATCCTTTCATTATTCTCAACAGTACTTGTGTCTTAATGGATAAAATTTGGTGGAACTGCGGTAAAGCCGTGGAAATGTAAACAATATAAAAATAACACAAAGTAATGCAGCTTTAGAGAACAGAATTACTAAACATACAGGACGTTGCGGCGACTAGCCTGCATCAGCAAACAAATACTCACAGAGAAGACCCTTCGGTGACTACATTAAGATATAAGGACGGAATGAGAAGAATAAAAAGATGAAAAAAATGAGAGCAATGAAGAGAAAATGGAGCAACATTATTTTTAAATTTTAATTTTTTCATCTTTTTATTCTTCTCATCCCGTCCTTATCCCATAATGTAACCAACGTCTTCTCTGTGACTCTATGTTGTGTTTTGTGTATGTATTTGTTTGCTGATGAATGCTAGTCGCCGCAACGTCCTGTGTGTTTCATAATTCGGTTCTGTAAAGCTGCATTACTTTGTGTTATTTTATATTGTTCACTGAATGGAGAAGTCTTATTTCCACGCACGGTAGCTAGATATCCTAACATGTGATATCTTTAGTCCTGTCTGCTAACCACCTGAACCCACAGCTACGAAATGTGGACATCATTGCTACCTATACATTTGTACAGACAAATCAGGCCTCTGTGATTCTTAATAACTAATATTCTACATGCACCTAACATTCATATGTGTCTGTAAGTTTATTTGAAATATTTGTTATTTGGAAATGACAGTTTGAAATCCCCCGCGTGTCTATAGATTTAACGTGACCGCTTGTCTAATGTATCTTCAGATCTCTACTTTTTCTGTTATTTCATTCTTCTTTTGCAATGGAGACTCCTTTACTACTCTTCTGTTATTTCATTTCCCTAGAGGAGTATGGGCCCACATCCACTGCTTTTTAAAAATAACCATTTCATGGTTATTTGGATGTTGGCTGACTTTTCCGATGGTGTGAGATGGCCAGCCTCAGACCAACCCTCTTTTGTCGTCTCGTACGACATGTGAAGAGGCTTACAGTCTTACTATTCTTTACTCCCCCTTGAGGGCCCTGGTAACACACGACGGGTTTGACGATTGCTGCTTCTTCTTAAGTTATATTATAAGCCTACGAAGCCATGATAACACGTGCATGCACTTCTTATAGCTTACGAAGCCATGAGTACATGTTTATGTACTTACTACTTCTGATAGTCTACGGAGCCTTGAGTGCATGTGTATGTGCCTCTTATATTTTATAAAGTCTTTTAGTCTACGACGCCATAAGTGCATATGTATGCACTTCTCACAACACACATAAATACCGCACGGAGTCACTCGCGTCCACGTCCGGTAAGATGGCGCAGGCTAGTCAAAATACTAAAATACGATGTTGGAAGTTGATTAACCAATATACACTCGTTGTTTTCATCTTCTGCTCGCGCTTTCTCAGTTTTTATTGTGTTAGTTTACTCACACGCGTATTTGATAAAACCGGTCTTTATTCATTACGAATAAATACAAGTTTGCGAGTTACAACCGCTGTGGTAAAATTTAAAGTTAGTGTGTCACACGCAGGTCTTAGTCAGATATGACTGAGCTACCGTATAATAACAGTAGACGGTACTATCTGCTTTCTGTTAGCGCCGAACGTTGGGCGGCGCTTACCAAACCCGACACCCCACATTGTGCCAACGGCTTTGGGCGGAAGAGCGCAATTGGGAGGGTACAAGCCTTACCCTGGTGCGAGGAAATGCAAGCTAAAAACAAAATGTCATGGCAGGGCAGACCAGGCCCTAAGCCTTGGCCTTGGTTGGCGGCTGGTCTAGGATCGAAGCTCCGACAGGCGGACAGTTAGAGCATTACTTTGCTGATCTGGCAGCTTCTCAGTTCTGCAGCTTGTCTTGTTCCAGATGTAGAGGTGTTACCTTTCCTCTGGAGTGAATTAGGCAGGCCGAGAGAGGGATCATGCTGCATGGGCAACACATGATCTCTATATTTTAGCCCAGGCTTTGTGCTATGGAGAGGTATTTTAACTATATACAGCGCAAATTGGCCTTATCAGTCACATTCGCTACCGCCATAGGTAACAGTTATTGTGCCTTCGTCTGTCAAGACAGCAAGGTGCCAATGGTAATGGTAAATTAAATAGCCGGTGGTGACTAACTAAACTATATAACTAAAATTTAGTAGTATTTAGTCTAAATAATATATTTATTATTAATAAATTTCTGTTGTAGTGTAGTTGTAGTAGTACAGTACAGACTGAACAGAATCTTTACGGTGTCACTGTCAGTAGATTAAGATAGTGTGTTACGTACACCACACCGAGCGACACTATTTAATTTTTAGGTTCTCTTCTTAGGTCAGTAGGTCAGGCACTTACTTGAATTTATTACTGTTTATTACATATTTAAATATATAATATATGCATTAAAAAAAATTAAACATTGTCATTATTAACAACCCTACTACGCACCTAATTCAAGAAATGTTTTTTTAATAATGAAATTAAGAAAACAAAACTGACACTCTTTCTTTTCCGGACTTCAAGCGCAGACTGGAACTCTTACCATGCTAGAACCCAACTGGTACAGTTGAATGCACCTTGACAAGGTAGAGAGGCTTGCGTGTTCCAATGACCTCAAGAGCTATGCCGACAGTAACACAGCTACTGTAGGGTCTCCCATGTCGGACAGGTCAAGGGATAGGAACCAGACACACACCTGCTGCCTTGTAGGTAGAATGGGGACAGTCAAAGGCTAGGGAGAACGCACCCAAAAAATGCTTGTCGAAATCGGATGTACTGAGCCACAGGCTTGACAAAACAGTGCAATGTGACTTAATCCATGTACAGATTCTGCAGAAACCAAATAATGAAACACCATTACAACATTCCATTTTAACAAATAACTGTTGGCTAAGTTAATCTTACGGCAAATATTTGTAAACTCCTGTCTCTGGTTTTGTATTGCATTATCATAAAGTCTCCTACCAGGTTTTCTCTGTGATGCTTCATAACTGTAACACTGAGTCTAATGACTATCGTGACTGGCAATTGGTGGCTGCTGCATATAGGTAACAAGTAACAGCAGCTTGATGGTTGTTGCATGTAGGTAACAAGTAATGACATTTGATGGTTGTTGCATGTAGGTAACAAGTAATGACATTTGATGGTTGTTGCATGTAGGTAACAAGTAACGACAGTTGATGGTGTTGCATGTAAGTAACAAGTAACGACAGTTGATGGTTGTTGCATGTAGGTAACAAGTAACAGCAGTTGATGGTTGTTGCATGTAGGTAACAAGTAACAGCAGTTGATGGTTGTTGCATGTAAGTAACAAAGTAATGACAGTTGATGGTTGTTGCATGTAAGTAACAAGTAAGACAGTTGATGGTTGTTGCATGTAGGTAACAAGTAACAACAGTTGATGGTTGTTGCATGTAGGTAACAAGTAATGACAGTTGATGGTTGTTGCATGTAGGTAACAAGTAATGACAGTTGATGGTTGTTGCATGTAGGTAACAAGTAATGACAGTTGATGGTTGTTGCATGTAAGTAACAAGTAATAACAGTTGATGGTTGTTGCATGTAGGTAACAAGTAATGACAGTTGATGGCTGTTGCATGTAAGTAACAAGTAATGACAGTTGATGGCTGTTGCATGTAGGTAACAAGTAACTGACAGTTGATGGCTTGTTGCATGTAAGGTAACAAGTAATGACAGTTGATGGTTGTTGCATGTAGGTAACAAGTAATGACAGTTGATGGTTGTTGCATGTAGGTAACAAGTAATGACAGTTGATGGTTGTTGCATGTAGGTAACAAGTAACAGACAGTTGATGGTTGTTGCATGTAGGTAACAAGTAACAACAGTTGATGGTTGTTGCATGTAGGTAACAAGTAACTGACAGTTGATGGTTGTTGCATGTAAGTAACAAGTAATGACAGTTGATGGTTGTTGCATGTAAGTAACAAGTAATGACAGTTGATGGTTGTTGCATGTAGGTAACAAGTAATGACAGTTGATGGTTGTTGCATGTAGGTAACAAGTAACAGACAGTTGATGGTTGTTGCATGTAGGTAACAAGTAACAGACAGTTGATGGTTGTTGCATTGTAAGTAACAAGTAACTGACAGTTGATGGTTGTTGCATGTAGGTAACAAGTACATGACAGTTGATGGTTGTTGCATGTAAGGTAACAAGTAACGACAGTTGATGGCTTGTTGCATGTAAGTAACAAGTAACTGACAGTTGATGGCTGTTGCATGTAAGGTAACAAGTAAAACAGTTGATGGCTTGTTGCATGTAAGGTAACAAGTAACAGACAGTTGATGGTTGTTGCATGTAAGTAACAAGTAATGACAGTTGATGGCTGTTGCATGTAAGGTAACAAGTAACAACAGTTGATGGTGTTGCATGTAGGTAACAAGTAACGACAGTTGATGGCTGTTGCATGTAGGTAACAAGTAACAACAGTTGATGGTTGTTGCATGTAGGTAACAAGTAACTGACAGTTGATGGTTGTTGCATGTAGGTAACAAGTAACTGACAGTTGATGGCTGTTGCATGTAGGTAACAAGTAATGACAGTTGATGGTTGTTGCATGTAAGTAACAAGTAATGACAGTTGATGGCTGTTGCATGTAGGGAACAAGTAATGACAGTTGATGGTTGTTGCATGTAAGTAACAAGTAACAACAGTTGATGGTTGTTGCATGTAGGTAACAAGTAATGACAGTTGATGGCTGTTGCATGTAGGTAACAAGTAACGACAGTTGATGGCTGTTGCATGTAAGTAACAAGTAATGACAGTTGATGGCTGTTGCATGTAAGTAACAAGTAATGACAGTTGATGGTTGTTGCATGTAAGTAACAAGTAATGACAGTTGATGGCTGTTGATGGTTGTTGCATGTAGGTAACAAGTAATGACAGTTGATGGCTGTTGCATGTAGGTAACAAGTAACGACAGTTGATGGTGTGATGTTGTTGCCATGTAAGTAACAAGTAACAACAGTTGATGGTTGTTGCATGTAGGTAACAAGTAATGACAGTTGATGGCTGTTGCATGTAAGTAACAAGTAATGACAGTTGATGGCTGTTGCATGTAGGTAACAAGTAATGACAGTTGATGGTTGTTGCATGTAAGTAACAAGTAATGACAGTTGCTGGCTGTTGCATGTAGGTAACAAGTAATGACAGTTGATGGTTGTTGCATGTAAGTAACAAGTAACAACAGTTGATGGCTGTTGCATGTAAGTAACAAGTAACAACAGTTGATGGCTGTTGCATGTAAGTAACAAGTAATGACAGTTGATGGCTGTTGCATGTAGGTAACAAGTAATGACAGTTGATGGCTGTTGATGGTTGTTGCATGTAAGTAACAAGTAACAACAGTTGATGGTTGTTGCATGTAGGTAACAAGTAATGACAGTTGATGGCTGTTGCATGTAGGTAACAAGTAACGACAGTTGATGGCTGTTGCATGTAGGTAACAAGTAATGACAGTTGGTGGCTGTTGCATGTAGGTAACAAGTAATGACAGTTGATGGCTGTTGCATGTAGGTAACAAGTAATGACAGTTGATGGCTGTTGCATGTAAGTAACAAGTAACAACAGTTGATGGGTTGCATGTAAGTAAAAAGTAACAACAGTTGATGGCTGTTGCATGTAAGTAACAAGAATGACAGTTGATGGTTTTTTGCAGTAAGTAAAAAT
Source organism: Cepaea nemoralis (assembly GCA_014155875.1). Lineage (NCBI taxonomy): Eukaryota > Metazoa > Mollusca > Gastropoda > Stylommatophora > Helicidae > Cepaea > Cepaea nemoralis. The sequence continues at coordinate 239,177 of JACEFZ010028273.1, read as the reverse complement.
TACAATTGATGTTTTGCATGTAGGTAACAAGTAATGACAGTTGATGGCTGTTGCATGTAGGTAACAAGTAACGACAGTTGATGGCTGTTGCATGTAGGTAACAAGTAATGACAGTTGGTGGCTGTTGCATGTAGGTAACAAGTAATGACAGTTGAGGGCTGTTGCATGAGGTAAAAAGTAATGACAGTTGATGGCTGTTGCATGTAAGTACAAGTAACAACAGTTGATGGTTGTTGCATGTAGGTAACAAATAATGACAGTTGATGGCTGTTGCATGTAGGTAACAAGTAACGACAGTTGATTTTTTGGCATGTAGGTAACAAGTAATGACATTTGATGGTTGTTGCATGTAGGTAACAGTAATGACAGTTGATGGTTGGTCATGTAGGTAACAAGTAATGACAGTTGATGGCTGTTGCATGTAAGTAACAAGTAATGACAGTTGATGGTTGTTGCATGTAGGTAACAAGTAACAACAGTTGATGGTTGTTGCATGTAGGTAACAAGTAACAACAGTTGATGGTTGTTGCATGTAGGTAACAAGTAATGACAGTTGATGGCTGTTGCATGTAGGTAACGAGTAACGACACTAGTTTGTCATTCATGAGCTATTTAATTACAGTTTGTGGATGTCATTGATAACTGTTTCACGAATATTGACAAACATCTTTCGTGACCTTCTTGATAGCTTTCTTTGTGTGTACATTGTTGTTAGCAGTTGTCTTCCTTGGGAGATTGCAATAAGTAACAATATTTCTGCTTCTGTCCCAGAGTGATAAGTTTGTACAGATAACTAACATTGCCACAAAGCACCCACAAGATTTTATGTGTATTGCACACACATTCTTACCACCGTCCTGGAATTTGTTGAAGAAAACATAGCACCTATACCGGGGTGTGTATTGTACACTCGTCCTTCTCACAGTCCTTCAATCTACTGAAGTAAAACTGTGAGATGATGTTTTGCCACATGATACACCTACAATAACTGACATTGTGCATACATCAACTGTATTGGCCTGCTGTGTACATAACAACCGTATCGTGTGTGGAGAATGGCGTCAGATATTCCATTGACCGTTGTCCCAGAGCAGCTGAAGAGGCTGGTTCGTCTGATTGTTAGAGGGTTTTATTCTGTGGAACATGCTGTAGTTATTGACATGCTCGTCCGACATCCGTGCATTAAAGAAGACGACCTTGCAGAATTATTAAAGTTGGAGCGCAAACATCTCAGGTGAGTTTTACTGATTTATAGTGCTGTTGGATTATATAAATGTTACAAGTTGGGGATCAATTTCATTGCACTGGGTTTCACCCCATTTGACTCTGTCCTCAGAACAGCTCTGCCACCTGACGATAGCATCGCACAAAGCACAAACTGTAGCTCTAGAAGAATCTCTAGAAAATGTGACTTGTGGTCTGAATGTCGCAGTCCAATAACAAACCCACGACCTTCAGAGCACAAGATAGATGGCTTGATCACTCAGCCACCAAGATTCCTTATTGAATTATTTAGATACCAATGTTACATACATCGATGATTGTGTGAGGTAGACACAATATACAGAAACAGTCCAGTATTGATACATTGATATTAATGGTTTCACATTCAGTGTTAAACAGCTGGTTGCCTACAAGTAAAATATATATCCAAATCTGGACACCGTCTTAGAACAATGGATGTTTATTTATATGTTAACAAGAACAGTAGATGAAGACACGCTTCAAACACGACCACCCACACCAAACGTCTCAGGCTACATGTAGATGATATTCTAGGCAACACAGTAAACATACAGAATGTTCTAGTGGTCTGTTTCCAGAATGAGTCGTATTCTTTCTGTCTCTCACTGGCACACACATTTGCTGGGATGTGGCTAAGCTATTGGCCTTAGTGGTTGATGGTTGGTTGACTAGCTGGTTGGTTGACTGGTTAGTTGCTTGGTTAACTAGCTAGTTGGTTGACTGGTGCTTGGTTGACTAGCTGGTTGGTTGACTGGTTAGTTGCTTGGTTGACTTAGGTGCTTGGTTGACTAGCTGCTTGGTTGACTGGTTAGTTGCTTGGTTGACTAGCTGCTTGGTTGACTGGTGCTTGGTTAACTAGCTGGTTGGTTGACTGGTTAGTTGCTTGGTGACTAGCTGCTTGGTTGACTGGTGCTTGGTTAACTAGCTGGTTGGTTGACTGGTTAGTTGCTTGGTTGACTAGCTGGTTAGTTGCTTGGTTGACTAGCTGGTTGGTTGACTGGTTAGTTGCTTGGTTGACTAGCTGGTTGGTTGACTGGTTAGTTGCTTGGTTGACTAGCTGGTTGGTTGACTGGTTAGTTGCTTGGTTGACTAGCTGGTTGGTTGACTGGTTAGTTGCTTGGTTGACTAGCTGGTTGGTTGACTGGTTAGTTGCTTGGTTGACTAGCTGATTGGTTGACTGGTTAGTTGCTTGGTTGACTAGCTGGTTGGTTGACTGGTTAGTTGCTTGGTTGACTAGCTGGTTGGTTGACTGGTTAGTTGCTTGGTTGACTAGCTGGTTGGTTGACTGGTTAGTTGCTTGGTTGACTAGCTGGTTAGCTGGTTGGTTGACTGGTTAGTTGCTTGGTTGACTAGCTGGTTGGTTGACTGGTTAATTGGCTGGTTGGTTGACTGGTTAATTGCTTGGTTGACTAGCTGGTTGGTTGACTGGTTAGTTGCTTGGTTGACTAGCTGGTTGGTTGACTGGTTAGTTGCTTGGTTGGTTAGCTGGTTGGTTGACTGGTTAGTTGCTTGGTTGACTAGCTGGTTGGTTGACTGGTTAGTTGCTTGGTTGACTAGCTGGTTGGTTGACTGGTTAGTTGCTTGGTTGGTTAGCTGACTGGTTAGTTGCTTGGTTGACTAGCTGGTTGGTTGACTGGATTGTTGCTTGGTTGACTAGCTGGTTTTGGGTTGACTGGTTGGTTGCTTTGTTGACTAGCTGGTTGGTTGACTGGTTAGTTGCTTGGTTGACTAGCTGGTGGTTGAATGGTTAGTTGCTTGGGTTTACTAGCTGGTTGGTTGACTCATTAGTTGCTTGGTTGACTAGCTGGTTGGTTGACTGGTTAGTTGCTTGGTTGACTAGCTGGTTGGTTGACTCGTTAGTTGCTTGGTTGACTAGCTGGTTGGTTGACTGGTTAGTTGCTTGGTTGACTGGTTAGTTGCTTGGTTGACTAGCTGGTTGGTTGACTGGTTAGTTGCTTGGTTGACTAGCTGGTTGGTTGACTGGTGCTTGGTTAACTAGCTGGTTGGTTGACTGGTTAGTTGCTTGGTTGACTAGCTGGTTGGTTGACTGGTTAGTTGGTTGGTTGACTGGTGCTTGGTTAACTAGCTGGTTGGTTGACTGGTTAGTTGCTTGGTTGACTAGCTGGTTTGTTGATTGGTTACCAGGTTTACATGTTAGTTGCTTGGGTGACTAGTTAGTTGCTTGGTTGACTAGTTAGTTGCTTGGTTGACTGGTTGGTTTGTTGACTAGCTGGTTGTGTGGTTGACTGCAACACACAAATTATTCACAATTTGGTTGACTAGTTAGTTGCTTGGTTGACTGGTTAGTTGGTTGACTAGCTGGTTGTGTGGTTGACTGCAACACACAAATTATTCACAATTTGGTTGACTGGTTGGTTGTTTGATTGACCTGTTAGTTGCTTCGCTGGTTGATTGGTTAGTTGCTTGGTTGACTAGTTAATTGCTTGGTTGACTGGTTGGTTGTTTAGTTGGTTAGCTGGTTGGTTGACTAGCTGGTTGGTTGACTGGTTAGTTGCTTGGTTGACTAGCTGGTTGGTTGACTGGCTGGTTGGTTGACTGGTGCTTGGTTAACTAGCTGGTTGGTTGACTGGTTAGTTGCTTGTTTGACTAGCTGGTTGGTTGACATTTTTTTGAACTCTAAAAAGGGTTTGCTTCTATCTGGGTCAAGTTGGTGTAGACTTGTCTCCTGACATCTCCACAAGGATTGTGTGAACAGAGTTCTCCTCCCCTCCCCAAGCTCAGACACCAATCAGGGCTGCAAGACTGGCATTGGACCGTCCCATCTGCCGAGAAGCACATCAGGATGTGGACAGATCAAGGTTCAGCCTGACACATGCTGGGGTTAGGCCATGTTTCCTGCACAGGTTTTAGGAATGTGATTGCCAACAGACTGGGCCAACACCCAGGGGTACTCACTGGTTGAACACATGGTTCTCTATCCTAGTATCAACCCACAACACAGACTCAGGCAAGAAGTAACAGAAGAACAGCCTGATGTGCCCGTTACTTACCACCAAAAGAAAAGAATGATCAAATCAGTTAGAAAGCCACCAAAACCTGCTCATGATGACTACCACATTATGGACAGACCAGAACAAGTCATTATTCTGCGCCTGAGAACTGGGCACAACCACATGTATACAAAATTCAAGATTGGTGAATCAGCCATGTGCACATGTGGATTGGCGTCGCAGACAGCAGAGCACATACTCCAAGACTGCCCAAATTACATGTCTGGGCAAACCTTCTGGCCTAGAGAGACGACAGTGGAAGAAAAACTCTATGGACCGCTGAGTGAACTAAAAAAGACAGTTAAATTCATACAAGAGACAACATTGCAGTTATAGACATATTTCAAGCGAACGAAAGAAGAAGAAGAAGAAGAAGAACTGACTCAGGCCCTAGCATGTGTCCACTGAAGCTTTCTTGGTTGCATTTCAGTCTTGATTCAATCATGCATGCTTATGTAAGCTGTAGTCTGTGTCACTGGAAACATTGTCCTCTGTTGTGTTTCTATCCTGCTTCCTTCATGTTCAACACAATATATTTATACATGCCATCGTCTGTGAGTCAATAAGAACATTGTCTACTCTATTGTGTTTCAGAGCTGTGCTGAATGTGCTCAAAATGGATAAATTTCTCAAAAGTCGGATGAGGGTAGAAACGGATGAAGAAGGCAGAACCACCAGGCACACATTTTACTTCATCAACTATGGGTCTGTGTGAATATTTCTGTCATATGATATTTACATGTTTTAAATATACAATGACAATTGAAATGAGAAAAAAAGTGTTGAAGTGCTACATAGAACCTGTACTTTTGTATGGATGTGATGCATGGACAATGAGCAGACAAGCTGAAAAACCATCTGATGGCTAAGGAAATGCGGTTTCTGAGGAAGATGCAAAGAATACAATGGACAGACAGAAAAACCAGTGAACAAGTCCTTCAAGAAACAAATGAAGATCGTAAACTGATTAGAAACATTAGATGTAAACAGTCAAAATTTTGGGGCATATTATGAGAAGAAATGACTTGGAGAACTTGGTGACAACTGGCAAGATCGAAGGGAAGAGACCAAGGGGAAGACCGAGAAGTAAATACCTGGATGGCTTGGCCACATGGCATGGTAGAGACAGGAAGATGGAGCTGATCCACAACTCTGGTGATCGAGTGAGATGGCAAAACATGACCGCCCATGCTTATCGGCATGGCACATGATGGGTGGATGGATGGACAATTTCGCAAACAGCAGACCAAAGTTCAGCCAAGAACAAAAGCTGACCAGAAATGTTTTCACAAATTCTTTTCAGAAAAATTTTCATGTTTTTATTTTGTCTCAGAGAAATCAGTAGCATCTTGAACAACTGTAGTTGCCCTCTTGTTGGCATGTCGTTGATGGGTTGTTGATGTCAGCTCTGTGTTTGATTTCATACTTTATGCGTAGCTTGTCACAGTCCCAGCTCTAAGACAGCCCGTAACAGCATTCTGAGACTCTGATCTGTAGATTTCCATGATATCTCAGGAACATAGTGTGATAGTTTCCTCTTGTCTTTCTTATTCATAAAGAGGTCTTTTTCATTTGCCTTTGACTATAGTGTTCGACTGTCAGGACAAGTGAGTGCCCTGCTCTGCTCAGCTGCTGAGTTGTCCACTTATCCCGGTTGTTCCAGAGAAATGTTGCGATGACCTTGGACTGTCATAGTAACTAACAATGATTGCCTGGAAGAGGTTAATGAAAATATTTTTTCCCCCCACATATCCTTTACAGGACATCGCTGTCAACATCAGCATCTTTCAGCTGATTGTTGATTTCTTGGCAAGATTACGCTCAGTAGTTTGCCATTCTTTCTGAGTGACCGGCTCACATACCCCGTAAGTTACAGATGCGGAGAAAACCGCTACCAATTCTCACGCACATCATGTTACGAGAAAATACGGGATTACGGAGAAAGTTGTGTAACCCCTAGACCAGAGGGGCCGGCAATGAAAGTAGTACATTATATAAAACTATAAGACAGACAAGCAGCAATATTTGGTCATGTAATGAGAAGAGGGGCATGGGAGAACATCGTGAAGACCAGCAAGATCAGTGGGAGAGGCAGGCAGAGAGAAACAATGCTGGATGGACTGAGGCGGTGGCTTAGAGAGATATCGGAAGAGTTAATCCAGAACACCCAGGACAGAGGTCTGTGGGAGACATGAATGCCTACGCCAATTGGCAGGGCATGTGATGATATGTCTTGTTTTCTGGAATTGTTTGTGGCTGTATGGTTTGTTTATTCTTGCTCTGACAGTGTGTTTGTGAATGTGGTCAAGTACAAGTTAGACCACATGCGTCGCAAGATTGAAACAGACGAGCGTGACAGCACAAGCCGATCCACCTTCAAGTGTTCTGGCTGTGAGAAAACATATACAGATCTGGAAGTGGGTCAGCTGTTTGACATTGGCAGCCGACTCCTGATTTGTACATTTTGTCAGAATACGGTAAGATATTTTCTTATTTATACATATATTTAGATTGGGATATATTTTCTTATCTCTTCATATTTTCAGGCTATGAACGGATATTCTCATATTTGTGCTTTTTCAGAGCACGATATGATATTCTCTATTATTTATGCTTATTTGTTAAATATGAGGTGGTCTCATCACTGTGCTGTATCACCATGTGTGGATTGTGTGCTGTATCACCACGTGTGGATTGTGTGCTGTATCACCATGTTTGTGGTATCACCATGTTTGGATTGTGTGCTGTATCACCATGTGTGGATTGTGTGCTGTATCACCATGTGTGGATTCTGTGCTGTATCACCATGTTTGGATTGTGTGCTGTATCACCATGTGTGGATTGTGTGCTGTATCACCATGTGTGGATTGTGTGCTGTATCACCATGTTTGTGTTTGACAACAATGCTGTCAATGATGTCCAGGTGGAAGAGGATGAACTGTCCGTGCCCAAACAAAACGTGCGGACAATGCTGGCCATGTTTAATGAGCAGATTGAGGTCATCTACGGTCTGTTGAGGGAGTGTGAGGACATGAAGCTGGCCCCAGAGATCCTGGACCCTGAACCCACAGACATCAAGAATCTGGTCAGGTACGTCTGCTAGCTCTACCCCATTTCTGCTCTCTCTACCCATTTGTTATATTCATGTTTTATTTGTGAGGATTCAGTGGGTGTATTGTGGTGCTTTACTTTCTCAGTGGAGGAGTTTCCAAGTAGTTTTCACATGAAAAATAATATAAAAATAAGATGGATTCTGATGTCAGAATTATCTGATCACAGTTAGCTATTGTACGTCCAGGTAGAGTCACTTTACCGACAGCACAGGCTGGCCAGGTGTGTTGCTGCTCTAATGCTCTAGGACTTATAGATATCTGTAGGTGTCTGTACTTTCTGTGTGACTTGTTTTATGTCTGTTCTTTTCCTTCCATGACTCATGTGATTTGTCTTCTGCCCCGCAGTGATTTGTGTGACTGTCTGTCAGTGACTTGTGTGAGGTCTAGTCTTCTGTCTGTCAGTGACTTGTGTGAGATTTAGTCTTCTGTCTGTCAGTGACTTGTGTGAGGTCTTCTGTCTGTCAGTGACTTGTGTGTGATCTTCTGTCTGTCAGTGACTTGTGTGAGATCTTCTGTCTGTCAGTGACTTGTGTGAGATCTTCTGTCTGTCAGTGACTTGTGTGAGATCTTCTGTCTGTCAGTGACATGTGTGAGATCTTCTATCTGTCAGTGACTTGTGTAAGATCTATTCTTCTGTCTGTCAGTGACTTGTGTGTGATCTTCTGTCTGTCAGTGACTTGTGTGAGATCTTCTGTCTGTCAGTGACATGTGTGAGATCTTCTATCTGTCAGTGACTTGTGTGAGATCTTCTGTCTGTCAGTGACTTGTGTGAGATCTTCTGTCTGTCAGTGACTTGTGTGAGATCTTCTGTCTGTCAGTGACATGTGTGAGATCTTCTATCTTTCAGTGACATGTGTGAGATCTTCTATCTGTCAGTGACTTGTGTGAGATCTATTCTTCTGTCTGTCAGTGACTTGTGTGAGATCTTCTGTCTGTCAGTGACTTGTGTGAGATCTAGTCTTCTGTCTGTCAGTGACTTGTGTGAGATCTTCTGTCTGTCAGTGACTTGTGTGAGATCTATTCTTCTGTCTGTCAGTGATATGTGTGAGATTTAGTCTTCTGTCTGTCAGTGACTTGTGTGAGATCTTCTGTCTGTCAGTGACTTGTGTGAGATCTAGTCTTCTGTCTGTCAGTGACTTGTGTGAGATCTTCTATCTGTCAGTGACTTGTGTGAGATCTATTCTTCTGTCTGTCAGTGACTTGTGTGAGATCTTCTGTCTGTCAGTGACTTGTGTGAGATCTAGTCTTCTGTCTGTCAGTGACTTGTGTGAGATCTTCTGTCTGTCAGTGACTTGTGTGAGATCTATTCTTCTGTCTGTCAGTGATTTGTGTGAGATTTAGTCTTCTGTCTGTCTGTGACTTGTGTGAGATCTTCTGTCTGTCAGTGACTTGTGTGAGATCTTCTGTCTGTCAGTAACTTGTGTGAGATCTAGCCTTCTGTCTGTCAGTGACTTGTGTGAGATCTTCTGTCTGTCAGTGACTTGTGTGAGATCTGGTCTTCTATCTGTCAGTGACTTGTGTGAGATCTGGTCTTCTATCTGTCAGTGACTTGTGTGAGGTCTAGTCTTCTGTCTGTCAGTGACTTGTGTGTGGTCTTCTGTCTGTCAGTGACTTGTGTGTGGTCTTCTGTCTGTCAGTGACTTGTGTGTGGTCTTCTGTCTGTCAGTGACTTGTGTGAGATCTGGTCTTCTGTCTGTCAGTGACTTGTGTGAGGTCTAGCCTTCTGTCTGTCAGTGACTTGTGTGAGGTCTAGTCTTCTGTCTGTCAGTGACTTGTGTGAGGTCTAGACTTCTGTCTGTCAGTGACTTGTGTGAGGTCTAGTCTTCTGTCTGTCAGTGAGTTGTGTGAGATCTAGTCTTCTGTCTGTCAGTGACTTGTGTGAGATCTATTCTTCTGTCTGTCAGTGACTTGTGTGAGATCTTCTGTCTGTCAGTGGCTTGTGTGAGATATAGTCTACTGTCTGTCAGTGACTGCATGATGTAATTTTAGCAGCCTTTCAGACATCCATGACATCTGGTTTTGTGTCTTATCTCCCGATTTTTCCTGGGGCAGGCCCATCTCCTAATCGCAGATGTGACCTAGCTAGTTAGCTGTAGGTCACATTCACCTGAAGCTATGTACATTGAATTCTTAAACTTTGACATTTTTGGGGTTCCACAGATTGACAATATCCTGCGTCTGTTCTCATCTCTTAGACCAAACTCTGGGAACGCACAAAGACATCAAGATGGTGACAGGACTGTCTGGAGCGGTGATTCTACTCGTAATGTCGGCTTTGGCTACACAGAAAACCGGGTGACCATCACCGTGGGCGATGAGAACGGTGGGAAGGTGGAGAAGAGAGCCCAACCCGTCTGGATGACACAGAGTACCATAGACGGCAGCTCTGTCGCTGGGGTTCTGAATCATGAGGTGAGCACATTATGGTATTTGATGACTCATAGTGTGTGTTTGTGTGAGTATAATTGTGTGTGGGTGCTGGATTACAACTTTAGCACTAGACTTATAGTGAGTGAGTCAAACAGAGATTGAGAAATTATTGTTGGTTATAGGTTAGAAAGACACCTTTTTTGGGAATGGATATTTCTTAGTCTCATGTAGAGAATGAGTGATAAACTTAAACAGTTTTGTCTTCTTTTCTTCTTTTCCCCCGTCATTTGTCATCTCCTGTAGACCTTAACATAGATTCCAGTTGCATCCCTTTATTGTAGAAAATATGTAGACCTCAGCATAGATTCCATTTGTGTCCCTTTATTGTAGAAAATATGTAGACCTTAGCGTATGTTCCAGTTGTGTCCCTTTATTGTAGAATATATAGCATAGATTCTATTTGTGTCCCTTTATGGTAGAAAATGTGTAGGCAGCACAGATTTCATGTGACACAAACAGTCTGTGTAGCTAAATGTGGAAATTGTCAGTGTGGAGAATTGAAATGTGTCCCCGAATTGAAAGCTCACTGTGTGGGCTTCATAAAAGGTGGAAAAAGTGTCTTAGTGGCACAAAATGGAATATTGCTCGGATAGCAAATCCATTAGTGGAAAGTCCGAATCGAAAGCTCACTATGTGGATGTCATCTGCAGACTGCATTCTTCTGGTTTCCGGAAGAACAGCCTATGGTGAACGGAAGGCCCAATATATGGAAGTGAGGCTAAGCAGCCATGTGCAGGCCGTGACGATTCCTTGGGTGAGCCCAGTACCAGAATGCTGTGTGTCGGCTCTGCAAGTGTGGAAGCCTCCTTGGATGACGGGGAATGCCCATGGTCTGCCCCTGCCTTCCCTTGAGGGCTTACCAGGATGTCTTTGGCTGTTCTATATGGGCCAGCTGGGATGGGGGTTAACACCACAACAGTGAGAGTCAAACGTCCTAAGAAACCCCCGGGAAGGTTAACCTGGTCAACAAATGCCAGCAGAAGTCGGATGTGTTGGCCTAACGGCGCAAGAATGCAGCTCTGCTGTAAACAGGCACAACGCAATCACGTCCGGAAAAAAAAAACTGGATGAACGCAGAAGAAGAAGAAGATATATGTCCCAACAATTCATGATGTGATTGTATATTGTAGTGTTGTTGGCTCTCAAGTTGCTGATGTTCTCCACTTGTCTTGCCCTGTGATCACCAACAAATTGTAACAAGCTAACTAGAAATACTGGTACTTGCAGCTGAAGGTTTCAGATTTGGACAAGCGCAGCCGAGGTGGCGGCACAGATGACATACTGCAGACCTTGCTAGTTCATGAACCCAAGGCAGGTCCATCCAAAGTTGCTGTACCTGATTCTAGCGAAGGAGAGTCGGAGTCCGAGGAGCTGAAGAACGGGGATGGTGAGGAACATTTGTATAGACAGGTTTTTATAGGAAGATTGTTGTTGTGGGTTTATCATGGATAGAGGTCCCACTCTTCTTTGACAGAGGTCCCACACTTCATTGACAGATGTCCCACACTTCACTGACAGAGGTCCCACACTTCACTGACAGAAGTCCCACACTTCACTGACAGAGGTCCCACATTTCACTGACAGAAGTCCCACACTTCACTGACAGAGGTCCCACACTTCACTGACAGAGGTCCAACACTTTCACTGACAGAGGTCCCACACTTCACTGACAGAGGTCCAACATTTCACTGACAGAGGTCCCACACTTCACTGACAGAGGTCCCACATTTCACTGACAGAGGTCCCACACTTGACTGACAGAGGTCCCACACTTCACTGACAGTGTTCCCACACTTCACTGACAGATGTTCCCACACTTCACTGACAGAGGTCAAACATTTTCACTGACATGAGTTGCCACACTTGACTGACAGACTTCATGTTGAGATTGTTGATACTCTCCACCAGACAGTCTGGTTTGCTCACACCTTGTCTACCTTGAGATGTGAATGTGTTTCTGACAGCTTGTCCTAGGCAATGTGTATTGTAGGCCTGGCATCAGCGAGCAAATATCTGCTGGGAGTTTTCATTTAGCAAATGTCTTCTCATAGAAGACATATCTACCAAGGGAGATTACCAGTTGGGAAATACCACACAAGGGAGGCTATCTGCTAGAGGAGATTATTGAGCAGCGAATATCTACTGGTCCGGGTTTTTAGAGATGAAAGTATCCACTAAAGGAGGGAGCCAGAGGGAAGAAGTATCCCTAGGGGGAAGGTTATTAGTATTATAAGGGAGGCTTCAAATGAGGAAATATCCACTAAGGGAGGTAATCAACAAGGAACTTATCAAAGAGGAAGTCCAGGGAAGGTTAATCAAGTCAACAAATTCCCGCAGAAGTCGGATGTGTCGGCCTAACGGCGCAAGAACACAGCTCTACTGTAAACAGGCATAGTGCAATCACGTCCAAAAAAAAACTGGATGAACGCAGAAGAAGAAGAAAGAGAAGTTACAAAAGAAAGAGAGAGAGAGAGGGCAGAGAGAGAGAGAGAGAGAGTGGTAAAATAAGACTAAAGTCTACATCCCAGGGTAGAAGAAGACAGACTAATAAGGTTATGGTTCCTCCTTCTCAGGGTACGAGAAGAAAGACTTAAAAAAAAGGAAGGCTGTGGTATAAGTCTGTATCTCGGTTAAAAATAGGACAGTGACTTATTAGATGTCTGAAGACAGTTTGAGTACACTCAGGTGTGGATACATAGGTCTAGAAACTGGCTGATGTGTATTAGAATCAACTAATGTGTGTGTTTGTCCACAGATGAGGAGGAGGACATGGACAGTGATGAGTTTGAGGATGTGGGTATGCTGGTCAGCATTGGTTCCACGAGGGTGCCCTACAACAGCATCACCTCAGACCTGGTGGCCAAGATGACCCCTCTAGAGAAGGAGGAGTACATCAGGATTGGACAGCAGCTGTATGAGAACATGTATGACTGACCCACATAAGTAGCCACCGCGCCAGTGTTTCTCCACCATATATATATATATATATATATATATATATATATATATATATATATATATATATATATATATATATATATATAGTGAAGGACATTTGTCCATATATAGACCAGTCGCCAATGGACGGGAGATGTGGTTGTAGTCACACCAACCACTGCACCAGTGTTTCTCCATTGTACATATAAAGTGAAGGACCTTCTTCCATATATGGACACTGGGTGGGAGATTGGTCATGATCACGCCAGTCAGTGTTTCTCCATCATATATATATATAAAGTGAAGGACCTTCTTCCCTGTGTAGACCAGTGGACACTGGGTGGGACATGTGGTCAGTCACACCAGCTGCCTTGACCTCCTAGAACAGTTCCTGGTAGCCATGTTAGGCTGGGCCCACCTGGATGCCTGGGTCAGTGTTGAATAACATCTCAACTTTGATGGGGATTTAAACACAGGGCCTTTGGGCCAGCAGGCCAGCCTGCTGTCCAGTAAGCTCCACCAGCTTCCCATGTATACACACACACACATAGAGATAACAACATGACAGGTGTCCTAACTGAAGTCATATTGACATTCATGCATTTGTGAGCAGCCAGATTTTCATGTCATGTAATTGTGAAGTGGATCTACCTCTGTTTGCCAGTGTGGCTTGCTGACAGGTTGAGCTGGTTTCTGTGGCCTGGGCATATTTGCTCTGTTGCTCGGCCATGGAATGTGTTATGTTGTCTGTCACAATATTTTATATTTTTGTGTTGTATTGCTCGGCCACGGGTTGTTTTTGTTGTGTTGTATTGCTCGGCCACAGATGTTATGTTTTTGTTGTATTGCTCAGCCACAGGATGTGTTATGATTTACAGCTGATGTACAGAAGTCTGCTTGTGTTGTATTGCTCAGCCACAGGATGTGTCATGATTTACAATTGTTGTACAGAAGTCTGCTTGTGTTGTATTGCTCAGCCACAGGATGTATTGTTTTTGCTGTGTTGTATTGCTCGGCCACGGAATGTGTTGTTTTTCACAACTGTTGTACAGAAGCCTGCTTGTGTTCTATTGCTCGACCATGGGGTGTGGTATGTTTTTGTTGTGTTGTATTGCTCGGCCACAGGATGTGTTATGATTTACAATGGATATCTAGAAGTCTGCTGTGTTGTGTTGCTCGTGTTTTCTTTACGTCTGCTGATTAGTTCCAGCTCACTGTTATATGCAGCATTAACATGTCACTAAACCTGCTGTAGTCTGGGACTGGTGTTGTCTGGGACTGGTGTCACTAAACCTGCTTACGCAAGACTGTAAGGTACCCCTACATCCCAGGGTAGAAGTGAAAAGACTAAACAAGACAGAAGGTACTTCTATATCCCAGGGTAGAAGTGAAAAGACTAACCAAGACTAAGGACAACACCCCTTCAGATTCAACCCCAGGTCACTGGCTCTACTGTCCATGGGTAGGTGTTGCCTGTACAGCCTACACTCCGTGATTTCCAACTGTAGTGGGATTTGTCACTTACACACAGAACTTCCTGGTTGTCTCCCTTACCTTAGAAGACTAGGCATATGATCCCAAGAGATCAGGTGTGATATCATTAGATACCAGCATTTCATAGAAACATCCTAGCCCTGTGCTGAGATCGAACTTAGGGCCCTTCTGAGCTTTAGACAGACACTAGCCGGCTCAGCCATGCCCCATCCCACGATATAAGAGAAGGACAACAGATGAATAATGATGTTTGTTCTATGACAGCTGTGCATGTTCCATGGTTCAGTAAATGTTGGAGAGAACAAACTGGCAGTTGATGTTTGTTCTATGACAGTTGTGCATGTTCTGTAAATGTTGGAGAGAACAAACTGGCAGTTGATGTCTGTTCTATAACAGTTGTGCATGTTCCGTGGTTCAGTAAACAGAGAGAACAAACTGGCAGTAGATGTAGTTTGTGCTATGCCAGTTGTACATGTTCCATGGTTCAGTAAATTTTGGAGAAAACTAACTGGGAGTTGATGTTTGTTTGTTTTATGACAGTTGTGCATGTTCCGTGGTTCAGTAAATGGAGAGGACAAACTGGCAGTTGATGTTGTTTGTTCTATGACAGTTGTATACTTTCCATGGTTCAATAAATGTTGGAGAGAACAAACTGGCAGTTGATGTTGTTTGTTCTTTGACAGTTGTGCATGTTCCATGGTTCAGTAAATGTTGGAGAGAACAAACTGGCAGTTGATGTTTGTTCTATGGCAGTTGTACATGTTCCATGGTTCAGTAAACAAAGAGAACAAACTGGCAGTTGATGTTGTTTGTTCTATAACAGTTGTGCATGTTCCGTGGTTCAGTAAATGATGGAGAGAACAAACTGGCAGTTGATGTTGTTTGTTCTATGAAAGTTGTGCATGTTCTGTGGTTCAGTAAATGTTGGAGAGAAACTGGCAGTTGATGTTGTTTGTTCTATGACAGTTGTACATGTTTCATGGTTCAGTAAATAGAGAACAAACTGGCAGTTGATGTTTGTTCTATAGCAGTTCTACATGTTCCATGGTTCAGTAAACACAGAAACTGGCAGTTGATGTTGTTTGTTGTATGACAGTTGTACATGTTTCATGGTTCAGTAAATGTTGGAGAGAACAAACTGGCAGTTGATGTTGTTTGTTCTATGACAGTTGTACATGTTTCATGGTTCAGTAAATAGAGAGAACAAACTGGCAGTTGATGTTGTTTGTTGTATGACAGTTGTACATGTTTCATGGTTCAGTAAATGTTGGCAGTGAACAAACTGGCAGTTGGTGTTTGTTCTAAGCCAGTTGTACATGTTCCGCAGTTCAGTAAATGTTGGAGAGAACAAACTGGCAGTTGATGCTGTTTGTTCTATGCTAGTTGTACATGTTCCGTGGTTCAGTAAATGTTGGAGAGAAAAAACTGGCAGTTGATGCTGTTTGTTCTATGCCAGTTGTACATGTTCCACGGTTCAGTAAATGTTGGAGAGAACAAACTGGCAGTTGATGATTTCCTGGCCTTGTGCTGACACGATACTGTGTGTGTATGTCTCTTGGTGTGGGTGAGGGATATCAGTTGAAACACTCAGATCGTATTACATATCACTGTTATAAGTTAGTCACATGTCCTATAAAGGACACATGTCCTGTAGAGGACATTGCAGTAAACTGCAGCATGTGTTATCCTGTTTGTGATTTACTGTACAATTTTTACGTACATCTCCAATATCACAGTTAGTTACTTGCATATCCTTTACAGGACGTTGCAGTCAACACCAGCATCTTTTGATGTTGTGATCTCTTGGCAAGTTTACATTCAGTAGTTTGCCATTGCTTTCTGAATGACCAGTACCCATACCATTTCATAAAAACACCAACATAAGGCGGTCTGCTGCTGAATCGCTGCAGCTGATATATCACAGTGTAACAAGTAAATCTGTATGACATCACATCTTGTCACAAACCATCTGTATGACATCACAACTTGTTACAAACCATCTGTATGACATCACATCTTGTCACAAACCATCTGTATGACATCACATCTTGTTACAAACCATCTGTATGACATCACATCTTGTTACAAACCATCTGTATGACATCACAACTTGTCACAAACCATCTGTATGATATCACATCTTGTCAAAAACCATCTGTATGACATCACATCTTGTCACAAACCATCTGTATGACATCATATTTTGTCACAAACCATCTGTATGACATCACATCTTGTCAAAAACCATCTGTATGACATCACATCTTGTCACAAACCATCTGTATGACATCACATCTTGTCACAAACCGTATGACATGCCACAAAGCTTGTCTCACAATAACTGCCCAGATTCTTCAGCCAATGACTGGCTTTCCAAATGACAGTGTGGCTTTCATGGCTATGGTACCTGTTAGAAACTAGGTCACCACTCCACTTCATGGATGTCAGATTGACATGTTCAAACATTCATAGAAAGAGCACTCATACGGAAAAAGCAACCACATAAAAGGGCACTCGTACGGAAAGAGCAACCACATAGAAAGAGCACTCGTACGGAAAGAGCACTAATATGGAAAGAGCACTCGTATAGAAAAAGCACCACCCGGAAATGTTAAACTGGTCAACAAATTCCCGCAGAAGTCAGATGTGTTGGCCGAAAGCTGCAAGTATAGCAGTTCTGCTGTAAACGGCACAACGCAACTACGTCCAAATAAACACTCCGGATGAACGCACAAGAAGAAGAAGAAAATGCACCCATAAAGAAAGAGCACCCATATAGAAAGAACACCCATTTAGAAAGAGCACACATACAGAAAGAGCATTCATAAAGTGCAACCATATAGAAAGAGCACCCAAATAGAAAGAGCACTTATAGAAAAAACACCCATAAAGAAAGAGCACCCATATAGAAAGAGCACTTATAGAAAAAACACCCATAACAGAAAGAGCAATTATAGAAAAATCACCCATAACAGAAAGAGCAACCTTACAGAACGAGCAACTCTATAGAAAGAGCACTCATATAGAAAGAGGACCCATATAGTAAGAGCATTCATGCAGAAATAGCACTCATATAGAAAGAGCTCTCATATAGAAAGAGCACTTTTAAAAATAACACCTGACTAGTTTGTATTTTACTGTTACGCAAGTGTTGACTGTCTGTCCACATTAAGGTTTCCATTATTCTCTCTCCACATCCCTATGTACTTGTTCTATCTACTGGGCTCTCATGTCTGCCTCTCCACATCCCTACCTACTTGTTCCATCTACTGAGCTCTCATGTCTGCCTCTCCACATCCTTATCTACTTGTTCCATCTACTGGGCTCTCAATTCTGGTTCTAGAAACAAATGAAGTTTTGAACAGAAAGAATGCTTTGAATAGTTCTCTGCTTAGGTGTTGCATATTTTTATGTCTTAATTTGTTAAACCAAATCATTGGGGTTTGTCTGGCCATGTGACACTCAGCGAGCCAGAGATTTGTCAAACCAAGTCATTGGGGGTTTGTCTGGCAACATGACAATCAGAGAGCCAGAGATTTGTCAAACCAAGTCATTGGAGGTTTGTCTGGCAACATGACAATCAGAGAGCCAGAGATTTGTCAAACCAGTCATTGGAGGTTTGTCTGGCAACATGACAATCAGAGAGCCAGCGATTTGTCAAACCAAGTCATTGGAGGTTTGTCTAGCAACATGACAATCAGAGAGCCAGAGATTTGTCAAACCAAGTCATTGGAGGTTTGTCTGGCAACACGACAATCAGAGAGCCAGAGATTTGTCAAACCAAGTCATTGGAGGTTTTTCTGGCAACGTGACAGATTTGTGTACACGTCAATAACTGCATGTGTTGTCAATCACAAACCCAGTCATATCGCAGTTCACAAAAAAAAAAAAAATCACAATCACATATTTGCTGGTTTTTATTTAAATACTCAACTAAAATCACAGTTTGGTCATCCATGTAACATACTCCACTTGTGTGATAGTGTGCTGCACACAAAACACATCATGTGTGACAGAGTGCTTCACACAGGACACATAATCATGTGTGATAGAATGCTTCACACTTGACACATCACTCATGTGTGATAGAGTGCTAAACATAACACATCACTCATGTGTGATAGCGTGCTAAACATGACACATCATTCATGTGTGATAGAGTGCTTCACACGGGACACATCAATAATCATGTCAGAGTGCATCACTCACCCATGGCACATCACTAATCTCTGATAGAATATCTCACACGTGGCTCATAGAAGTGCCCCACAAATGACTCATGACTCATATCTGATAGAGTGCCTCACACATGGCACATTATAGTGCCTCACACATGGCATATTGGAGTGCCTCACACATGGCACACACTCGTATCTGATAGAGTGCCTAACATGACACATTGGAGTGCCTCACACATGGCAAACACTCGTATCTGATAGAGTGCCTAACATGACACATTGGAGTGCCTCACACATGGCAAACACTCGTATCTGATAGAGTGCCTAACATGACACATTGGAGTGCCTCACACATAGTACACACTCATATCTGATACAGTGCCTCACACATGGCAAACACTCGTATCTGATACAGTGCCTCACACATAGCACACACTCATATCTGATACAGTGCCTCAGACATGGCACACACTCACATCTGATACAGTGCCTCACACATAGCACACACTCATATCTGATACAGTGCCTCAGACATGGCACACACTCATATCTGATAGAGTGCCTCACACATGGCACATTATGGTGCCTCACACATGGCACACACTCGTATCTGATAGAGTGCCTAACATGACACATTGGAGTGCCTCACACATGGCACATTATAGTGCCTCATACATGGCACACACTCGTATCTGATAGAGTGCCTAACATGACACATTGGAGTGCCTCACACATAGCACACACTCATATCTGATACAGTGCCTCAGACATGGCACACACTCATATTGATAGAGTGCCTCACACATGGCACATTATGGTGCCTCACACATGGCACATTATAGTGCCTCACACATGGCACACACTTGTATCTGATAGAGTGCCTAACATGACACATTGGAGTGCTTCAGACATGGCACACACTCATATCTGATATAGTGCCTCACACATGGCACATTATGGTGCCTCACACATGGCACATTATAGTGCCTCACACATGGCACACACTCGTATCTGATAGAGTGCCTAACATGACACATTGGAGTGCCTCACACATGGCACACACTCATATCTGATACAGTGCCTCACACATGGCACACTGGAGTGCCTCACATATAGCACACACTCATATCTGATACAGTGCCTCACACATGGCACACACTCATATCTGATAGAGTGCCTCACACATGGCACATTACAGTGCCTCACACATGGCACATTATAGTGCCTCACACATGCCACATTGGAGTGCCTCACACATATCAAATCGCTCATGTCTGGCAGAGTGTCTGATGAACACACAGAATGATGCACTTGAATTCAAACATGTTTAAAATGTCATCATGTTTCCAAACATGCTAGTCAATTTTGTGTGATAGCAACAATTGGTTGTTCATGAATTTATCTTTCACATAAAGCTGAATTAATTACATAACATTATTTAGTGAAAACAATAATAGCAAAAACATCAGAACAGCTTAGAAAGCAAGGAAACAATGATTTCTGACTGTCCCAAAAAGGGAAAATAGTGAAAGCCAAGATGAGCAAAAGAGACATATTGTATCACAGTACATGCATTCAGTGTTATAAGCAAGCATATTACAATAACCAAAAACAAAATCTAGAATGTGAAATCTGCCCAGAACACCATGAACACACATTCCCTCAGAACATCATGAACACACACATACAATCCCCTCAGAACACCATGAAGACACACATATATTCCCTAAGAACACCATGAACTCACACCTTCCCTCAGAACATCATGAACACACACATACAATCCCATCAGAACACCATGTACACAAACATTCCCCTCAGAACACTATGCACGCAAACATTCCCTCAGAACACCATGTACACAAACATTCCCCTTAGAACACCATGAACACACACATATATTCCCTAAGAACATCATGAACACACACCTTCCCTCAGAACACCATGAACACAACATACAATCCCCTCAGAACACCATGAACACACACATTCTCCTTAGAACACCATAAACACACACCTTCCCTAAGAACACCATGAACACACATTTCCCTCAGAACACCATGAACACATAGTTACATTATTTCAAAACACCATAAGCACATTCTTACATTCTCTCAGAACACCATGAACACACACTTACATTCCCTCAGAACACCATGAACACACATGCCCTCAGAACACCATGAACACACACATACATTCTCTCAGAACACCATAAACACACACACACATCTCCTCAGAACACCATGTACACACATATACATTCCCTCAGAACACCATGAATGCACACCTTCCCTCAGAACACCATTAACACATATATTCCCCCAAAACACCATGAAGACATACAATCCCCTTAGAACACCATGAACACCCACTTACATTCTCTCAAAACACCATGAAACATAAAAAACTGGTTGAAGTAGTCAAATGTGCCGCTATGAAACGCCAGAACAATGTTGTGCTTGATTAACATCAACATGATTTATGTCATAGATCACGGCATCCTTCCAACACATCTTATATTTCACGTGTTTCAATTATGGAATTCAATAAAATACTATAGTCCATGGTTTGTTTTGTGTAGTGTATCAAAATGTCATGGCTCATGTGCCTGAATTATGGAATTCAACAAAATACTATATTCCATGGTTTATTTCATGGAGTTCAACAAAATGTCATATTTCATGTGCTTGAATTATGGAATTCAACAGAATGCCATATTCCAAGATCTGTGTCATGGAATTCAACAAAATGCTATATTCCAAGATCTGAGTCATGGAGTTCAACAAAAGCCATATTTCATAGAATGTCTAACTGCAGATCCTGCCCCCAGGACCGGACGATGCCAGTTTCAACTGGACCCATTCTAGGGCATGAGCAATTCTCCGCAAGTGGCGAGAGTCTGCCCCGGTCATCTGTTCAATCTCGGCATCCTTCAGCTTCAGCAGCTGCTCCAGCGTGCTGACCCCGCCCTCGGCCAGCGGCCTCTGGTACATGGGCAGTCCGATAGAGACCAGGAAGTTGTGTATAGAGGATATCTGCAGGTCACAGGCGCTCTTGCACGACTCGCTGAGAATCTCATTCTGAATCTGTGGACGATCAGATGTCAGGTCTTAGACGCGTGTTGTCATGTGATGACAGGGTCGGTGGAATGATGAGGTCAGCATGATGACAAGGTCAGTAGCTTGATGACAAGGTCATTAGCTTGATGAGGTCAATATTATGACAAGGTCAGTAGCTTGATAACAATGTCAGTATCTTGATGACAATATCAGAAGCTTGATGACAATGTCAGTAGCTTGATGACACGGTCAGTAGCATGCAAGGTCAGTGGCATGACATAGTCATTTGCATGATGAAATGGTCAGTAGCTTGATGAGGTCAATATTATGACAAGGTCAGTAGCTTGATGAGGTCAATATTATGACAAGGTCAGTAGCTTGATGAGGTCAATATTATGACAAGGTCAGTAGCTTGATGAGGTCAATATTATGACAAGGTCAGTAGCTTGATGAGGTCAATATTATGACAAGGTCAGTAGATTGATGGGGTCAATATTATGACAAGGTCAGTAGCTTGATGAGGTCAATATTATGACAAGGTCAGTAGATTGATGGGGTCAATATTATGACAAGGTCAGTAGCTTGATGAGGTCAATATTATGACAAGGTCAGTAGCTTGATGAGGTCAATATTATGAAAAGGTCAGTAGCTTGATGAGGTCAATATTATGACAAGGTCAGTAGCTTGATGAGGTCAATATTATGACAAGGTCAGTAGCTTGATGAGGTCAATATTATGACAAGGTCAGTAGCTTGATGGGGTCAATATTATGACAAGGTCAGTAGCTTGATGAGGTCAATATTATGACAAGGTCAGTAGCTTGATGAGGTCAATATTATGACAAGGTCAGTAGCTTGATGAGGTCAATATTATTACAAGGTCAGTAGCTTGATAACAATGTCAGTATCTTGAAGACAATGTCAGTAGTTTGATGACAATGTCAGTATGGCAAGGTCAGTAGCATGATGACAAGGTCAGTAGCATGATGACAAGGTCAGTAGCATTATGTCAAGGACATTAGCAGGATGACAAGGTCAGTAGCCTGATGACAAGGTCAGTAGCTTGATGACAAGGTCAGTAGCATGATGACAAGGTCAGTAGCACGATGACAAGGTCAGTTGCATGATGACAAAGTCAGTAGCTTGATGACAAGGTCAGTAGCATGATGACAAGGTCAGTAGCATGATGACAAGGTCAGTAGCATGATGACAAGGTCTGTAGAATGTTGACAAGGTCAGTAGCACAATGGGTCAATGACATGATAACAATGTCAGTAGCTTGAGATGTTCAGTAGCTTTATGTTAAGGTCAGTAGCTTGATGACAAGGTCAGTAGCTTGATGACAAGGTCAGTAGCTTGATGACAAGGTCAGTAGCTTGATGACAAGGTCAGTAGCTTGATGACAAGGTCAGTAGCTTGATGACAAGGTCAGTAGTATGATGGGTCAATGGCATGATGACAAATTAAGTTGTATAATGACAAGGTTATTTTCATAAAGACAAGGTCAGTCATTGGATAATGTCAGTCACATGACAAGATCTGTCACATAACAAGCTTAGTAATATGTTGACCATTTCAAATATATGATGATGATGCTGGCCACATAATCATAATTGTAGCCATAAGGTCAGTCATACAAGAACAGTTACACAAGGTCAGTCACACAAGGTCAGTCACATGAGGTCAGGTCACACGGGTCAGTCACATAAAGTTATTCACACAAGGCCAGTCACATAAAGTAGTCACACGAGGTCAGTCACGTAAAGTAGTCACACAAGGTCAATCACATTAGGTCAGTCACATAAAGTCATTCACACAAGGCCAGTCACATAAAGTAGTCACGCGAGGTCAGTCACATAAAGTCTGAACACAAGGTCAGTCAAACACAAGAGCAGTCCCACAAGGTAATCCACACAAGGTCAACCAGCAACAAGCCGCTGAATCTACATGGACTAGCCAATTCCTATTAGCGTGGATTACATTTGACAACCTTTTCTCTGGCTGTTCATTGACACCCACTCTTCAGTTTTGTGAGGTAAACTTACACACGGCCGACCCAGGTTCCTCAGCTGCTTCTCTCTGAGCTGCTCCAGCACGACAGACATTGTTTCAACATCCTGCCTCAGCTCCTCCGAGTAGCGCTGCACCAGCAGAGGCGGGATGCCGCAGTGGCCCATCTGATAATGAAGATAGATGAGCTTTAGACACAGCTTGGAGGTGGTTCAAGTTTACAGCCTGAGTGACAGGAAGGACACGCACTAAGAAAACTACATTCTGCATCTGTGTTGACAAAAACAACACACAAGTCAACGGCCCTTTGATATGCCTCAAGGCACACTGGCTATATTGTGCCAGACCTGTAGCTGTATGATGTCTGTTAAATAGGGTCCCCTAACATACACTGTTATTAAAACATCATGTCAACATTGTAACATCATATTGTCATTGTAAAATAATATGGGAAGTTGTAACATCATGTGAACACTACAATTATGTGAACACTAACATGTGAACATTGTAAAATCATGTGAACACTAACATCATATTGTCAATGTAACATTATGTGAACATTGTATCATTGTGTGAATCTTGTTACATCATGGAGATAATTGTAGGTTGAGAGCAGACAGTTATAGGATGAGAGCAGACAGTTGTAGGATGAGAGCAGACAGTTGTAGGATGAGAGCGGGCAGTTGTAGGATGAGACTAGACAGTTGTAGGATGAGAGTGGGCTGTTGTAGGATGAGACTAGACAGTTGTAGGATGAGACTAGACAGTTGTAGGATGAGACTAGACAGTTGTAGGATGAGACTAGACAGTTGTAGGATGAGACTGGGCAGTTGTAGGATGAGACTAGGACAGTTGTAGGATGAGAGCAGACAGTTGTAGGATGAGAGCAGACAGTTGTAGGATGAGAGCGGGCAGTTGTAGGATGAGAGTGGGCAGTTGTAGGATGAGACTAGACAGGTGTAGGATGAGAGTGGGCAGTTGTAGGATGAGACTAGACAGTTGTAGGATGAGACTAGACAATTGTAGGATGACAGCACACAGTTGTAGGATGAGACTAGACAGTTGTAGGATGAGATCACACAGTTGTAGGATGAGACTAGACAGTTGTAGGATGAGACTAGACAGTTGTAGGATGAGACTAGACAGTTGTAGGATGAGACTAGACAGTTGTAGGATGAGACTAGACAGTTGTAGGATGAGACTAGACAGTTGTAGGATGAGACTAGACAGTTGTAGGATGAGATCATGCAGTTGTAGGGTGAGACTAAACAGTTGTAGGATGAGACTAGACAGTTGTAGGATGAGACCACACAGTTATAGGATGAGACTAGACAGTTATAGGATGAGATCACACAGTTGTAGGATGAGACTAGACAGTTGTTGGATGAGACTAGACAGTTGTAGGGAAGGAAGAAGAAGGAGACTAAGTTGGCTAACAACACAAGCACAGCCACACGGGAGAACACATCACACAGGAGAACATTTCACACAGGAGAACATTTCACACAGGAGAACATTTCACACAGGAGAACATTTCACACAGGAGAACATTTCACACAGGAGAACATTTCACACAGGAGAACATTTCACACAGGAGAACATTTCACACAGGAGAACATTTCACACAGGAGAACATTTCACACAGGAGAACATTTCACACAGGAGAACATATCACACAGGAGAACATATCACACAGGAGAACACATCACACAGGAGAACATATCACACAGGAGAACATATCACACAGGAGAACACATCACACAGGAGAACACATCACACAGGAGAACACATCACAAGGAAGTCACACAGGAGAACACATCACACGGAAGTCAAACAGGAGAACACATCACACAGAAGCCACACAGGAGTACACAGCACACAGAACCACACAGGAAAACACATCATACAGGAGAACACATCACATGGAAGCAACACAGGAGAACACATCACATAGGAGTACACAGCACACAGAAGCACACAGGAGAACACATCACACAGGAGAACAAATCACTGAGAAGCCACACAAGAGTACACATCACATGGAAGCCACACACAATTTAATGTCCCATTGACAAAGTATCCACACAATGTGATATCCCATTGCTACAGTATCCACACAATGTGATTTCCAATTGCTACAGTATCCACACAATGTGATATCCCATTGCTACAGTATCCACACAATGTGATTTCCCATTGCTACAGTATCCACACAATGTGATTTCCCATTGCTACAGTATCCACACAATGTGATTTCCCATTGCTACAGTATCCACACAATGTGATATCCCATTGCTACAGTATCCACACAATGTGATTTCCCATTGTTACAGTATCCACACAATGTGTTTTCCCATTGCTACAGTATCTACACAGTGTGATATCCCACTGACACGTGGTACAACAGGCAGATAAAGCGGGCAGAAAGGAAGCACATGCAATGAAGAGATACTCACTGTAGTACTGTAAGGCAACTGGGCAAGATCAATCATCTCTGCGCTGAGTTTGGTTGACACCAGGGGCATGAGAGACCTAGTGGGGCTCTTCATCTGCCCTCCATCTCCTTTCTCTGACTTGTCGGGCGTCTGGCTGCGGCCTCGGCTGTACAAGGTGGCCATGCCAGGAGCTTCATTGTCACTCAGATGGCTACTCCAGTCACCAGGTGGCGCCAGAGTTGACGGCGCATCAGGCTTCAGTGTAAGAGTTAATCCTGAAGCTGAATTTGAATTGGCATGTGTCAGCGATATTGGGGAAACCCG
Source organism: Cepaea nemoralis (assembly GCA_014155875.1). Classification (NCBI taxonomy): domain Eukaryota; kingdom Metazoa; phylum Mollusca; class Gastropoda; order Stylommatophora; family Helicidae; genus Cepaea; species Cepaea nemoralis. The sequence goes on along the minus strand of JACEFZ010028273.1, from coordinate 212,939 downwards.
TGCCAACTCTGTCAGCGTGGGTGAAGGGAGCTGTGCTGGAGGCGGGGCTCCTGCTGGGACCACCAGGTGGCTGTAGACGGGCTGCGGTGGGTAATGTTGCTGGTAGTAGCAGCACTGCTGAGGTTTGCCCTGGTTAGGCCTGACCATGTAGTAGCTTCCTTGGGAGCTAGTGGTGTAGTCGATGAGGTTGGAACCCCCACTGTGGCTGCTGTCATCGCGGTCAGGGCTGAGGCAAGTGGTCTGAGTACACGTAGAGCTACAGGACATTTTGGAAGACTTGCTGTCAGATCTCATGGTGGTATTGACATAATGTCTGTAGGGGAAACACTGGGAACATGACATGTACGCAGCACACTGCTGACACGACAAGCTGTCACACAACAAACTCTCGTCACACTGGGCACATCCAGTAGAGGAAATACATGCACTGCATGACAAAGTACTGCTCAGCATGTCCAGCTGTGATGACCTGCCAGAGTACGGCTGTATGGGGGCGGCCACTTTCCTGGAATCACTTGTCCCGTACGTTATGGCAATAATCTCCTGGTCTTCCTCGGTGAGGGAGACCCTGTCCCCAACGGAGGCCTTATCACTGATGGCTGGCTGCCCGGCCGTGTCGACGGAGCTATTGTCTGTTGCATACAATGAGTTGTTTGTGTTGTTGCCTGGCTTCCTCATATGTAATGCTTCCACCCGACCGGGCACACTGCGGTTGTCTGCCACGCTCAACTCTGACAGCGTCCTTGACACTGATAATGCATACTGCGAGTGACCTTGGCTGTACTGACTGTGAGCGGGTGAGTAGTGGTATCCATAGTGTCCGAGGTTGTACATGCCATACTGTTGAGGACTGTTGTACTGGAAATGACCCGGAGCGTATGGGGACTGTCTTGTACAGTGTACAACATGGCTTGGGGAGTAGTGGGACTGCGTCAGGTTGTGTCCCAAAGGGAATTGAGAAAAGACTCCACTGTACTTCCTGGGAGGCTTGGGTTTTCCACACAAATGACAAGGGAAGTGGCAGCTTGGGCTGGGGGAATTCCCTGGCACATTGTCCACTTTCTTCTCATCGCAATGACTGCCTCGGCTTTCATGACTTCTGCATCGTGTCTGCTTGGCTTCACCACCAGCATAACAGCCCGAGTCACAGCTGGAGTTACCTGCCCTTGAAGAGGGAGAGTCCATATTGAGCAGGCTTGAGGGGCAGCTTGTCTTGTATTCTAAATACAATTGGAGCAGAAACACAAATATACAATGTATTACAGTTTTCATAATCTTTGGACAACATACAACAGTCGAGCAGAGATACAATATATTTTATTTTGAATCTGGATGGTAAAACTAAACTCTGAGATACAAAGCAGGATCTGCAACAGATAGCAGATTTTAAAAAAATCTAAAATCTGGACATTGAAACTAAACTCTGAGGTACAAAGTATTATCTGCAACAGACAGCAGATTTTATCTAGAATCTGGATGCTGAAGTCTGAAAAAGAGAACCATGCAACTTGAAAGAAGAAGGGAACCAGTAACACCATTTGTTGGCTGAGAGTTTGTGAGGCTTTATTGTTGGCTGGAGTTTGTGAAACTTTATTGTTGGCTGAGAGTTTGTGAAACTTTATTGTTGGCTGAGAGTTTGTGAAACTTTATTGTTGGCTGAGAGTTTGTGAAACTTTATTGTTGGCTGAGAGTTTGTGAAACTTTATTGTTGGCTGAGAGTTTGTGAAACTTTATTGTTGGCTGAGAGTTTGTGAAACTTTATTGTTGGCTGAGAGTTTGTGAAACTTTATTGTTCGCTGCGAGTTTGTGAAACTTATTGTTGGCTGCGAGTTTGTGAAACTTATTGTTGGCTGAGAGTTTGTGAAACTTTATTTGTTGCTGAAAGTTTGTCATATTTATGTTTAACGGCTCATAAAAATGTATATAAACATTGTCTTAAAAAAAAAACAGATACTGTCTGTGTCAGTTAACTACCTATAAAATTATGAGGGGGGTTTCAAATGAAAACCTTATGTTTTGTGTGTGCATGAATGTGTGAATATATTCTGAAAAACTAAAGAACAAATATATATTTTGTGATGTAGTCACCACTGCTTTCAATGCAAGTCCTCCAGCGCCAATAAAGTGCTTGGATTCCTGTAGAAATAAATTCTCTTGGTTGTGTGTGTAACCCACTCATGCACCATCTGCTGTACCTCTTCATCGGCCCGAAAAGTTTTGAAACTTCCTACTTCACTCCTACACTTGCTGGACTGACTGGCATGCATCACCACACTGGACCTTCATGATGAATTTCTATAGGTTTTACCCCTTCACTGATCAAAAACAGATAACAGAATGCTGCTCCTCTTTGGTGCTTAACACTCATGACATCCTTAACAACAATACTGACAGGTTTCAAGACAATGGCATGGTTATTGTAATTGCTATCACACTTTGAAGGTTTTCATGTGAAGTCCCCTCATTTATTTTCAAAGTCTGATGTTGTGATTAAACACTTACCTGGCCAATTGACTAAGAGTCTGGCAGCAGACAGAACTTTGGTCCTCTGATCTGGGTCAGTGATGTGAAGTGCATCAAGGTCATGGTCGTCTAGCTCAGAAAATATGTCCAGATCATCATATCCATTCATCAGGAACAAGGTGGTCAGGTGCTGGAACATAGAACAGACGTTAGCCTTCACATTGTGGGGTGACCTTCCGTGTCAATAACTATTTTCATTGTTTTAATATAACATAATAAGGGAAGAAATACAAGCTAGAATCAACTCTGGAAATAAGATATACTATGCACTACAACATCTAAAATCAAAGGTGCTATCTCGTAACACCAAAATCACAATATGCAAAACACTGATCAGACCAGTTGTGCTGTATGGCTCTGAAACCTGGAGTACAACAAAAGGAGACGATGCCTTGTTACAAACCTTTGAGAACACAGTCTTAAGACGTATCTTTGGGCCCATTAGGGATACACAAAGTGGAGAGTGGAAAAGAAGAAGCAACAAAGTCATTTATGATCTGTTTAAGTCCCCGCTAATAACTAGTATCATGAAGGCTAATAGACTGCAATGGCTGGGGCATATAGAAAGAATGGAAGATAATAGGGAAACAAAACTCGCCTACACTCAAGAAATAAATGACCGTAGACCCCGAGGTAGACTAAGAAGATGGTGGGGAGATAATATACATACAGACCTACAAGCACTTGGAATCAGCGACTGGCAAGAGAAGGTCAATCAGAGAGACGAATGGAGACAGATTGTATCTGCAGCAAAGAACCTCAAGGGCTCAGAATGCTGAAGAAGAAGAAGAAGAAGAAGAAGAAGAAGAAGAAGAAGAAGAAGAAGAAGAACAAGAAGAAGATTGTTTTAATTATTGTTACATTGTTCACAAACATGGACTAATAAACCAACATGGGTGTAGGTCATCTGGGGAGAGGGGGGGACCTCGACGGAGTTAGAGGAGCCAGTTAAGAGCCGTCCCACCCTAAGGAGGAATACTAGTGGAGTAGAGGAGCCAGTAAGAGCTGTCCCACTCTGGGAGGAGGGGTGCCAGTTGAGCTAGAGGAGCGGTCTACTGCCAGATAAGGGCTCTGGGGAAAAAATGTAAATAAACAGCCACTAGCTAAGCTCAGGAAGATTCAGCAACACAGGAGGAGCAGGAATGCAAGAACATGCTCACAGAACAACAGATAATGAGAAGCCTCGGTGTACAGTTTACACCCGTATGGACATTTGGATTGGGAGAAGAATAAGATCTCTGCAGCCCGTGCTCGACAACCCTCACAGTTCACAAATCCAGTGCCAAGTGGAGAGTACAGCCTGATGCCCTGGTCCACTAACATGCATACAGTAACCATCTGGCCAGTGAAGGATCTGCCTGGTTAGAAATACAATCACTCACCCCAAGCTGCCCGCCAAGGGCATCCTTCAGTCTTTCCAGTATGATCCCAACAACAACCAACACTGACTTACACTTCATGTTCTGTGACTCCATCACCAACAACAACCAACACTGATTTACAATTTATGTTCTGTGACTCCATCAACAACAACCAACACTGATTTACAATTTATGTTCTGTGACTCCATCACCAACAACCAACACTGACTTACACTTTATATTCTGTGACTCCATCACCAACAACAACCAACACTGACTTACAATTTCATACAAGAGTAAAATGATTCAACACAAACATGGCACAACAAACGACAGAATGTGCAGAATAATCAGACAAAAGCACTAATGCATGAAGGGAAGGCAGGAAGTGAAAACTTACTTCTAAGCCCATGTCTCTGAGGAATTCATCAATAGTCCTGGGCATGTCGGTGTGACCCACACACTTCCTCTCACAGATTGTTCTGTCTGCTTCTATGGCCACCTCCACGTGATCAAATCGAAACTTGCCTTTCCTTCCCCCGACCACACCCACCCATACACCAGAGTCGGCCATGCTGATGATGTTGATCATGTCCCCTTTCTGTGAATATTGAGAGAAATAAAGGCAATCTGGACTTCACACAATCTGGACTTCACATAGCCTGAACTTCACACAATCTGGACTTTACACATTCTGGTTTAGTTTAGTTTAGTCGATGGATCAACATCACAGCACACGGGTGTAACCCATAAGTGCTCTGTTTTCCTCCAAACTCAAACGTGAGTTTGGAGAAACTCAGCTCAGTGCACGAACTCCATAGCACTGGCGAGGATCCTGAAATACTTTGGGTAGATTTTTAACTCGAAATTTTTTCCGGACAGCGCCGTTAGGCTACTCTTTTTTTATATGTGCGCAACAATACACACGGGTGTCTGATCACACTACCCAGAGACCAGGGGAAATTTTATCACTAGAAGTCCACGTGAAAAAATCCCGGTCCTCACCAGGGCCTGAACCCGGGACCTCCAGCACTCGAGGTGGACACCATAGGTAGAGACCACACAGCTCCCCTTTCAGCCCCCCCCCCCCACACACATTCTGGACTTTACACAATCTGGACTTCACACAGCCTGTACTTCACACAATCTGGACCTCACACAGCCAGAGATTATTTTATTGAGTGATGTACACACATTCTGGACTTCACACAACCTGGACTTCACTCAATCTGGACTTCACACAGCTACAGTTTATTTGTTAGAAGGTGTTCAGATACTTGTAAGTCAGAGTTATGAAATACTCACCAATATAAAAAATAATAGAACAATCTGGACATACAAATTATGTAATAATAGATATTTAAATACAGTTTAATGAAATCTGTCACAAAATCAAAACTTTATTGTCACATTTAACCCTAAGAGTCACAATTAACCCTAAAATATAACGAACACCACTGACATTAATACAGTCACAAATTGCAAGAAACAATTGTGATAAATAAGCAAGAGTATTAGCATTATTACATCCCAGGGTAGAAGAGGAAAGACTAAACAAGACTGTATGGTACCTATACATCCCAGGGTAGAAGAGGAAAGACTAAACAAGACTGTATGGTACCTATACATCCCAGGGTAGAAGAGGAAAGACTACATGAACTATTTATTGATTGGAAATTGGGAGAAACCAGTGAGGTACTTACTTTCAGGTGAAGAAAATCTTTCTCATGAGTTGCTGGCACATAATCCAAGATGACCTTAGCCTGGCCCAGAACCGGTCCAGAGCACAGCGGCGTGGCACCTGGAGCTGGCAGGGATGACATCACAAACCTGTCATGTTTGCTGGTGGCTTCCGTCAGCATCATTGTTATCTTAACTGTCATCATTGCTGTTGTCATTGTCATCCTTACTGTCATTATTGTCATTTGCAATATCGTTGTTATAACTACCATCACAAATATCTTGATCATCACTGTCATTGTCATGATTGTCATCACTGTATTACAGTCAATGTCATTAACATCATTATCATCAGCACTATGGTTATCAATATCATAAAAATCATCACGGACATCACACGTGAATAACACTTCCCACTAACTGACATCTTTGTCACCTGTTTTCTGTTGCCATGACATTTGTCACCTGTTTTCTGTTGCCATGACATTGGTCACATGTTTTCTGTTATTATGACATCTCATCCATCTGTTTTATATCTTTTGCATCATACAATTAATTAAACGTGAGTGTAAGAGGAAACGAATGAGCAGATAGGCCTCCGGGCATGGTTGCTGTAGAAAGTGGGCAAGAGATGGACCAGGCTGACGCACTGAGCCTGGTTGCTGTAGAAAGTGGGAAAGAGATGGACCAGGCTGACGCACTGGGCCTGGTTGCTGTAGAAAGTGGGCAAGAGATGGACCAGGCTGATGCACTGGGTATGGTTGCTGTAGAAAGTGGGCAAGAGATGGACCAGGCTGATGCACTGGGTATGGTTGCTGTAGAAAGTGGGCAAGAGATGGACCAGGCTGATGCACTGGGATGGTTGCTGTAGAAAGTGGGCAAGAGATGGACCAGGCTGACGCACTGGGCATGGTTGCTGTAGAAAGTGGGCAAGAGATGGACCAGGCTGACGCACTGGGCATGGTTGCTGTAGAAAGTGGGCAAGAGATGGATCAGGCTGATGCACCGAGCCTGGTTGCTGTAGAAAGTGGACAAGAGATGGATCAGGCTGATGCACTGAGTCTGGTTGCTGTAGAAAGTGGACAAGAGATGGATCAGGCTGATGCACCGAGCCTGGTTGCTGTAGAAAGTGGACAAGAGATGGATCAGGCTGATGCACCGAGCCTGGTTGCTGTAGAAAGTGGGCAAGAGATGGACCAGGCTGACGCACCGAGCCTGGTTGCTGTAGAAAGTGGGCAAGAGATGGATCAGGCTGATGCACTGAGCCTGGTTGCTGTAGAAAGTGGGCAAGAGATGGACCAGGCTGATGCACTGAGCCTGGTTGCTGTAGAAAGTGGGCAAGAGATGGACCAGGCTGACAAGAGATGGACCAGGCTGACGCACTGGGCATGGTTGCTGTAGAAAGTGGACAAGAGATGGACCAGGCTGATGCACTGGGTATGGTTGCTGTAGAAAGTGGGCAAGAGATGGACCAGGCTGACGCACTGAGCATGGTTGCTGTAGAAAGTGGGCAAGAGATGGACCAGGCTGATGCACTGAGCCTGGTTGCTGTAGAAAGTGGACAAGAGATGGACCAGGCTGATGCACTGAGCCTGGTTGCTGTAGAAAGTGGGCAAGAGATGGACCAGGCTGACGCACTGAGCCTGGTTGCTGTAGAAAGTGGACAAGAGATGGACCAGGCTGATGCACTGGGTATGGTTGCTGTAGAAAGTGGGCAAGAGATGGACCAGGCTGACGCACTGGGCATGGTTGCTGTAGAAAGTGGGCAAGAGATGGACCAGGCTGACGCACTGGGCATGGTTGCTGTAGAAAGTGGGCAAGAGATAGACCAGGCTGATACACCAAGCTTGGTTGCTGTAGAAAGTGGGCAAGAGATGGACCAGGCTGATGCACTGGGTATGGTTGCTGTAGAAAGTGGGCAAGAGATAGACCAGGCTGATACACCAAGCTTGGTTGCTGTAGAAAGTGGGCAAGAGATGGACCTCTGAGCCTGGTTACTGTAGAAAGTGGGCAAGAGATGGACCAGGCTGACGCACTGGGCACTCTCAGGAAGGCAGGACGAGTAAATGTCTGATGAATGTGACTCTGCGACTGACCAGATTGCTAGAACATCCCGTCAGACTAGACTTGGCCAAACAAGAAGAAGCTGGATGAGAGTGTCAGGCAGGGAAACTTGGCTTGGAGGGGAGGTAGCAAAGTCGTGGCTGAGAGGTCAGGTTGTCTGCCTCAAGCATAGAAGATAAGGTTTGATTTTGAGCATGGGGCTAGGCAGGATATTTGGATACTGTTAAAAAGAACTGACAGACTGGTCAGATCTGAACTCAAACTACACAACAGTATGATGGAAGCAGACATTTAGCTACACATGAATATAAACTAGACAACAGTATGATGGAAGCAGACATTTAGCTACACATGAATATAAACTAGACAACAGTATGATGGAAGCAGACATTTAGCTACACATGAATATAAACTAGACAACAGTATGATGGAAGCAGACATTTAGCTACACATGAATATAAACTAGACAACAGTATGATGGAAGCAGACATTTAGCTACAAATGAATATAACTAGACAACAGTATGATGGAAGCAGACATTTAGCTACACATGAATATAAACTAGACAACAGTATGATGGAAGCAGACATTTAGCTACACATGAAATATAACTAGACAACAGTATGATGGAAGCAGACATTTAGCTGTCCACATGAAATATAATAACTAGACAACATTATGGTGGGGAATATGATGGAGGCAGACATTTAGCTACACATGAATATAAACTAGACAACAGTATGATGGAAGCAGACATTTATCTACAAATGAATATAAACTAGACAACAGTATGATGGAAGCAGACATTTATCTACAAATGAATATAAACTAGACAACAGTATGATGGAAGCAGACATTTAGCTACAAATGAATATAAACTAGACAACAGTATGATGGAAGCAGACATTTAGCTACAAATAAATGTAAACTAGACAACAGTATGATGGAATCATACATTAGCTACAAATGAATATAACTAGACAACAGTATGATGGAAGCAGACATTTAGCTACACATGAATATAAACTAGACAACCAGTATGATGGAAGCAGACATTTAGCTACAAATAAATGTAAACTAGACAACAGTATGATGGAAGAAGACATTTAGCTACACATGAATATAAACTAGACAACAGTATGATGGAAGCAGACATTTAGCTACAAATAAATGTAAACTAGACAACAATATGATGGAATCATACATTTAGCTACACATGAATATAAACTAGACAACAGTATGATGGAAGCAGACATTTAGCTACAGAAGAATGTAAACTAGACAACAGTATGATGGAAGCAGACATTTAGCTACAGAAGAATGTAAACTAGACAACAGTATGACGGAAGCAGACATTTAGCTACAGAAGAATGTGAACTAGACAACAGTATGATGGAACCAGACATTTAGCTACAAAAGAATATAAACTAAACAGCAGTATGATGGAATCAGACATTTAGCTACAAATGAATATAAACTAGACAACAGTATGATGGAAGCAGACATTTAGCTACAAATAAATGTAAACTAGACAACAGTATGATGGAATCATACATTTAGCTACACATGAATATAAACTAGACAACAGTATGATGGAAGTAGACATTTAGCTACAGAAGAATGTAAACTAGACAACAGTATGACGGAAGCAGACATTTAGCTACAGAAGAATGTAAACTAGACAACAGTATGACGGAAGCAGACATTTAGCTACAGAAGAATGTAAACTAGACAACAGTATGATGGAAGCAGACATTTAGCTACAGAAGAATGTGAACTAGACAACAGTATGATGGAACCAGACATTTAGCTACAAAAGAATATAAACTAGACAGCAGTATGATGGAACCAGACATTTAGCTACACAAGAAAATAAACAGCAGTATGTTAGTAGCTGACATCTGGAATGTGAAGAAGAACCAATGAGGTGGGCACACAGATGTTACGCACATGGATTCTCAATATGAAATAACAGCATCAAGCTGTGCTTTCCTACAAAATCCTGGTGAAGCAAGACAATCGTCAGTTAAACCCATTTCCCATAGTCTGGTCATAAATATGACAGGGAACTACAAACATGTGACAGGGAACTACAAACACGTTGCAGGATTTGTCTGGCGTCTGTTTCACAATGCTACATCTGCGTGTGCACATCATTATATCTGGTACACTGTACACAAATATCAGATATAGGTCATGACATGAACACAGTAAAACACTGATACCTGAGCGCTGCCTGAGAAGTGGCGGCTTGATGACCCCGGCTTCCTTTGTGCGTGAAAGTCTCTGAGACTGAAACAAAGATTGTACTTCAATGATCTCTGAGTCACAAACATAGATTGTACATCAATGATCTCTGAGTCACAAACATAGATTGTACATCAATGATATCTGAGTCACAAACATAGATTGTACATCAATGATCTCTGAGTCACAAACATAGATTGTACATCAATGATCTCTGAGTTACATAGATTGTACATCAGTGATATCCGAGTCACAAACATAGTTGTACATCAATCAGACGTTCCAGAAATATTCAGAATTTGGCATGTGACCCCAGAAAAGTTAAAATTAGGTTAAACTTGTTTTAACTGACACATCATAAGAATTAGTTTTCACAATGTGACTGAGCAAACTGTGCCATCATGTTTCTGTTGTCCACCAATTTTCTTTCTTGTTTGTTCCACATGATATGACAATAAATAAATATTTATTCATTAAATTGTTTAACCCTTTTTAATGCACTGGCTGAATGATTTAATTTGTATTATTTAATGAAACATCATTTTTTTGTTTTGTGCCAGCATACAACTGGAGCTTTAAGTTTCTTCATTCACACGTGAAAAGGTCAAGGATGGGGCCGAGGGGGTGGGGTTAGAGGCAAGAGGATTGCTTCCCTGCACTGGTTGATGTTCCCCACAGCTCAGTTGTCTCCCCACAGAGAGGCCTGGTGCACACAGCAAGAGCTCTGTTACTCCAACAACGCCCTCCTAGGGGTTTCCGAAAAATAAAAAAAAACTGCACTCAGGAACCGAACATGGAGTACAAAAATGAACCCACAACTTTTGTAGCATGAGGCTGGTGGCCTTGACCCCTGGCCACAGAGATCCCCCTGTTTGCAGTAGTTTTGTTTCTGCCATGTTTTTGCATTTTCTGACAGATGGCTAAGCACTCACATTCAAATCTATAGGCATCCTCTCCTTCCCCCCATCTATCTGCAAACTTCTCTTGGAATTCTGAAACAGATAATTACAATCTTTCAGATAAAAGAACTATAACCGTAATACACCAAACAGAATAATACGTAAAAAAATATAATATACAAAACAGAGTAAGTAATACACTGAATATAGTAAGTAATACATACAGTATGGCAGGGAACATGATGATGATCAGTGGCAAATTGTCAAAACAGAAACAGCAAGTAGATATGACTTGCACATCTCACCTTTGTCAAGAAGGTGGGGAGCATGTTATAAATATCAGAACTGCTCAAAAGACATAAATAAAGAAACAAAACATGCATGATCTGAAATAAAACAGGCACAGTATATCCCAATTATAACCCAGAAAGGTTGAACAAGATATTCTTACTTACATTTTTTAAAAAGTTTATTGTCAAACTGTTAGTAAATTCTGTAACAAATATCCAACTTACGTGATCTACATCATCATTTTCTGATGAGATCCCATCATCCCCTGTGCTACAGCTGGTACTGCCATGGCTCTGGGGACAGAAGTGGTACAAACATGGATGACGAGCAGGTGTACTTTTGGCATGATTTCTTTCTTTACATCTGCTCTCCTGTTTCTAAAAAAAGTCGCTTAAAAGTCGACAGGGTCGACTTCATTGCACCGGGTTTTATCCCAGATGGCTCGGTCTCTTTCCGCAACACGGAAAGCGTCGCACAAAGCACGAACTCCGTAGCTTTTAGCAACGACCCACAGGAGTCTCCGAAACATTTAACTCGTAAACCGAAAGACGCGGCCCGGAATCGAACCCACGACCTTCGGAGCACGAGCCAAACGGCTTGACCACTTCGCCACAGAGACTCTCTCCTGTTTCTAGAGAAGGGCAATGTTGATGCAATCTGTGTACTTCCTTCATAAGAAAGAAGCTACTGTTTCAGTCAGATTATCATTCCAAGAAATAATCGACTTACAATATGTCTCATTAGGGGCATTATCTGGTTATATTGTGTTATTTATATTTAGCAAGCGTACAGAATATTCAGATGACACCCACACACAATATTAAAATGACATCCACACACAGAATATCTGGAAGCCACACTAACACAGTGGCTGACACGCTTGCCTGCCGACGCAGTGGTCCAGCATTCACACATGCACAGAGTCAGCTTGTACAGAACTGAGGCAGGCCCAGTCTAAATGGTCCAGGAATTGTTTTAGGAAGTAAAGGCAGCTGGCATGACATTGACCACGTCACCCCTGCCAGTGCCCATTGGTCTATCAAAATATGGGGTTAGCACCATATACTCAGATCACTTCAAGCTATGGAGGAAAGGTCCTTGACCTACACAGAACATCCCACATACACCAACACACAACATGTACTGACTACCAAAACCACCCACACACAACATGCACTGGCTACCAAAACCACTCACACACAACATGTACTGACTACTAAAAACCACCCACACACAACATGTACTGACTACCAAAAACCACCCACACACAACATGTACTGACTACCGAAAAACCACCCACACACATGTACTGACTACCAAAAACCACCCACACACACCATGTACTGACTACCAAAAACCACCCACACACAACATGTACTGACTACCAAAAACCACCCACACACAACATCCTGACTACCAAAAACCACCCACACACAACATGCACTGACTACCAACAAAAACAGAATGCTCACACACCCACACACAACATGTACTGACTACCAAAAACCACCCACACACAACATGTACTGACTACCAACAAAAACAGAATGCTCACACACCCACACACAACATGTACTGACTACCAACAAAAACAGAACGCTCACACACCCACACACAACATGTACTGACTACCAACAAAAACATAATGCTCACATGCCCACACACAACATGTACTGACTACCAACAAAAACAGAATGCTCACACACCCACACACAACATGTACTGACTACCAACAACCAACAAATGCGCAGACACCCACACACAACATGTACTGACTACCAACAACCAACAAATGCGCAGACACCCACACACAACATGTACTGACTACCAACAAAAACCAATAGATGGTCAGACACACCAGAGATGATCAAGTGGGTTACCTTCAGCAGGGCCTCCTGCATGCCACTTTTCTTCCTCCCAGAGATGGGAGAGTTACTTTCACTGTTCATAGACACGGTGGAGTTGCTGTTGTAGGCGGCCCGGTCCACCCCTTGTCTGGTCATGGGGTCCACACGCAGTGGGGTCTGCATCCCACATTCCATAGACTGGTCGGAGCCGGATGAAAGCAGTGACGTCCTGTTTGAAAGGGGAATGTTCTTGTAAATATGACTCATTTTGTTACACATCCTATCATGTGACACACACTGTCATGTCCTGTAACACACACTGTCATGTTCTGTGACATACAATGTCATGTCCTGTGATATATGATGTCCTATCATGTGACACACGTCATGTCCTGTAACACACAATGGCATGTCCTGTGACCAAAATATCATGTCTTGTCTTCTTCTTCTTTGCGTTCATCCGGAGTGTTTTTTCAGATGTGATTGCGGTGTGTCTAAGTTATGTGCCCTTGGGCCGAAACCCATAGGCCAACACATCCGGCTTTAGCGTGCCGTTTTGACCAGGTAGCATTCCTGGGATATCATGTCCTGTGGTATAAGATGTCCTATCACGCGACACAATGTTGCAACCCCTGAAACACTGACAGCACTCAAAAAGAATGTGGGACATTGACAGCACTCACAAAGTAGTTGGGACAGTGACAGCACTCATAAAGAATGTAGGACAGTGACAGCACTCACAAAGAAGGTGGGACAATTTAGATGATATCATTGAACTAAACATGCTCATCAGGAATGAAGTCACCAAGGACAGAGTAGCAAGAAGACGACTGTGTTTGCAGTGACTGGATTTGAAAGGTTGGGCGCAAGGATAGAAGAAACGCAGTCAGTACAACAAATATCACGCTGGCTCATTACTTGGATGAAGTCTTTGGAACGGTGTTGACAGGCCTGCCTGTAAGCCTCTCCCGTAGGGCATCGACCTTGTTGAGGCCATGGTGATGATGATGATAGTGTGATGGTGGTGGTGGTGGTGGCGGTTGCTGCAACTGCTGATGGCCAGGACCGTAGATTCTAGAATGTGCTGGGGGTTCCATGTGAGACGTCAACTGTGGCGACAAATGTAGCGATATTTAATACAAGCAAATATAACAAAACTGTTGAAGGCAGCAATTTTTTATTTGTGTAGTAACATGGTGAAGGTAGTCTTTTGTAAGATGAACAAACATACTGAGCAATAAAAAGATGTCAACTGACAAGAAGAAGAGTGTTGAGGTGCTATATAGAGCCTGTACTTTTGTATGGATGTGAAGCGTGGACAATGAGCAAACAAGCTGAGAAAACATCTGATGGCTGTGGAAATTTGGTTTCTGAGGAGAATGCAAAGAATACCATGGGCAGACAGAAAAATAAACGACTAAGTCCTACAAGAAACAAATGAACATCTTAAACTGATTAGAGAAATTAGGCGTAGACAGTCAACATTTTTTGGACATTGTCATGAGATCGCCATGAGTTAACCAGATAATAATACCGACGTTTGCTTGGCGTACATTTTCTGGGCCACAACAGTCGTACTAACAGAGTAAACACAGCTGCACGGGTTACATCGGGTCAGCCCATATACACATTTGGTGGTGAGTGAGAAGGAAGGGATACAACGCGTTGGCAGTTCATAACAGTTAAAATCACATATAATTGCCCGCTCAGGATATGGAATGGTTCCGTTTGTCATCTATAGTTCCGGACATCAGACGGAATGGAGGTTTTGACTGTCACTACATGACAGAAAGTTGAGGGCTTGTTATTGAAAACAGTGGAACACCTGCCGGACATGAACAACGTCACGTGCACAATGTAAGCTTGTTTGGAAAACCATGATTGGCAGCTTGGTATCGAAACTCTTTGTTGGAACTGTACAGTAACTCTCTAGATTGTTTTGGATGTCAAAACCAGTGATGACAAATCTAACATTAATGGAGCCAGGGAGGATGGATCCCTGACAGGGGATGATCTGCCAATGTGCCACCTGTGTGGGGGCATAAAGGATAACGTCACGTGGCCAACTTTGGTAGTTTGCCATATAAACCCGAGTTGGGACCAACTAGGGGAACTTGAAAATGTGGATTTAGGCAGACATGCTTGTCACTGCAGCAGTTAGAACATCTCACGTGTGAAGGAGATATTTGATTTAGTTTACACGAGCCTGTATGGCTACCATTAGATGTAATTTAGTGTAAACTGCAGTGCTGTAAGGTATAACCTATTATAATATATTCGTTCAAATTAATATAGACTGTGGCCTTGTTAAACTATAGTGTGATGATTAGCACTGTTAGTGGAAACTAGTTAGAGTAGAATAGTGATATTAGCTCTGCTAGTTAAGAATAGAGTACTGATGGATAATTGGGAGACGGGGAACTTGCCCGCTGGGGTTTTGCACTCTGTATGGGTCTTTCTTTGTCATAGCCTGATTCGGCTCTAGGTGGGTAGCTAATCTGCTCTATGACTAAGTCTAGTTAGCTAAAGATCATTAAGCAAGGCGATAGGCTTACACTCAGCCGAAAGGATCAGTGACTAGTACTATCACCAGATGTGTTGTTTCTATCCTAGGTTCCCTACCAGATCCAAGGAAACTCAACAAGTTTTGGGAAAGAATCAAATCCCATTCGGAAGAACACCAGTTCAACAATCAATAAAGTTGCATACAGAACGTAACTAAAGCTAGAAGGAAGTTGATTCACCAAAGAGAGTGATGATTACTGATGCACCACACAGCATCAGACAGTAGTAACTAACTGAGAACATTAAGTCTAATAGTTGCCTAGTGTGATATAATCTCGTGTAATAGAACACAAGACATGATACGTGAGGCTAGATGGACACGAGTGAGGATCAATCACATTAACAATTAACATTAGTAACTGTGTACACACTACAAAGGACTTGTGCATTTTTTTAAGGAACGATAGGAACGGACATTGTGTAGGGTGCAACCGGTCCATGATTAACTGTTAATACCACCGGTGTCTATTTTGGATGATCATGAAATTGGATTACCAGCGGTCTACAGAGGCAAAGCAGTATCCGGCAAGATGGTTTCGGCACTGGGTGAGATGTACATGTTCTGACGTAACGTGCTGTGGTCTATCCTTGCTGGGATTAGCTGACTGGGTTGTGGTCTGAGAGTCCGATTCTACACACTTTATAGAACACGTCACACATTTTCTTCGCATACACGTCTCATACACGTTACACTTTTCTTTTAATAAATTAATCTTTATTAATTTCTAGAAGCAAGAGTTGTTGAGTATGTTGCGTTGGGAAGTATGAGAGGGGGCATAGTACGACAGTGAGAGAGTGATAGGAAAAGGTGTCCATAGGCTGATGGAGTGTGTTGGACAGAAGCTGGTGGATTCTCCAGAATATTGAGAGAAAAAAAAATATATTATAATGTGAGTGTCGACTCTCTTCACTCCAGGGACGACACTGTAAAGGAGGACACGACAGACATGTTATGAGAAGAAATAAATTAGAGAACTTGGTGACAACTGGCAAGATCGAGGGGAAGAAAACAAAGGGAAGACAGAGAAGTAAAAGTAACCCCCCCCCCCCACCCCCACACACACACACTCTCTCTCTCTCTCTCTCTCTCTCTCTCTCTCTCTCTCTCTCTCTCTCTCTCTCTCTCTCATGGCTGGCTGGCACCTTGCGTTCTTCACAGATGGTGGTTTATTAAATGGAGCTATTCTTCTCCATAACACAAAGCCCGGGATGAATTTAGAGACTATGTGTTGCCCATTTGCATAATCCCTCTTTCGACCTGTCTAGTTTACTCCAGAGGAAAGGTAAAACCAATACATCTGAAACAAGACAAGTTGCAAAAGCTGCCAGATCAGCAAAGCAATGCTCTAACTGTCCGCCCATCAGAGCTTCCATCCTAGACCAGTTGTTGACCAAAGCTTAGGGCTTGGTCTGCCCACCCATGACATTTAGTCTTTAGGTTGCATTTCCTT
The DNA here is from genome assembly GCA_014155875.1 of Cepaea nemoralis. NCBI lineage: Eukaryota > Metazoa > Mollusca > Gastropoda > Stylommatophora > Helicidae > Cepaea > Cepaea nemoralis. The sequence goes on along the minus strand of JACEFZ010028273.1, from coordinate 196,011 downwards.
GCACTAGGGTACGGCTGTGCCTTCTCGACTGCACTCCTCCTCCCAAAGCCGTTAGCACAATGTGGGGTGTCAAGTTTGGTGAGCGCCACCCAAAATTTGGTGCTAACATAAAGCAGGTAGTACCGTCTACTGTCATGCAGTAACTCAGTCATATATGACTAAGACAAGACAAGACAGACAGACAGACAGACAGACAGACAGGCAGGCAGACAGACAGACAGACAGACAGACAGACAGACAGACAGACAGACAGACAGACAGACAGACAGACAGGCAGGCAGGCAGGCAGGCAGGCAGGCAGGCAGGCAGGCAGGCAGGCAGGCAGGCAGGCAAGCAGGAAGGCAGACATGATGGTTGAACTTAATCAAACAATTAGTCTGCAAAGCAACATAGATAGCTGTATAGTCTGACTGTTGTTTGTGTGCCTGTCAAAAGTCAAATGGCCTAACAATTGAACCAGTATGAAAGGTCAACTGGTGAGTTGTTTGTGTGCGAGATATTGGAAATTATTAGCTCAGCAAAAATTACGAATGAATGTTGTTGCCTAGCAACATTCTCTGCTACGCAAGGCCTGACTGAAGTTGTATTACTTATTTCTTTTGCATTTACACATTTATTATCTTGTCTCTGGAAGAATGCTTCTCTGTCAGTGTACATGGCATCTATCTTTGGACGAATGCTTCTCTGTCTTTGTACATGATGATTCTTACTCTGTTTGACTGGCACCTTACCTTCTTGATAGACAATAGTTTGTAAAATTAAGTAGTTATACCTCTCCAAAGCATAAAACCTGGGCAGAATTTAGAGATAACGTGTTGCCCATGCATCATGATCCTTCTCTCAGCCTACCTAGTTTATTCAAGAGGAAAGGTAACACCTATACATCTAGAACAAGACAAGCTGCAGAAGCTGCTGGATCAGCAAACCAATGCTCTAACTGTCCGCCTGTCTGAGCTTGAATCCTAGACCAGATGCTGACCAAGGCTTAGATTTCTCTGTTAAATACTATGTTAAATGAACATAATAATGGCTCATAAGTTTGCAGAACACCGAGATAACCTGGTAAAACCAATGAATAGAATTTTGCGTGAGCAATTGTTTCGAAAAATCTATCAAGTTAATGTTAATGGGACTATTAACATTGTCATGTCTATCAGTACTGTAAATGTTTTTATGTTGTCATGTCTATCAATACTGTAAATGTTCTGTGTGTTGTTATGTTTATTAATACAGTAAATGTTTTGTATGTTATTATATCTATCAATATTGTAAATGTTGTGTATTTCATTATGTTTATCAATACTGTACATGTTCTGGGCTTTGTTCTGTGCTACGACTATCAATAGATACATGTTTTGTATGATGTAAAGTCTATATGTAATGTCGGTATTCTGTATGTTGTCATGTCTATCAACACAGTAAAAGTTGTGTATGTTTTTATTTCTATCAATACCATCAGCGTTGTAAATGTTATTATATCTATCAATATTTTTATACTTTAGTCATGTCTTCCAGTACTGTTAAAGTTATGTGCGTTGATATAAACTCTGTCAACACTAACAACGTTCTATACGAAGAGCATCTCACCCTGGGGCTGTGTGTAGAGGCTGGTGAACATGACATTGCTCTGGTCAAAGACATCCGGGTCGGTTGATGGTTGTACTGCTGGTCGTGGTGGGGCTGGATGTGGGACACGTCCAGCTGACCCAAACTGTGCACCCGTCTCTGGCGACAGATCTGTTCACACTCAGCAGGCGATACAACTTGAGGATATCTGTGTCGATCATCTGTAGCACACATGGGAATATACCAGGTCATGTTTATATCAATCACGTATAGGTTCACATGGGAATATACCAGGTCATGTTTATATAAATCACGTATAGGTTCACATGGGAATATACCAGGTCATGTTTATATCAATCACGTATAGTAGGTTCACATGGGAATATACCAGGTCATGTTTATATCAATCACATATAGTAGGTTCACATGGGAATATATCAGGTCATGTTTATATCAATCATGTGCAGCACACATGGGATACTACCATGTCATGTTTATATCAATCACGTATAGTAGGTTCACATGGGAATATACCAGGTCATGTTTATATCAATCACGTATAGTAGGTTCACATGGAAAACTTCCACATCATATCTATATCATCACATACAGGTTAGTTGCATATCCTGTACAAGACAGCAGTAAACTCCAACATTGTTCTGGTGTTTGTGATTCCTGGGCAATTTTACATTCAGTAGTTTGCCATTGCTTTCTAAACGACAAGCACTCATACCATTGTATGAATACCAATGCAAGGCGGTCTGTTTCCAGATTGCCTGCAGCTGTGTTTTGAACGTGGCATGCGGGATTATGAAGTGTATTTATATACCCTGTGCCACAAAATCAGCATGCACATACATACACGCGCGCGTGGACACACACACACACACCTGGTGCATACAGTTTGCTGAAAGACTGACAAAGTCACACAAAGTCGCACAAGGTCACACAAGACCCCAGGACACAGCAGTAGAGATGGGTGCAGTCTGTAACTCACAGCCTGACTGTTTGTGTCACTGTTGGCTAGCTAGGGCTGGCCTTGATCTTACTATAATTCCAGATAGAGCAGCAGCTGAAGCAGCCAGGGACACAGCTGTTACAGCTGACAAATTCAGTACTGTCAGGAAATTTGGTCGCAGAAACATGTCAATCTGAAGTTGGATGTGCAGACAAAAAGTTGCAGATATTAATTACCACTACTACAAATCTGCTAACATAGCATAGCTTCAATGTCAAACATCACATTTTGGTGTCAAACAGCACAAACTTCACAGCCAGCACAAACATCACAACTGTGAGGTCAGTCAGCTCAAACATCACAGCTGTGAGGTCAACCATCACAAATATCACAACTGTGAGGTCAACTGGTACAGACATCACATCTGTGAGGTCAGCTGGCATAAACATCACAGCTGCAAGGTCAGCCAGCACAAACATCACAGCTGCAAGGTCAGCCAGCACAAACATCACAGCTGTGAGGTCAGCGAGCACAAACATCACAGCTGTGAGGTTAGGCAGCATAAAGATCACAGCTGTAAGGTCAGCCAGCACAAACATCACAGCTGTGAGGTCAGCCAGCACAAACATCACAGCTGTGAGGTCAGCCAGCACAAACATCACAGCTGTGAGGTCAGTCGGTACAAACATCACAGCTGCAAGGTCACCCGGTGTTATGTCTGGACAAACATGGAAGACAGAAGACAAGGAAGCAGGCAGCACGCAAGTCCCATCAGTTTACCTGTTGATGGTGTTGACTGTGACTTGAGGGGCCTGATGCTCTTCTTCTTTTTGCCTTTCTTTGATGGCGTGTCCTGCACAGAGATGAAACCCGAGTTTGCTTCTTGGATGTTTTGTCTGATGTTTGATGTTTGCTTCTCATACATTTGAATGTCTGATGTTTGCCCCTTGCATGTTTTATGTCTGATGTCTGCTTCTTTCATGTTTGATGTCTGATATTTGCTTTTTACATGTTTGATGTCCAATTTTTGCTTCTTGTCACAGTAATTGTGGGGGTCAAGGTAGTTAGAACTCTCTTTATCACAAAGTAATTGGTAATGATACATTGTTACATCAGTCATAGGGAATGATACATGGTTGCATGAGTCACAGGGAATGATATTGTTACATCAGTCATAGGGAATGATACATTGTTACATCATACATAGGGAATGATACATTGTTACATCAGTCATAGGGAGTGATACATTGTTACATCAGTCATAGGGAGTGATACATTGTTACATCCGTCACGGTAGATATTACACTGTTTATGAGAGTCAAAGAGCACAGCGCACAAACTCCCTAACCCTGTGTGACAAGATCGGCATCAGCTGAGACGGGCTGTCATCTAGCCCTCAAGTCCAGACAACTATACAACGTGCGTCTCGGACTGTCTGTGTGGAGGACAGGCGGTCAGAAATGGTAACGGTCATCTCAATTCATAATGCATTAACCTAATATGTGTGAAGTTCTCACACTGACAACAGCATGTGCCATGTGGCTAACCTTGACCCTGTTTACACAATCCCCCAGTCTGCTTGTATGTTTAACACACACAAAGACAAACAAGAAGGTGAGTGAGTCAACAACAGCCCTGTACACAGTATGTGATGACACAAGCACACAGTACTTACACACATGATGACACAAGCACACCACACTTACACACATGATGACATAAGCACACAGTACTTACACACATGATGACACAAGCAAACGGTACTTATACACATGATGACACAAGCACACAGTACTTACACACATGATGACACAAGCACATGGTACTTACACACATGATGACACAAGCACACGGTACTTACACACATGACACAAGTACACCACACTTACACACATGATGACACACGCACACGGTACTTACAGACATGACACAAGCACATGGTATTTACACATATGATGACTCAAGCACACCACACTTACACACATGATGACACAAGCTCATGGTACTTACACATATGATACAAGCACACCACTTACACACATGATGACACTCACACACCACACTTACACACATGATGACACATGCACACCACACTTACACACATGATGACACACGCACACCACACTTACACACATGACACAAGCACACCCCACTTACACACATGATGACACAAGCACTGCACTTTCACACATGATGACACAAGCACATTGCACTTACAGACATGATGACACAAGCACACCACACTTACACACATAATGACACAAACACATGGTATTTACACACATGATGACACACGCACACCACATTTACACACATGATGACACAAGCACAACGCACTTACAGACATGATGACACAAGCACACCACACTTACACACATGATGATACAAGCACACCACACTTACACACATGATGACACAAGCACACCACACTTACACACATGATGATACAGCACACGGTACTTACACATATGATGACACAAGCACACTGCACTTACACGTATGATGACACAAGCACACCGCACTTACACACACGTTTTCTTTGCCAGTGTCTGAAGGACCAACCTTTCCCGCAGCCCGCCGGCCCTCCTCAAACTTCTGCACCTGGGGAGTACATCGCCACAGTGTTGTCATCCATCAAACTACATCACAGAGACAGAGACAGGGAGAGACATAGACATGGAGAGACAGAGATATGGAGAGACAGACATGGAGAGAGAGATATGGAGAAACAGAGACGTGTAGAGACAGATACATGGAGAGACAGGGACATGGAGAGACAGAGACATGGAGAGACATAGACACTGAGAGACATAGACATGGAGAGACATAGACATGGAGAGACGTATTGAGAGAGATACATGGAGAGACACAAACATGGAGAGACAGAAACATGGAGAGACATTGACATGGAGAGACACAGACATGGAGAGAAAAAGACATGGAGAGAGAAAGACATGGAGAGACAGACATGGAGACACACAGACATGGAGAGACACAAACATGGAGAGACATAGATATGGAGAGACATAGACATGGAGAGACATAGGCATGGAGAGACATAGATATGGAGAGACATAGACATGGAGAGGCACAGACATGGAGAGACATAGACATGGAAAGACAGACATGGAGAGACATAGACGTGGAGAGACATAGACTTGGAGAGACATGGAGAGACACAGACATGGAGAGACAGACAGATACAGAGAGTAACAGAGATTTAGAGGTATAAACAGGGAATCTTATACTGGTAGAGTGAGAGAGACAGTGAGAGACATAGAGAGACAGCGAGAGACAGACACACACATAAAAAGCAACAGAATGAGACAGAGACATGGAGAGACAGAGAGTCATAGATAGAGACAGACAGGGAGAGAGAGAGAGAGAGAGAAAGAGAGAGAGAGAGAGAGAAACAATGACCTTGAGAGACAAGACATAGGCAGACACAGGTTACAGACCTGACAGAAAAGCCCCAAGTCTCATACAACCATAAACGTGCACACGCGGGGACCGGCCAGCAACACAGACATGCTGTGGGGTGACTTAACCTCTCCGTGGAAAATACCACACAAAAACCATTACATCACGTCACAAATGTGTCAAAACATCATTCAATAATAGCACGAAGTGCTATAGATAAGATATTTCCTGTCAACACATCATTCAATCAAGTCACAAAGTGCTGCAAATATTATAAGATATTTGCTGTCAACACATCAATCAATCAAATCACAAAGTGCTACATAATAGACATTTGCTGTCAACACATCATTCAACCAAGTCACGAAGTGCTATAGATAAGATATTTCCTGTCAACACATCATTCAATCAAGTCACGAAGTGCTATAGATAAGATATTTCCTGTCAACACATCATTCAATCAAGTCACGAAGTGCTATAGATAAGATATTTCCTGTCAACACATCATTCAATCAAGTCACAAAGTGCTACAGATAAGATATGTGCTGTCAACACATCATTCAATCAAGTCACAAAGTGCTACAGATAAGATATTTGTTGTCAACACATTGTTCAATCAAGCCACAAAGTGCTACACAGACATCAGCTGTCAACAAATGATTCAGTGACGGCAGACAGTGCGCCCCACCCCCCACCAACGTGAGAATCTCTACCCCAGCAACTCAAGGATCTGACAAGTGCGACAACTTTCCGTGACATTAAACTCCAGTGCCGCGATTTCTCACATTACCTCCCCTGGGGCTAAACTCTTTCTGATCTGGGTGGCATACAATCACGGACAAATTATACACGTGAGTTACCTGGGCTGCCTGTTTACAGGTAAACTAATTATGTGTCATTCATATGTTTTCCACTGGAGGATCAATCAAGTTGTGATTGTGCAAACAGCAACAGTCGGGGCATCTTGAAACACGCAACACGGCATAGTGCCATATTTGAGCAATGCAGGAAATGTGTTGCAGTCTGGCGCGTGGATAAAACCTGGACACGTATGTCATTGCAGCGCTCCCAAAATGGCTGTCACATTATCGGCTACATAGAAGTGACAGCAAGGCACCTGTGACATGATCATAAGTGATCCCTAAAAAAAAGTCGATTAAAAGTCGACATATGTCTTTCCACATATGGGTTCTTAAATTTCTCAATAACCCCCATTGTAGTCCCGATTTCTTCATTTCTGATCTTAACTCTTCTTGATACATTGAGTATTATTCTCAGGAATCTCATTTCTGTTGTTAAGATCTTTATTTTCTCTTTTTCTGTCGTTGTCCAGGTTTGGCAGGTCCATTGTCAGAGAGATGTAAGAGAGAATGTCAGCGTAGTGTGAGGGCGATGTGAGCCAATGTGATGGGAATTTGATGGACATATGAGAGGTATATGAAGACAATGTGAGGGGAATTTGAGGGACATATGAGAGGTATATGAAGACAATTTGAGGGGAATTTGAGGGACATATGAGAGGTATATGAAGACAATCTGAGGCAAAGTAACAGGGATAAGGGAGCAATGTGAGGCAATGTGAGAGGATATGAAGCGAGTATAAGTACACTGTGAGAGAAATATTCTTACAATGTGAGGGGAATATGCTCCGCCGTGAGGGGAATACGAGGACAATGTGAGGGAATGCGAAGACAATGTAAGCTGTAAAACAGGATAACGAGAATACGGGGTGTGACAGAGAGGAGATCTGAGAGACTGACACATGGGAGGGTGACCGTAGAAGAAAACAGCCAAGAGAGAGCCAGAGAGAGAGTGTGTAGAGAGAGAAAGAGGGAGAGGGAGAGAGAGAGTATGTAGAGAGAGAAAGAGGGAGAGGGAGAGAGAGAAAGAGAGAGAGAGTATGTAGAGAGAGAAAGAGGGAGAGGGAGAGAGAGAAAGAGGGAGAGGGAGAGAGAGAAAGAGGGAGAGAGAGAGAGAGAGAGAGAGAGAGAGAGAGAGAGAGAGAGAGAGAGAGAGAGATGGACAGACATACTCAGTAGCAGTAGAAGTACGAGAGAAAGAAACAGTGGAGAAGGAGACTGTAGAAAAACGGACAGCCGCACTCGGTAGAGAGAGAGAGAGAGAGAGAGAGAGAGAGAGAGAGAGAGAGAGAGAGAGAGAGAGAGAGAGAGAGAGAGAGAGAGAGAGAGAAAACAATTTATAGCCTAGAACAACATGCCCGCTTTAGCGACATCAGTATAAAACAATCAATGACATTTGCAAATGTCAAACACACAACCAGACAACAATCCAACTATCTCCCACCGACAAGAACTTTCGCAGACGGGTTTTCGCAACTGCCTGGTGTCACAGCAACAAAGCGTCATGTCACATTGTCACATAACACAACATCTGACAGAAACGTGAAATAGGCAAGACAAAACAAATTTGTCCCAGACAGCAATAATTTGCCACAAATACGTCATTTTTTTCTCACACGCTAGCTCGCACAGACTCCATCCATGATTGATCGCAAGAGAAACCGACCAGAGACTCGACAATCGAATCAATACACTTAAAACGTCGTTTTCCTGGCAAACAAATTCCAGAAACCGAAATATTTCTTAAACGCTGAAATTTGAAACACGAATACGTATCATTATGTGAATTAATGCGGTACTGATCGCAACTTGTGTTTCTAGCGATAAATATACAAGATGGCGCTCTCTAGCGGCCACGCTGTGTGTGTGTGTGTGTGTGTGTGTGTGTGTATGTGGGTGTGTGTGTGTGCGTGTGTGTGTGCAACTGTTTTCTAACGCTAGTCTTGTCTGATACAAGACAACAAATGTAATCCTCGACTTATGCAAGATTTGTCGGGGGAACGGCTGTAAATGTAATCATCGACTTACGCAAGAATTGTTGTTTTGTTGGAGGGGGGGGGGGGGGGGGGGGGGGAACTGTAAATGTAATTCTCGACTTACGCAAGATTTGTTGGGGGAACGGCTGTAAATGTAATCATCGACTTATGCAAAATTTGCTGGAGGAACGGCTTAAATGTAATCTTCAACTTAATCAAGTTTTGTTGGGGGAACGGCCGTAAATGTATTCTCTACTTCTTCCGCAAGAATTTTGTGGATTTAAAAAAAAGGGGTGGGGGGGGGGGGGACGTAAAGATAAGCCTCGGCTTAAGCAAGTTTTTAGGAGGAACGGCCATAAATGTAAGTCTTGACTTAAGCAAGTTTTGTTGAGGGAACGGCCGTTTTACAAACATTGTTACCTACCCACCGAATAACATAGAATATAAAACTGAGATACAGACTGGGTTAGCTACACTGTTTTTTTTACACGCTACAGGCACACAATATATGTCAATAATAGAATCAACATAACCTCATTGTGACAGTTTAAGATCTGGGGTTTGGAATATTTAACTACATAACTGTATTGTTGGAGAATGACCGGAGAACAGTTACAGATAAACCACAATCAGAAAGTGTTGTTGGAGAATGACCGGAGAACAGTTACAGATAAACCACAATCAGAAAGTGTTGTTGGAGAATGACCAGAGAACAGTTACAGATAACCACAATCAGAAAGTGTTGTTGGAGAATGACCGGAGAACAGTTACAGATAAACCACAATCAGAAAGTGTTGTTGGAGAATGACCGGAGAACAGTTACAGATAAACCACAATCAGAAAGTGTTGTTGGAGAATGACCGGAGAACAGTTACAGATAAACCACAATCAGAAAGTGTTGTTGGAGAATGACCGGAGAACAGTTACAGATAAACCACAATCAGAAAGTGTTGTTGGAGAATGACCGGAGAACAGTTACAGATAAACCACAATCAGAAAGTGTTGTTGGAGAATGACCGGAGAACAGTTACAGATAAACCACAATCAGAAAGTGTTGTTGGAGAATGACCGGAGAACAGTTACAGATAAACCACAATCAGAAAGTGTTGTTGGAGAATGACCGGAGAACAGTTACAGATAAACCACAATCAGAAAGTGTTGTTGGAGAATGACCGGAGAACAGTTACAGATAACCACAATCAGAAAGTGTTGTTGGAGAATGACCGGAGAACAGTTACAGATAAACCACAATCAGAAAGTGTGTTGGAGAATGACCAGAACAGTTACAGATAAACCACAAACATTCATCAACTCGTGCCTCAGCCAAACAGTGGGACTAAAACAGTACAACAGATTCACCAAGTGGGACTAAAACAGTACAACAGATTCACCAATGTGGGACTAAAACAGTACTACAGATTCACCAATGTGGGACTAAAACAGTACAACAGATTCACCAATGTGGGACTAAAACAGTACAACAGATTCACCAATGTGGGACTAAAACAGTACAACAGATTCACCAATGTGGGACTAAAACAGTACAACAGATTCACCAATGTGAAGCTCATGGAGAGAACTAAAACAATTCCAGCGAATGAAGAGTGAGGCAAAAGACGAGGGCGCTGGGTAGAACACACACTGAGAAAGTCTGATACGACCACAACTGGATTGCCCTTGGTTTGCAACATACAGAGCCAGCGAACAAGGTGGATATTTATTATTAATTATTATTGGTTTAGTCCGAAGCAGGAACCTGACTTGGGCTGTTGATGTTTTGTAGGCTTGAACGCGCGGAGCAATATGTGACATGTCCTTACCTCCCGTAGCGAGTCTAGCCAGTACGGCTACCGTGGCTGGACAAGCAGATGGCAGTTGTCTACTGTGGACATTACTGGCGGGAGGTAAGTGCCGTCATCTGGGCAGAGTCTATAGGTGGAACTAGCTGACTAGCGACTGACATGGCCACATAACCTGTCCGTGAGCCCGAGCTGTCCTTTTGTGACCTTTCCGAGCACAAGAATCCATTACGCAGCAGCAGTTTACGTGTCGCGGGCAGTTCGGCAGGAAGTTGTATGGCCGAAGTTGTCTAAGACACGCCATAAATATGAGAACTATAGGACACCACAGACTATCATTAATTTAATCAGGGCAATATACAAAAAACAGGACATGTATAGTTCTTCATGAAAACTAACAGATACATATGCAATAACAACAGGAGTGCGGCAGAGGCATCATCATAATCTGTCACTTTAGTCGTCAAGCGTCGTAGGGAGGAATGGTTAACGTTCCAGTTGTCCGATGGTCGGCACTGGATAGCGTCATTCCATGTGACTGTACAATGTATTTGATGTCGTCAATCTTCTCGGGTGTCCTCTTGTTCTCGTAGCAGATCTTCATTGATGCAGCACCAGTGCTGGTAGTTTATGGTGTTACATTCTTACAAGATGGCCGATTCTAACAAGATGGCCGAACCATTTGACCTGCTGTCTTTCAATATATGTGACACAAGGTCTGTCTAATAACATCATTTATTATTCGGTCTCGGATAGTTAAGCTGGCAGCTCTCCTCAAGCATCTCATCTCATAGGAATGTTTTCCTTACGAAAGAGTGATTTGGATAATGTCCACGTTTCTTCTTCTTCTTCTTCTTCTTCTTCTTCTTCTTCTTCTTCTTCTTCTTCTTCTCTTTTCTTTCTTCTTCTTCTTCTTCTGCTTCTGCTTCTGCTTCTTGCTTCTGCTTCTGCTTCTTCTTCTTCTTTCTTCTTTCTTCTTCTTCTTCTTCTTCTTCTTCTTCTGCGTTCATCCCGAGAGTTTTTTTCGGACATGATTGCGTCGTGCCTGTTTACAGAAGAGCTGAGTTCTTGCGCCGTTAGGCCGACACATCCGACTTCTGCAGGAATTTGTTGACCGAGTTAACCTTCCCGGGGATGTCTACGTTTGACATTGATAGCATAGGGTTGGTGTGAATATGCTATGTATTATCTGTCGTTTGGCGGACATAGGTATATTTGGATGTTTCAGTATGGGTGTTATTTGATATGTAAAGCACACTTACTTTTCGGCATCTGATTTCAATTTCTCTGTCTATTCTGCCAATTCTTCAACTTGTTTCAGATGTGTACTATTTATCTGTATAGTCTTATAGGCCATAAACAGGACACCGAAGACGACAATAACTACCGCCGGAAATGGAATTCAACGAAATCTGAGAAAGCAACTTGAGAGTACAGCCAGAACTACAACTCACCAACACTGACTCACTCAACAACAATGACTTACTCAACAACACTGACTCTCTCAACAGCACTGATTTACTCAACAACACTGACTTACTCAACAACATTGACTCACTCACAATTATTTTAGCAGTAACGTACTGACTCACCTACAGAGTTAGCTATAACTCACTCATTCAAAGAGTAACTAGTAACTCACTCATCCACAAAGTAATAATGACTCACTCACCCACAAATTAGTAATGCATTATTCACCCGGAAAGTAGCAGTGACCCACTTATTTATGACAAATTTCTCCTGGAGAGAAAATGTATGCAGGTACAAACCCTTACCCACACACAAGAAAGGCACACGGGTACAAACACTAACTCGCTCACTCACCAAGAAATAAACGGTTAGAAACGGAATAATCACTCACCAAGAAATGCGCACGGGTACAAACACGGACTCACGCACTCATCAAGAAATGCACACGGGTACAAACACTGACTCACTCACCAAGAAATGCACACCGATACAAACACTAACCCACTCACTCACCAAGAAATGCACACGGGTACAAACACTAACTCACTCACTAACCAAGACATGCACACGGGTACAAACACTAACTCACTCACTAACCAAGAAATGCACACGGGTACAAACACTGACTCACCACTGCCAGGGCCGTCTGGGTACTGATCTTGCCCTCCTTCACCAGAACCATCAGCGCCATCCTGTCCTCATCCGACATGCTGATCGCGTAGGCGCTGAGGTCTCCTGTGGAAGAGCCACACCAGTCATTACTGTGGTTAGATTGTCTTGTCATGTCAGTATAGTTAGGTTGTCTTGTCCTGTCAGTATAGTTAGGTTGTCTTGTCATGTCAGTATAGTTAGGTTGTCTTGTCCTGTCAGTATAGTTAGGCTGTCTTGTCATGTCAGTATAGTTAGGTTGTCTTGTCATGTCAGTATAGTTAGGTTGTCTTGTCATGTCAGTATAGTTAGGTTGTCTTGTCCTGTCTGTATAGTTAGGTTGTCTTGTCCTGTCAGTATAGTTAGGTTGTCATGTCAGTATAGTTAGGTTGTCTTATCATGTCTGTATAGTTAGGTTGTCTTGTCCTGTCAGTATAGTTAGGCTGTCTTGTCATGTCAGTATAGTTAGGCTGTCTTGTCATGTCAGTATAGTTAGGTTGTCTTGTCCTGTCAGTATAGTTAGGTTGTCTTGTCCTGTCAGTATAGTTACGCTGTCTTGTCATGTCAGTATAGTTAGGTTGCCTTGTCCTGTCAGTATAGTTAGGTTGTCTTATCATGTCAGTATAGTTAGGTTGTCTTATCATGTCAGTATAGTTAGGTTGTCTTGTCCTGTCAGTATAGTTAGGTTGTCTTGTCCTGTCAGTATAGTTAGGCTGTCTTGTCCTGTCAGTATAGTTAGGTTGTCTTGTCATGTCAGTATAGTTAGGCTGTCTTGTCATGTCAGTATAGTTAGGTTGTCTTGTCCTGTCAGTATAGTTAGGTTGTCTTGTCATGTCAGTATAGTTAGGTTGTCTTGTTATGTCAGTATAGTTAGGTTGTCTTGTCCTGTCTGTATAGTTAGGTTGTCATGTCATGTCAGTATAGTTAGGTTGTCTTGTCATGTCAGTATAGTTAGGTTGTATTGTCCTGTCAGTATAGTTAGGTTGTATTGTCCTGTCAGTATAGTTAGGTTGTCTTGTCCTGTCAGTATAGTTAGGTTGTATTGTCCTGTCAGTATAGTTAGGTTGTCTTGTCCTGTCAGTATAGTTAGGTTGTATTGTCCTGTCAGTATAGTTAGGTTGTATTGTCCTGTCAGTATAGTTAGGTTGTCTTGTCCTGTCAGTATAGTTAGGTTGTATTGTCCTGTCAGTATAGTTAGGTTGTCTTGTCCTGTCAGTATAGTTAGATTGTCTTGTCAGTATAGTTAGGTTGTCTTGTCATGTCAGTATAGTTAGGTTGTCTTGTCATGTCAGTATAGTTAGGTTGTCTTGTCATGTCAGTATAGTTAGGTTGTCTTGTCATGTCAGTATAGTTAGGTTGTCTTGTCATGTCAGTATAGTTAGGTTGTCTTGTCCTGTCTGTATAGTTAGGTTGTCTTGTCATGTCAGTATAGTTAGGTTGTCTTGTTATGTCAGTATAGTTAGGTTGTCTTGTCATGTCAGTATAGTTAGGCTGTCTTGTCATGTCAGTATAGTTAGGCTGTCTTGTCCTGTCAGTATAGTTAGGCTGTCTTGTCATGTCAGTATAGTTAGGTTGTCTTGTCATGTCAGTATAGTTAGGTTGTCTTGTCATGTCAGTATAGTTAGGTTGTCTTGTCCTGTCTGTATAGTTAGGCTGTCTTGTCATGTCAGTATAGTTAGGTTGTCTTGTTATGTCAGTATAGTTAGGTTGTCTTGTCCTGTCAGTATAGTTAGGTTGTCTTGTCATGTCAGTATAGTTAGGCTGTCTTGTCATGTCAGTATAGTTAGGTTGTATTGTCCTGTCAGTATAGTTAGGTTGTCTTGTCCTGTCAGTATAGTTAGGTTGTATTGTCCTGTCAGTATAGTTAGGTTGTATTGTCCTGTCAGTATAGTTAGGTTGTATTGTCCTGCAGTATAGTTAGGTTGTATTGTCCTGTCAGTATAGTTAGGTTGTCATGTCTGTGTTGTTAGATGGGCCGTGTCACGTTAGCGTCGTTAGGTGGACCATGAACAGTTAGTGTAGTTAGATGGACACTTTCACGTTAGTGTAGTTGACATGTCACGTTAATGTAGTGAAGTGGACCACGTCACGTTAGTTTGGTTAAATTGGACATGTCACGTTGGCATAATTAGGTTACCATGCCACGTTATTGGACCGTGTCACATTAGTGTAGTTAGGTTATACTTGTCACGTTGTAATGTGAACGAAGTAAGGCGGCTATGTCTGGGCAGGTGAACCCATGGATGTAGCAGGTGAACCCATGGATGTAGCAGGTGAACCCATGGTTGTAGCAGGAGAACCCATGGCTGTGGCAGGTGAACCCATGGTTGTAGCAACCCATGGTTGTAGCAGGTGAACCCATAGCTGTGGCAGATAAACCCACAGCTGGTACAGGTGAACCCATGGCTGTGGCAGGTACACCCATGGCTGTTGCAGGTGAACCCATGGCTGAGGCAGGTGAACCCATGGCTGTGGCAGGTGAAACCATGGCTGTGGCAGGTAAACCCATGGCTGTGGCAGGTGAACCCATGGCTGTGGCAGGTGAAACCATGGCTGTGGCAGGTAAACCCATGGCTGTGGCAGGTAAACCCATGGCTGTGGCAGGTGAACCCATGGGTCGAGCAGGTGAACCGAAGGCTGAGACAGGTGAACCCATGGCTCAAGCAGGTGAATCCATGACTGTGGCAGGTAAACCCATAGCTGGTAAAGGTGAACCCATGGCTGTGACAGATGAAACCATCGCTGTGACAGGTGAACCCATGGTTGTAGCAGATGAACCCATGGTTGTAGCAGGTGAAGGTATGATTGTAGCAGGTGAACCCATGGTTGTAGCAGGTGAACCCATGGTTGTAGCAGGTGAACCCATGGTTGAGGCAGGTGAACCCAAGACTGAGACAGGTGAACCCATGGGTCGAGAAGGGGGACCGAAGGCTGAGACAGGTGAACCCATGGCTCGAGCAGATAAACCAATGACTGTGGCAGGTAAACCCATAGCTGGTAAAGGTGAACCCATGGCTGTGGCAGGTGAACCCATGGTTGTAGCAGGTGAACCCATGGTTGTAGCAGGTGAACCCATGGTTGTAGCAGGTGAACCCATGGTTGTAGCAGGTGAACCCATGGTTGTAGCAGGTGAACCCATGGTTGTAGCAGGTGAACCCATGGTTGTAGCAAGTGAACCCATGGTTGTAGCAGGTGAATCCATGGTTGTAGCAGGTGAAGCCATGGTTGTAGCAGGTGAACCAAAGGCTGAGGCAGGTGAACCCATGGTTGTAGCAGGTGAACCCATGGTTGTAGCAGGTGAACCCATGGTTGTAGCAGGTGAACCCATGGTTGTAGCAGGTGAACCCATGGCTGGGACAGGTGAACCAAAGGCTGAGGCAGGTGAACCCATGGTTGTAGCAGGTGAACCAAAGGCTGAGGCAGGTGAACCCATGGTTGTAGCAGGTGAACCAAAGGCTGAGGCAGGTGATCCCATGGTTGTAGCAGGTGAACCCATGGTTGTAGCAGGTGAACCCATGGTTGTAGCAGGTGAACCCATGGTTGTAGCAGGTGAACCCATGGTTGTAGCAGGTGAACCCATGGTTGTAGCAGGTGAACCCATGGTTGTAGCAGGTGAACCCATGGCTGGGGCAGGTGAACCAGAGCCTGAGGCAGGTGAACCCATGGCTGGGGCAGGTGTACCCATGGTTGTAGCAGGTGAACCCAAGACTGAGGCAGGTGAACGCATGCTTGTAGCAGGTGAACCAAAGGCTGAGACAGGTGAACGCATGCTTGTAGCAGGTGAACCCATGGCTGGGGCAGGTGAACCAAAGGCTGGTGCAGGTGAACCCATGGTTGTAGCAGGTGAACCCATGGTTGTAGCAGGTGAACCCATGGTTGTAGCAGGTGAATCCAAGGCTGAGGCAGGTGAAGCCATGGCTGGAGCTGGTGAACCCATGGTTGGAGCAGGTATCTCACAGTGAAAGATGGGGCATCATTAGCTGTCGGTGGGCGCCAGGGGCACAATCTGCTATTGGTGGGTGCCATTGGAACTCGTTAAAATTGTACACAGTCACATGACAGTACACTTGAAGGTTACAGAACACTTAAAGGTCATATAGTTCAGGCAGGGCCAGGCCTGCGAGATGAATATTCTAGCACCTCTTGTGGTGTCAGTGGGGAGCCTCATAGTACAGGATGGGATTTGTGACATGATGAGAGTTGTCACATGTGACATGAGAGCTGTGACATGATAGTTGTGACATGAGATATGGAAGTTGTGACATGAGAGATGACAGTTGCGACATGTAAGTCGCAAGTAAATCCCATGTGTGGATGGGAGTTTGACATATAAGTTGTGACATGTGGGGTGGGATTTGTGACATGTAAGATGAGAGCTATGACATGTGACTAGCTAGTTGTGACATGTGAGTTGTGACATGAGAGATTAGAGTTGTGACGTGTGACATGAGAGATGTGACATGTGAGATGGGAGTTGTGACATGTGAGATGGGAGTTGTGACATGAGAGTTGTGACATGTAACATGAGAGTTGTGACAGCTGAGATGGGAGTTGTGAGATGTGAACTGAGAATTCATGAGATATGGGAGTTGTGACAAAGAAGATGAGGAATCTGACATATGAGATGAGGGTTCTGAGAACTGTGACCACTCACCCTGGTATTTGTTATAGGATCCCTTCCTGTTGGACTTGCGGAAGCCAATATTTCTCAGGAAGCGTCCAAACACCGACCCGCCCTTTTTCTTGTCATCTGCTGACGCCGTGGATTCTGGTCGTGGACAAAAGTGACAAACATTTCAGGCAATACAATGATTAAGAGATGTCCAGTTTTAGGCCCTCACATATACTACGGATAGTATTCTGAGGTTGTCTGCCCAGTTTTAGGCCTCACATATACTAGGTATAGCATTTTGAGGCAGTGTGTCCAGTTTTAAGCCCTAACATACACTAGGTATAGCATTCTGAGGCAGTGTGTCCAGTTTTATGCCCTAACATACACTAGGTATAGCATTCTGAGGTAGTGTGTCCAGTTTTAAGCCCTAACATACACTAGGTATAGCATTCTGAGGTAGTGTGTCCAGTTTTATGCCCTCACATATACTAGGTATAACATTCTGAGGTAGTGTGTCCAGTTTTAAGCCCTAACATATACTAGGTATAGCATTCTGAGGTAGTGTGTCCAGTTTTATGCCCTCACATATACTAGGTATAACATTCTGAGGTAGTGTGTCCAGTTTTAGGCCCTCACATATACTAGGTATAACATTCTGAGGTAGTGTGTCCAGTTTTAGGCCCTCACATACACTAGATATAGCATTCTGAGGCAGTGTGTCCAGTTTTAAGCCCTAACATATACTAGGTATAGCATTCTGAGGTAGTGTGTCCAGTTTTATGCCCTCACATATACTAGGTATAACATTCTGAGGTAGTGTGTCCAGTTTTAGGCCCTCACATATACTAGGTATAACATTCTGAGGTAGTGTGTCCAGTTTTAGGCCCTCACATATACTAGGTATAACATTCTGAGGTAGTGTGTCCAGTTTTAGGTCCTCACATACACTAGATATAGTATTCTGAGGTAGTGTGTCCAGTTTTAGGCCCTAACATATACTAGGTATAGCATTCTGAGGTAGTGTGTCCAGTTTTAGGTCCTCACATACACTAGATATAGTATTCTGAGGTAGTGTGTCCAGTTTTAGGTCCTCACATACACTAGATATAGTATTCTGAGGTAGTGTGTCCAGTTTTAGGCCCTAACATATTCTAGGTATAGCATTCTGAGGCAGTGTGTCCAGTTTTAAGCCCTAACATACACTAGGTATAGCATTCTGAGGTAGTGTGTCCAGTTTTAGGCCCTAACATATACTAGGTATAGCATTCTGAGGTAGTGTGTCCAGTTTTAGGCCCTAACATATACTAGGTATAACATTCTGAGGTAGTGTGTCCAGTTTTAGGCCCTAACATACACTAGGTATAGCATTCTGAGGTAGTGTGTCCAGTTTTAGGCCCTAACATACACTAGGTATAGCATTCTGAGGTAGTGTGTCCAGTTTTAGGCCCTAACATACACTAGGTATAGCATTCTGAGGTAGTGTGTCCAGTTTTAGGCCCTAACATATACTAGGTATAACATTCTGAGGTAGTGTGTCCAGTTTTAGGCCCTAACATACACTAGGTATAGCATTCTGAGGTAGTGTGTCCAGTTTTAGGCCCTCACATATACTAGGTATAGCATTCTGAGGTAGTGTGTCCAGTTTTAGGCCCTAACATATACTAGGTATAGCATTCTGAGGTAGTGTGTCCAGTTTTAGGCCCTAACATATACTAGGGATAACATTCTGAGGTAGTGTGTCCAGTTTTAGGCCCTAACATATACTAGGGATAACATTCTGAGGTAGTGTGTCCAGTTTTAGGCCCTAACATATACTAGGGATAACATTCTGAGGTAGTGTGTCCAGTTTTAGGCCCTAACATATACTAGGGATAAACATTCTGAGGTAGTGTGTCCAGTTTTAGGCCTTCACATATACTAGGGATAACATTCTGAGGTAGTGTGTCAAGTTTTAGGCCCTAACATATACTAGGGATAACATTCTGAGGTAGTGTGTCCAGTTTTAGGCCCTAACATATACTAGGGATAACATTCTGAGGTAGTGTGTCCAGTTTTAGGCCCTCACATATACTAGGGATAACATTCTGAGGTAGTGTGTCAAGTTTTAGGCCCTAACATATACTAGGGATAACATTCTGAGGTAGTGTGTCAAGTTTTAGGCCCTAACATATACTAGGGATAACATTCTGAGGTAGTGTGTCCAGTTTTAGGCCCTCACATATACTAGGGATAACATTCTGAGGTAGTGTGTCCAGTTTTAGGCCCTAACATATACTAGGTATAGCATTCTGAGGCAGTGTGTCCAGTTTTAGGTCCTCACATACCACTAGATATAGTATTCTGAGGTAGTGTGTCCAGTTTTTAGGCCCTAACATATACTAGGGGATAACATTCTGAGGTAGTGTGTCCAGTTTTAGGCCCTCACATATACTAGGTATAAACATTCTGAGGTAGTGTGTCCAGTTTTAGGCCCTAACATATACTAGGGATAACATTCTGAGGTAGTGTGTCAAGTTTTAAGCCCTAACATACACTAGATATAGTATTCTGAGGTAGTGTGTCCAGTTTTAGGCCCTCACATATACTAGGTATAACATTCTGAGGTAGTGTGTCCAGTTTTAGGCCCTAACATATACTAGGTATAGCATTCTGAGGCAGTGTGTTCAGTTTTAGGTCCTCACATACACTAGATATAGTATTCTGAGGTAGTGTGTCCAGTTTTAGGTCCTCACATACACTAGATATAGTATTCTGAGGTAGTGTGTCCAGTTTTAGGCCCTAACATATACTAGGTATAACATTCTGAGGTAGTGTGTCCAGTTTAAGGCCCTCACATACACTAGATATAGTATTCTGAGGTAGTGTGTCCAGTTTTAGGCCCTCACATATACTAGGTATAGTATTCTGAGGTAGTGTGTCCAGTTTTAGGCCCTCACATATACTAGGTATAACATTCTGAGTTAGTGTGTCCAGTTTTAGGCTCTCACATATACTAGGTATAACATTCTGAGGTAGTGTGTCCAGTTTTAGGCCCTAACATATACTAGGTATAGCATTCTGAGGCAGTGTGTCCAGTTTTAGGTCCTCACATATACTAGGTATAACATTCTGAGGTAGTGTGTCCAGTTTTAGGCCCTCACATATACTAGGTATAACATTCTGAGGTAGTGTGTCCAGTTTTAGGCCCTCACATATACTAGGTATAACATTCTGAGGTAGTGTGTCCAGTTTTAGGCCCTAACATATACTAGGTATAGCATTCTGAGGCAGTGTGTCCAGTTTTAGGTCCTCACATACACTAGATATAGTATTCTGAGGTAGTGTGTCCAGTTTTAGGCCCTCACATATACTAGGTATAACATTCTGAGGTAGTGTGTCCAGTTTTAGGCCCTAACATATACTAGGTATAACATTCTGAGGTAGTGTGTCCAGTTTTAGGCCCTAACATATACTAGGGATAACATTCTGAGGTAGTGTGTCCAGTTTTAGGCCCTAACATATACTAGGTATAACATTCTGAGGTAGTGTGTCCAGTATTAGGCCCTAACATACACTAGGTATAGCATTCTGAGGTAGTGTGTCCAGTTTTAGGCCCTCACATATACTAGGTATAACATTCTGAGGTAGTGTGTCCAGTTTTAGGCCCTAACATATACTAGGGATAACATTCTGAGGTAGTGTGTCCAGTTTTAGGCCCTCACATATACTAGGTATAACATTCTGAGGTAGTGTGTCCAGTTTTAGGCCCTCACATATACTAGGTATAGCATTCTGAGGCAGTGTGTCCAGTTTTAGGCCCTCACATATACTAGGTATAACATTCTGAGGTAGTGTGTCCAGTTTTAGGCCCTAACATATACTAGGGATAACATTCTGAGGTAGTGTGTCCAGTTTTAGGCCCTAACATATACTAGGTATAACATTCTGAGGTAGTGTGTCCAGTTTTAGGCCCTCACATATACCAGGGATAGCATTCTGAGGTTGTGTGTCCAGTTATCTTACTTGTTGACCGTTTCCACCCCTAAGAAACCCAAGAGAACCCACATGACTAGGATGGATCACGAGTTCATAGCCCACAGTAAAGGATCCCATGTACTTATGATGAGATGTACTGGTACATGGTGCTGGTTCCATATTGTTTACAACTGATGGACACTTGATGGCGGACGCAGTTAGTGATCCCGCATACCGCGTTAGAAACACAGCTGCGGGGGATCTGACAGCAGACTGCCTTGCATTGGTTTATTATGAAAATGGTATGAGTGCCGGTCGTTTAGAGAGCAATGGCAAACTACTGAACATACACTTGTCACAGGTGTAGAACTAGCACACAACAGAAGAATCATCACCAACAAAACCATCACCATCATCATCATCACCACCACCATCATCATCATCATCATCAGCAACAACAACACCACCATCATCATAATCACCAACACCATCATGCCACTGTATCCGTTGCTGGTGTCTGGCAGAAGTCTTACTTACCAGGGCAGTTACCCCAACACATGCTGGTTGGGGGTTACCTCCATCAACGGGTATACATGCTTTGTTCTGTGGGGATTTGATCCCCAGTTGGCAGACGATGTATGCTTGTATTCTAACACTTCGACCACCCTCTCCTTCAATGCATCAATAACAATCAAAACCAAATACAAGTATATAATGAACTGAGAATGGACACCGGGGATAACGTGACTGATGAGTGGATGGTAGGGATAACATGGCTGATGAGATCGTGATGATGAGTGGATGGTGGGGGTGACTTTTTCTGATGAGATCAGTGATGACGAATAGTTGACAAGGATCACAGACATTAAGTTATGGAAGGAGCAAACTCTATCATTCATGGCTCAGAAAAGGCGATACCTGACAGCATGAGGGAGGAGGGATGAGAGAGGAGGGAGGAGCTGAGGCAAAACATGACATTGGCTTTAGTCTGAGATAAGAACAAGGTCATAAGACATTCGCTGAAGCCCACTACCATAATGATGTGATACCACTTGCTCCAACCTGGGACGAAGATGTGAAAATGTGACTAGTAGTTGTCATGTAACAACTCCAAGTGAGCACAAACGACACTAACTCTTACCTTCGTCTGTGTACACAAACACCAACTTTTATCCCCGTCTATGTACACAAACTCTTACGTCCGTCTGTGTACACAAACACCAACTCTTACCTCCGTCTGTGTACACAAACACCAGCTTTTACCCCTGTCTGTGTACACAAACACCAACTCTTACCTATGTCTCTGTGCACATACATTAACTCTTTAAACCCCCTCCCCCGTTAGCGTACACAAAGACCAACACTTACCACTGCACACACAAACACCAACTCTTACCTCCGTCTGTGTACACATAGTTCTGATGAGGAAACTGCTCGGGTCTGAAATGTACAAGAGAAAATGTGTGTACACAAAACGTGCCGGATGACAGCTGCCGTCAGATCACTTCCACACGGACACCTCATGTCGGTAACCCGGGGTCAGTGTGTTTGAGTATCCCCATTATTAGTGAGTCTGCTCTAGGAATTGTGCCAGTTGCTCGAACCTTTACAAACGCATGTCAGCGTAATTCAGACGGTGATCCCTAGCCAGCCAGGACAGAGGGTTACGTATTAACAAGTTTTTCTGAACACATGAAGCCTAGTGATATCTCAGCCGTGGTCATGGGTGTTCTATTTCATATGTGAAGGCCTAGAATATGTGAAGGTCTAGAATATGTGAAGGTCTAGAATATGTGAAGGTCTAGAATATGTGAAGGTCTAGTATATGTGAAGGTCTAGAATATGTGAAGCCTAGAATATGTGAAGGTGTAGAATATGTGAAGGTCTAGAACATGTGAAGGTCTAGAATATGTGAGGTCTAGTATATGTGAAGGTCTAGAATATGTGAAGGTCTAGAATATGTGAAGCCTAGAATATGTGAAGGTCTAGAATATGTGAAGGTCTAGAATATGTGAAGCCTAGAATATGTGAAGGTCTAGAATATGCGAAGGCCTAGAATATGTGAAGGTCTAGAATATGCGAAGGTCTAGAATATGCGAAGGCCTAGAATATGTGAAGGTCTAGAATATGTGAAGGTCTAGAATATGTGAAGGTCTAGAATATGTGAATGCCTAGATTATGTGAAGGTCTAGAATATGTGAAGGCCTAGAATATGTGAAGGCCTAGAAAATGTGAAGGCCTAGAATAAGTAAAGGCCTAGAATATGTGAAGCCTAGAATATGTGAACGTCTAGAATATGTAAAGCCTAGAATATGTGAAGGCCTAGAATATGTGAAGGCCTAGAATATGTGAAGGCCTAGAATATGTGAAGGCCTAGAATATGTGAAGGCCTAGAATATGTGAAGGCCTAGAATATGTGAAGGCCTAGAATATGTAAAGGCCTAGAATATGTGAAGGCCTAGAATATGTGAAGGCCTAGAATATGTGAAGGCCTAGAACATGTGAAGGCCTAGAATATGTGAAGGCCTAGAATATGTAAAGGCCTAGAATATGTGAAGGTCTAGAATATGTGAAGATCTAGAACATGTGAAGGTCTAGAATATGTGAGGTCTAGTATATGTGAAGGTCTAGAATATGTGAAGGTCTAGAATATGTGAAGGTCTAGAATATGTGAAGGTCTAGTATATGTGAAGTTCTAGTATATGTGAAGGTCTAGAATATGTGAAGCCTAGAATATGTGAAGGTCTAGAATATGTGAAGGTCTAGAACATGTGAAGGTCTAGAATATGTGAGGTCTAGTATATGTGAAGGTCTAGAATATGTGAAGGTCTAGAATATGTGAAGGTCTAGAATATGTGAAGGTCTAGAATATGTGAAGGTCTAGAATATGTGAAGGTCTAGAATATGTGAAGCCTAGAATATGTGAAGGTCTAGAATATGTGAAGCCTAGAATATGTGAAGGTCTAGAATATGCGAAGGCCTAGAATATGTGAAGGTCTAGAATATGCGAAGGCCTAGAATATGTGAAGCCTAGAATATGTGAAGGTCTAGAATATGTGAAGGCCTATAATATGTGAAGGTCTAGAATATGTGAATGCCTAGATTATGTGAAGGTCTAGAATATGTGAAGGCCTAGAATATGTGAAGGCCTAGAAAATGTGAAGGCCTAGAATATGTAAAGGCCTAGAATATGTGAAGCCTAGAATATGTGAAGCCTAGAATATGTGAACGTCTAGAATATGTAAAGCCTAGAATATGTGAAGGCCTAGAATATGTGAAGGCCTAGAATATGTGAAGGCCTAGAATATGTGAAGGCCTAGAATATGTGAAGGCCTAGAATATGTGAAGGCCTAGAATATGTAAAGGCCTAGAATATGTGAAGGCCTAGAATATGTGAAGGTCTAGAATATGTGAAGGCCTAGAATATATGAAGGCCTAGAATATGTGAAGGCCTAGAATATATAAAGGCCTAGAATATGTGAAGGTCTAGAATATGTGAAGGTCTAGAACATGTGAAGGTCTAGAATATGTGAGGTCTAGTATATGTGAAGGTCTAGAATATGTGAAGGTCTAAAATATGTGAAGGTCTAGAATATGTGAAGCCTAGAATATGTGAAGGTCTAGAATATGCTAAGGCCTAGAATATGTGAATGCCTAGATTATGTGAAGGTCTAGAATATGTGAAGGCCTAGAATATGTGAAGGCCTAGAATATGTGAAGGCCTAGAATATGTGAAGGCCTAGAATATGTAAAGGCCTAGAATATGTGAAGGCCTAGAATATGTGAAGGCCTAGAATATGTGAAGGCCTAGAATATATGAAGGCCTAGAATATGTGAAGGCCTAGAATATATAAAGGCCTAGAATATGTGAAGGTCTAGAATATGTGAAGGTCTAGAACATGTGAAGGTCTAGAATATGTGAGGTCTAGTATATGTGAAGGTCTAGAATATGTGAAGGTCTAATATATGTGAAGGTCTAGAATATGTGAAGCCTAGAATATGTGAAGGTCTAGAATATGCTAAGGCCTAGAATATGTGAAGCCTAGAATATGTGAAGGTCTAGAATATGTGAAGGCCTAGAATATGTGAAGGTCTAGAATATGTGAATGCCTAGATTATGTGAAGGTCTAGAATATGTGAAGGCCTAGAATATGTGAAGGCCTAGAATATGTGAAGGCCTAGAATATGTAAAGGCCTAGAATATGTGAAGCGCTAGAATATGTGCAAGCCTAGAATATGGAACGTCTAGAATATGTAATGCCTAGAATATGTGAAGGCCTAGAATATGTGAAGGCCTCAGAATATTGAAGGCCTAGGAATATGTGAATGGCCTAGAATATGTGAAGGCCTAGAATATGTGAAGGCCTAGAAAATATGTGGAATGGGCCCTAGAAATATGTGGAAGGCCTTAGAATATGTGAAGACTAGAAATGATGTGAAGCCTAGAATATGTGAAGGCCTAGAATATGTGACATGTTCTAGAATATGTAAAGCCTACGAATATGTGAAAGGCCGTAGAATATGTGAAGGCCTAGAATATGTGAAGGCCTAGAATATGTGAAGGCCTAGAAATAGTGTGAAGGCCTAGAAATTGTGAAGGCCTAGAATATGTAAAAGGCCTAGAATATGTGAATGTCGAGAATATGTGAAGGCCTAGAAGTATGTGAAGGTCTAGAATATGTGAAGGTTCTTAGAATATGTGAAGTTCTAGGAATATCGTACAGCCTAGAATATGTGAAGGTCTAGAATATGTGAAGCCTAGAATATGTGAAGGTCTAGAATATGTGAAGGTCTAGAATATAAGAAGGTCTTGAATATGTGAAGTCTAGAATATGTGAAGGTCTAGAATATGTGAAGGTCTAGAATATGTGAAGGTCTAGAATATGTGAAGCCTAGAATATGTGAAGGTCTAGAATATGTGAAGGTCTAGAATATGTGAAGGCCTAGAATATAAGAAGGTCTTGAATATGTGAAGCCTAGAATATGTGAAGGCCTAGAATATGTGAAGTTCTAGAATATGTGAAGCCTAGAATATGTGAAGGTCTAGAATATGTGAAGGTCTAGAATATATGAAGGTCTAGAATATGTGAAGCCTAGAATATGTGAAGGTCTAGAATATGTGAAGGTCTATAATATGTGAAGGTCTAGAATATAAGAAGGTCTTGAATATGTGAAGCCTAGAATATGTGAAGGCCTAGAATATGTGAAGGTCTAGAATATGTGAAGCCTAGAATATGTGAAGGTCTAGAATATGTGAAGGTCTAGAGTATGTGAAGGTCTAGAATATGTGAAGGTCTAGAATATATGAAGGTCTAGAATATGTGAAGGTCTAGAATATGTGAAGCCTAGAATATGTGAAGGTCTAGAATATAAGAAGGTCTTGAATATGTGAAGGCCTAGAATATGTGAAGGCCTAGAATATGTGAAGGTCTAGAATATGTGAAGCCTAGAATATGTGAAGGTCTAGAATATATGAAGGTCTAGAATATGTAAAGCCTAGAATATGTGAAGGTCTAGAATATGTGAAGGTCTAGAATATGTGAAGGTCTAGAATATAAGAAGGTCTTGAATATGTGAAGCCTAGAATATGTGAAGGCCTAGAATATGTGAAGGTCTAGAATATGTGAAGCCTAGAATATGTGAAGGTCTAGAATATGTGAAGGTCTAGGATATATGAAGGTCTAGAATATGTGAAGGTCTAGAATATGTGAAGCCTAGAATATGTGAAGGTCTAGAATATAAGAAGGTCTAGAATATGTGAAGGCCTAGAATATGTGAAGGTCTAGAATATGTGAAGCCTAGAATTTGTGAACGTCTAGAATATGTGAAGGTCTAGAATAAGTGAAGGTCTAGAATATGTGAAGCCTAGAATAAGTGAAGGCCTAGAATATGTTAAGGCCCAGAGTATGTGAAGGCCTAGAACACATGACACACAGCTCCACTCTCACGACACACGGCTCCATTCACATATGACACACTGCTTCACTCTCCCATGCCACACAGCTCCACTCACACAGGACACATAGCTCCACTCACACATAACACACATATTCACTCTCACATGACATACAGCTCCACTCACATATGACACACAGCTCTACTCACACATGACACACAGCTCCACTCACACTTGACACACAGCTTCACTCTCACATGGCACACAGCTCCACTCTCACATGACACACAGCTGCACTCTCACATGACACACAGCTGCACTCTCACATGACAAACAGCTCCACTCACACAGGACACACAGCTCCACTCTCACATGAAACAGCTCCACTCACATGACACACAGCTCGATTCTCACATGACACTCTGCTCCACTCTCACACGACACACAGTTCCACTCTCACATGACATACAGCTCCGCTCACACAAGACACATAGCTCCACTCACACAAGACAGACATCTCCACTCACACAAAGACAGACAGATCCACTCACACAAGACACACAGCTCAACTCACACACGACACACACATTCACTCTTACATGATATACAGCTCCACTCACACAAGACACAGCTCTACTCTCACATGACACACAGCTCCACTCTCACATGACACACAGCTCCACTCTCACATGACAAACCACTTCACCTGCATGACGTGCGTGTGTGTTTTGACAAATTACTCACGTCGACAATGACGGAGAAAAAAAAAAGAGGTAGAAAGCGGGATTGAATCACCGTAACTCACAGTGATTGTTGTACCAGACTTTGATTGCCGCCGTTACCCTGGCCACCATTATCTAGAGCCGACGCGCTCCCTGCGACTGCCTACACCTGCTGACTGTGACGGAGTGTCACAGAGTAGACACCCATCAGTGGCGTGACCTGTGTGTATTATACGTTTCTGGAGCTAGAACTCCCAAGGGTGTTCAGGGACCGATGTGGCTGCTCTGGCAGGGACATCACGGCGACTGACAAAGGACCTACAAGTGTGACCTACCTGAACAGCGTCATCGGACGTTCCCTCGGGCAGTATGTCCAGTATAATATTACACGTCATGGGACGTCTCTGGAGTAGTGTGTCCAGTATAATATTAAACAACCGGTGCCGCGGCCAGATATTACTGACCGTTGTGTTATCACCAGATGTTATTGACGTTGTGTTATCACCAGATGTTACTGATGTTGTATTATCACCAGATGTTACTGATGTTGTATTATCACCAAATGTTACTGATGTTGTATTATCACCAGATGTTACTGATGTTGTATTATCACCAGATGTTACTGATGTTGTATTATCACCAGATGTTACTGATGTTGTATTATCACCAGATGTTACTGACGCTGTGTTATCACCAGATGTTACTGATGTCGTGTTATCAGTAGATGTTACTGATGTTGCGTTATCACTAGATGTTGCTGATGTTGTGTTATCACTCTCACAAACGTCGTCGTGTGACTCCTCTGACGAGCAGTAACCCTCCCCCTTTCCCCCAACCAGAGGAGCCTGGCAAACACCTTCAGCTGAAAGGACCCGATTACTTTCACGATATGAGGTGACATTTTTGGCACGAGAAAATCCATGGACACATTCCGTGAAAATTTGCTGTCAAATGTTTGCACTTCTCCAGGCTGAACGGCCGGACGGGAATTGATTACCGCCCTGGTGTGGCCAGGAGGGCCGGCCGTTGGGCCTTCTGGGAGACACGATGAGTTGATTTCGTCTGTAGAGCTGGGAGGAGGGGCGGGACAGCGCGGCACAGATCGCACAGCCGGTAAGGACAAATATTTGAACATTCATAACAGAGGCGCGAGTCTTTGATCCCTTCTTTCAGGCATTTTAATGAAGTAGTTGCTCTTCTGTTGTCTGTCATCCAAGGATAACTAGTTTGTATATCTCTGTGACGAGTATATCTCTGTGACGAGTATATCTCTGTGACGTGTATATCTCTGTGACATGTGTAACTCTGTGACATGTATATCTCTGTGACGAGTATATCTCTGTGACGAGTATATCTCTGGGATATGTATATCTCTGTGACATGTATATCTCTGTGACATGTGTAACTCTGTGACATGTATATCTCTGTGACATGTATATCTCTGTGACATGTGTAACTCTGTGACGAGTATATCTCTGTGACGAGTATATCTCTGTGACATGTGTAACTCTGTGACAAGTGTATCTCTGTAACTTGTATCTTTTTGAAGTGTGTAACTTGTGTGTTTCTGTGAAGTGTTCATTTTGTGAATCTATGTGACATGATTGATTAATTGATTAAGAACCGACATCACATCATTCGGGGGCATTCCCATAAGCGGTCCGTCCCCATCCCCAGCAGCCAGCGAAGAATTCCAACACCAATAGTACCAGTAGCAATCTGATTATATGTCCGTCTCGCCTTTCCTCTGAGCGTCGAGCGTCGGCCAGATCCCTTCGTCACTCCTCGCTGTCTCATTCTTACCAGACCATGGTGATCCATTTGCTCCTCCGTGGTGTGCACGTGTTCCCACAAGGCCGCAACCACGTCTGCCTTGTCATGCATCAATACTCCACCAAATTTTGCACAGGCAGCCAAATTTTGCACAGCCAGCCAATCTGTCCGTCTGTTCATTCCCCAGCACACAGGCATGCCCCGTAGAAAAGATCCAGTCGATGCTTGCCACCCGTGACTTCCGAAGCGAAGTAAGCCACTCTGCCCGAAGCTTGCCTGTCCTCACCTTCCTCAGTATGCTTTCTGAGTCGGTTACAAGCACAATGTGTGTGTGTGTGTATCGTATTCTCCATCCAGCGGTAAGCTGCAGTGACCGCCTCCACCTCCATCTCTATGTGACATGTGTATCTTATGTATGTCTGTGACATGTATATATTATGTATGTCTGTGACATGTATATCTTATATATCAATGTGACGTGTGTATATCTGTGATGTGTGCATCTCTGTGGTAGATCTATCTTGTGTATATCTCTATCATGCATATCTTGTGTATCTGTGTGACATGTGTATCCATGTAACGTATGCATTTCTGTGATGTGTGTATCTCAGTGACGTGTATATCTTGTATATCTCTGTAATATATTTAACTTCGTGACATGTGTATCTTGTGTGTATCTCTGCGAGATGTGTAACTTGTGTATCTCTATGACATAAGCATCGAATTATCTCTGTAACATTTAGATGCAAACACAGACACACACATAAACACATATACGCAGACAGACAGACAGACAGACAGACAGACAGACAGACAGACAGACAGACAGACATAGATACACGCATACACACAGAGGGGTACTATCCACGCCTATCAGAAGCCATGTCTAGACAAACACATACACATACTATACACACCCTCAAGAAGCGAAGTCTAGACACACGCACACGCACACGCGAGCGCTCGCACACACACACATACATACCATATACACCTGTAAGAAGCGACGTCTAGACAGAAAGACAGACAGATACAAACACGTACCATACACACCTGTAAGAAGCGACGTCTAGACATACAGACAGACAGACAGATACACACACGTACCATACACACCTGTAAGAAGCGACGTCTAGACATACAGACAGACAGACAGATACACACACGTACCATACACACCTGTAAGAAGCGACGTCTAGACAGACAGACAGATACACACAGTTAATATACACACCTGTAAGAAGCGACAGACAGACAGACAGACAGACATGTAAGAAGCAACGTCTAGACAGACACACACACACACACAAACACACACAGACATACACACAAACACACACACACACACACATGTAATACACACAACTGCAAGAAGCAACGTCTAGACAGACAGACAGACACACACACACACACACACACGTAATACACACACCTGTAAGAAGCAACACACACACAAACACGCACAAACCACACTTATAGTGAGCTAGATCTGGGTACAAAGATACACACAAACACACACACACAGACAACGCGCACACACAGACAACACAGAGACACTATCTCAGACAATACACACACACACTCAGAAACAGACAGACACAGAAACAGACACACAGATAACACACACACAAACACACACAGATAACACACAAAGACTACACACAGATAACAGACACAGACAACTAGACACAGATAACACACATACACACAGACAAGACACACCTGTAGTGAAGGCCGTCCAGGTGGCTCTGTAGGCTCAAACACCTGTCCAGGTATCCCCCGGAGACTGTGACCGGCTGCACGAGACAGATGAGAGTCAGTCAATGACTGGATGGGGAGTCAGCCAGTTACTGGATGGGGAGTCAGCAGTTACTGGATGGGGAGTCAGTCAGTTACTGGATGGGGAGTCAGCCAGTTACTGGATGGGGAGTCAGCCAGTTACTGGATG
The DNA here is from genome assembly GCA_014155875.1 of Cepaea nemoralis. NCBI lineage: Eukaryota > Metazoa > Mollusca > Gastropoda > Stylommatophora > Helicidae > Cepaea > Cepaea nemoralis. Next base: position 164,409 of record JACEFZ010028273.1, on the reverse strand, counting down.
GGGAGTCAGTCAGTTACTGGATGGGGAGTCAGTCAGTTACTGGATGGGGAGTCAGTCAGTTACTGGATGGGGAGTCAGTCAGTGAGTTACTGGATGTGGAGTTAGTTACTTGTTGGGGAGTCATTCAGTTACTGGATGGGGAGTCAGTAAGTTACTGGACGGTGAGTCAGTCAGTTACTGGATGGGGAGTCAGTCTGTTAATAGATGGGGAGTCAGTCAGTCAGTTACTGGATGGGGAGTTAGTCAGTTACTGGATGGGGAGTCAGTCAGTTACTGGATGGGGAGTCAGTCAGTTACTGGGTGGGTAGTCAGTCAGTGAGTTACTGGATATAGAGTTAATCAGTTAGTGGATGGGGAGTCAGTCAGTTACTGGACGGCGAGTCAGTCAGTTACTGGATGGGGAGTCACAGTCAGTTACTGGATGGGGAGTTAGTCAGTTGCTGGATGGGGAGTCAGTCAGTTACTGGATGGGGAGTCAGTCAGTCAGTTACTGGATGGGGAGTTAGTTACTGGATGGGGAGTTAGTAAGTGACTGGATGGAGAGTCAGTCAGTCAGTTACTGGATGGGGAGTCAGTAAGTTACTAGATGGGGAGTCAGTCAGTTACTGGATGGGAAGTCAGTCAGTTACTGGATGGGCAGTCAGTCAGTGAGTGACTGGATGGGGACTCAGTCATTGAGTGACTGGATGGGGAGTCCGTCAGTTACTGGATGGAGAGTTAATCTATTACTTGATGGGGAGTCAGTCAGTGAGTTACTGGATGGGGAGTCTGTCGGTTACTGGATGGGGAGTCAGTCAGTGAGTGACTGGATGGGGAGTCTGTCAGTTACTGGATGGGGAGTCAGTGAACTAGTGAAGGAACGATGCAGTGAATGGTTGTGAGTAGAGAAATTAATAAGTAAGCCAGAGAGTGAATTAGTGAGTTTTTTTTTTTTTTCGTATATCCTTTACAGGACATCGCTGTCAACATCAGCATCTTTCAGCTGTCTGTTGATTGCTTGGCAAGGTTACGCTCAGTAGTTTGCCATTGCTTTCTGAGCGGCCGGCTCAGTTATCCCGCAAGTCACCAGCGGGGGGTCGAACCGTTTCCAGCTCTCGTCCGCTACGAGACTGCGTGATAAACGGGATTACGGAGGAAGTGTTGTAACCCCTCGGTCAGAGAGACCGGCGAATTAGTGAGTGACATGGGTAAATTATGATCACATTCTGGATGTGAATAAATGAATCAATGATGGATTACTCCAGTGAATGAATGTGTGAGTGGGTGGGTGAGTGAATGAACTACTGAGTGAACGAATAAGAATGAAATACAGAGTGAACGTGAGTGATTTACTGACTGAATGAGTGTGTAGGATGATGAATGTGTGACTGAGTGGTTTATCGATGAGACAGACAGATAAGGTTTATTAGTGAGACAGAGAGAAAAGGTTATCAGGGAGACAGAGAGATAAGGTTTATCAGTGAGACAGAGAGATAAGGTTTATCACTGAGACAGAGAGATAAGGATTATCACTGAGTCAGAGAGATAAGGTTTACTATAGATACACAGACCATGTTTAACATGGAGATAGAGAGATACATTTTAACATGGAGACAGACATAACAGGTTTAACATGGTGACTGAGAGATAAGGCTTAACATTGAGTCAGATAAGGTTCAACACGGTTCAACACATTAGGTCTATCATGAACACAGAGAGATAAGGTTCAACATATAAACAGAAAGATACATTTTAATACAGAGACAGGGAAATAAGGTTTAACATGAAGATAGAGAGATACGGTTTAACATGGAGTCAGAGAGATAATGTTTAACATTGAGTCAGACAGATAAGATTTAACATGGAGTCAGAGAGATCAGATTAACATGGAGTCAAAGAGATAAGATGTAACATGGAAATAGAGAGATAAGATTTAGCATGGAGTCAAAGAGATAAGATTTAACAGGCTGACAGAGAGACATGGCTTAACATAGAGTCAGATAGGTTTAACAAGGAGATAGAGAGATAAGGTTTAACATGAGACAGATACATTTAACATGGAGACAGAGAGATAAGTTTGAACATGGCGATAGGTAGATTTAGCATGGAAGTAGAGAGATAAGGTTTAACATGGAGACAGGTAGATTTAGTATGGAAACAGAGATATAAGATTTAACATGGCAACAGATAGGTTTAACATGGGGACAGATAGATTTAACATGGAGACACAGAGATAAGGTTTAATATGGAGACAGAGTGATCAGGTTTATCAGTGAAACAGAGAGAGAGATAAGGTTTATCATTGAGACAGAGAGGTAATGTTTATCAGTGTGACAGAGAGATAAGGTTTATCAGTGAGACAGAGAGATAAGGTTTATTAGTGAGACAGAGAGGTAATGTTTATCAGTGTGACAGAGAGATAAGGTTTATCAGTGAGACAGAGAGATAAGGTTTATCATTGAGACAGAGAGATAAGGTTTATCAGTGCGACAGAGCGATAAGGATTATCACTGAGACAGAATGGATGGGAGCAGTTTGAGTAGAACCCAGTCAATGACATATCTTGGCGTGAGGCTTGATCGTAGCCTGTCCTTCAGAGATCATGTCGATTATGTCATAACGAAGGCTCGAAAAGGTTTGTCAGCAATGAGAGTCATGGCGACTGCCAATATCGAGCAAAGACTGCTGATACTTACTGCTAATACTTCTGTTCCAAGGACTTGTGCTTTCACGCATCGAGTATGCCCTGGCTATCCTCACTGTCAGCTCTACACAGATTGGAAGACTTGAAAAGGTACAAAACCAAGCCATGCGCATCATTTTGGGCTGCACGAGAGACACCAGCTGTGTAGCAGTGAGATACCTCCTTGACTTCCCGACAATGGAACACAGGATCAAGATCTGGAGAGCTCGTGCATACTTAAAAATAAGTGCAGATGAGCAGCACCCTCTGCATGACGCTATATTCATAGAAAAGGGTGACAGGCTAAAGAAGGGCAAATCATGGATGGGTCGGGCGGAAGATGTCGTCAGACAGGTCTGCAGTCTTACCAGTATCAACCCCGGCAAGGAATGGGTGCCGGTGCCTCCAGCTTTTAAGTGCATTTTCTCCTGCATTATCACACTCGACAGACGGTGCAGAGAGCAGAACCCTGCCGCTGTCAATGCAGAGGTTAACGCGCTCATCTATGAACACTCAGATAGCCCCGAAGTGCTCATCTATACAGATGGATCTGTGGTAAAGCAGCAGAGAAGTGCGTGGGCATTTACAGCCCGTTCAGCGGGCCGAACCGTTCAAGAATCCAGTGGTGCCCACTCTATGACCACGAGCAGCGTGACGATGGAGGTGATGGCAGTTACACAGGCTTTTATATGGCTGGAATCACAGCATTATACCAACGTGTGTGTACTAAGTGATTCAATGAGCATGATTCAGAAGGTCGAAGCTGGATCTGTACGTAGACAGTGGACTGAGTCGCTGCGGAAGTCTGTTGTCCGTAAAGTCACCTTCATCTTCGTCCCGGGACATGCGGGAGTCAAGGAGCATGGAAACAGAGTGATAAGGTTTAACATGGAGACATACAGGTTTAACATGGAGACATACAGGTTTAACATGGAGACATACAGGTTTAACATGGAGACAGACAGGTTTAACATGGAGTCAGAGAGATAAGGTTTAACATGGAGACATAGAGATAAGGTTTATTAGTGAAACAGAGAGATAAGGTGTATCAGTGAGACAGAGAGATAAGGTTTAACATGGAGTCAGAGAGATACGGTTTAACATGAAGACACCTAGGTTTAACATCGAGACAGAGAGATAATGTTTAACATGGAGACAGATAGGTTTACAATGGAGACATAGAGATAAGGTTTAAGATGGAGACAGAGAGTTAAGGTGCAACATGGATACAGATAGGTTTAACATGGAGACAGATAGATAAGATTTAACATAGTGACAGAGAGATAAGGTTTAACATGGAGGCAGAGAGTTAAGGTTTAACATGGTGACAGAGAGATACGGTTTAACATGGAGACAGAGAGATAAGGTTTAACATGGAGGCAGATATGTTTAACATGGGGACAGAGAGATAAGGTTTAACAATGAGACAGATAAGGTTTTACATAGAATCAGATACGGTTTGACATGATCAGGTAAGGTTTTACATGGAGACAGAACGATACGGTTAATCGTCATGGGTGACTAATGGGGAATGCCTTAGGATAGGGAAAAGAATACAATACAGACGAAAGTAGCGTCATGAAGAGATAGCGACAAAGAGCAGGACAAGATGAAGTATAAACAAGAACTCAATGAAAACAGTTCCCGCAAAGAACAGACTGAAGAAGAAATCGAATAAGGCCACACATGGCTTGCCAGGTATCGAGATGGTCCATATGAATAATTTGTTTGCCAGGACAAAGAGCTTCTCTCTCCTGGAATCGATTCCACGGGAGCCTGCAAATCGAAGACGATCCACAGAAGGCAACAGAAGAACTCTATATGTCCACTTGGCTCCTCTAGACTCTTCAGCTCACACAATAATACTCTAATCTGCTAGACTCTACAGCCCACACAATAACACCCTATTCTGCTAGACTCTACAGCCCACACAATACCACTCTACGCTGTTAGACTCTACAGCCCAGACAATACCACTCTATTCTGTTAAACTCTACAGCCCACACAATACCACTCTATTCTGTTAAACTCTACAGCCCACACAATACCACTCTATTCTGTTAAACTCTACAGCCCACACAATACAACCCTATTCTGCTAGACTCTACAGCCCACACAATACCACTCTATTCTGTTAAACTCTACAGCCCACACAATACCACTCTATTCTGCTAGACTCTACAGCCCACACAATACCACTCTAGTCTGTTAAACTCTACAGCCCACACAATACCACTCTATTCTGTTAGACTCTACAGCCCACACAATACCACCCTATTCTGCTAAACTCTACAGCCCACACAATACCACTCTATTCTGTTAGACTCTACAGCCCACACAATACCACTCTATTCTGTTAGACTCTACAGCCCACACAATACCACCCTATTCTGCTAAACTCTACAGCCCACACAATACCACCCTATTCTGTTAGACTCTACAGCCCACACAATACCACTCTATTCTGTTAGACTCTACAGCCCACACAATACCACTCTAGTCTGTTAAACTCTACAACCCACACAATACCACTCTATTCTGTTAAACTCTACAGCCCACACAATACCAATCTGTTTTGCTAGACTACAGTCCACAAATACCACTCTATTTTGCCACTGATGGGTAGGTAGACAGAGTAGCGCGTACAGGTGGGCAGGTAGACAGAGCGACACATGTGTGCAGGTAGACAGAGTGACACTTACAGGTGGATAGGTAGACAGAGTTACACTTACATGTGGGCAGGTAGACAGAGTAACACTTACAGGTGTGCAGGTAGACAGAGTGACACTTACAGATGGACAGGTAGACAGAGCGACCCTTACATGTGTGCAGGTAGACAGAGTGACACTTACAGGTGGATAGGTAGACAGAGTGACACTTACAGGTGGGCAGGTAGACAGAGTGACACTTACAGGTGGGCAGGTAGACAGAGTAACACTTACAGGTGTGCAGGTAGACAGAGTGACACTTACAGATGGACAGGTAGACAGAGTGACACTTACAGGTGGGCAGGTAGACAGAGTGACACTTACAGGTGTGCAGGTAGACAAAGTGACACTTACAGGTTTGCAGGTAGACAGTGACACTTACTGGTGTGCAGGTAGACAGAGTGACACTTACAGGTGGGCAGGTAATTAGAGTGACACTTACAGGTTTGCAGGTAGACAGTGACACTTACAGGTGTGCAGGTAGACAGTGACACTTACAGGTGTGCAGGTAGACAGAGTGACACTTACAGGTGTGCAGGTAGACAAAGTGACACTTACAGGTTTGCAGGTAGACAGTGACACTTACTGGTGTGCAGGTAGACAGAGTGACACTTACAGGTGGGCAGGTAATTAGAGTGACACTTACAGGTTTGCAGGTAGACAGTGACACTTACTGGTGTGCAGGTAGACAGAGTGACACTTACAGGTGGGCAGGTAGGGGAGACTGGGGAGAAATGGACATAAGGGAGAAATGGACCACCCCCTCTCTGGCCCCTGGCTGTGATGCAATGAAAGTGAAACCATAATAAGTTTGTTTTCCACATCAAACATAGTCCGAATTTTTCATTTGCCATCGACTTCCCGCACAGGTCGTTCCCACGCAAAGTTTGAAAAATTTTCTGCACTAAAGTTTCTTTTTCCAGTTCCAGACACCATCGTAAAGCAGACGCATAGTCAGGAATCAGGACAAGGTAATTACGTTAATATCTTTATTTACTTGTTATTTAAGAGTTCATATAAAAAATATAGCATATAATATTAGATAGGCCAAATGATAGGCCTACCATTCTAAATGTTATATAATTCTGTCACTCTTTTGTTTCAGATGCCAAGATTGTACATCAGAAACACCAACAAAGGTCTCGTTACGGAGGAACGTATGAGAGAAGCTGTTAATGCAGTGAAAAATGGAATGAAAGTGAGGAAAGCTGCAAGGGAGTACGGCATTGCTCGCTCTACCCTCAATAACAATCTTACAAAAGACAGAGAAGGAAATGGTCTGCCTACTATACTCGTACCAAATTATAGGCATAGCCTTGTTTTCACAGCTAAGCAAGAAGCTGATTTTGCTAGTTACTTGAAAGATTGTGCAAGAATGTTCCATGGACTCACAACTAAAAACGTTCGTATTTTGGCGTACGAGATGGCGAAAGTCAATAACATTGCACATCCTTTAACCTGGGATGAGCAAATGATGGCAGGGAATGACTGGCTTTGTGGATTTTTGCGACGGAATCCCGAGCTGACCATAAGGCAACCTGAGGCAACATCTCTGGCTAGAGCTACAGCTTTCAACAAACATAATATTTGCACCTTCTTCAACATTGTGAAGGAAACCATTACAAAACTAAATGTGAGTGGAGCTCAAATCTACAATTTGGATGAGTCAGGTCTGACCACTGTACAGAAAGTGCCAAAAGTAATTGCCCCACGAGGAGTGAAGCAAATAGGCCAGGTGACATCCAGAGAAAGAGGAGAACTGGTCACAATCTGTTGCATTGTGTCAGCTGCGGGTCACATTATCCCTCCAGTTTTTGTGTTTCCCAGAAAAAATTTTAAGAATTTTATGCTTGCTGGAGCACCTGAAGGTTCCCTTGCCTTGTGAATGAATCAGGTTGGATGACCCGTGATAATTTCGTCAAAGTTATAAATCACTTCATTAAGCATTCAAGACCTTCCAAAGACTTCCCTTTGATTTTGATCTTGGACAATCACGATTCCCACATTTCATTTGAATCACTTGAACTGTGCAAGAAAAACAACATTCATGTGATCACGTTGCCACCACACACCTCATCTAAAACTCAGCCCTTGGACCGTACAGTTTTTGGACCCATGAAGTCGGTCTACAACAATGCGTGTGATTCATGGATGATGAAAAATGTTGGGACACCACTGACAAATCTATCAAGTTGCAAATCTAGGAGGCCACGCTTTTCTTAAAGCGGCAACTCCCATTAACATTCAATCAGGCTTTGCAGTGTCAGGTATTTGGCCCTTTAACGAAGATGTTTTTACAGAAGATGATTTTATGCCTTCAGATATAACGAACAGGCCCATCAGCAAGGACAGTGAAAATGCCACTTTAGAAAGCAATGTACAGACAGGATCAGCATCTCCACATTGTGGTACCAGCACAGATCAAACTGCACAAGAATTTCATGAAAATCAGAAAGAGTGTAATGTTGAGAACCTTGTAGATGACTTGCAGGAAATATCAGGGAGTCTTCAACATAAAGCTACTTCTTTCTTTACTTCGCCTCATGTTTTCAGAGGACTACCAAAAGCTGGTCCGCGAAAAGATTCAAATAATATGAGGAAAAGAGGAAAAACTATGCTGGCTACTTCTACGCCAGAAATGGATCGAATTAGGGAAAGAGCGGTGATGAAAGAAAAGGCAGCAAAAGTTCCACCCCAAAAGGCAAAGAGACAGCTGCTGAAAGAACTTGATGTTGATTCAGATCCAGAAACTGACATTTCGTTTTGTGATGACACAGATTCTGATGTTTCATTTGGTGAAAATGAGGAGTGTACGGTTAGCTTGACTGGTGTGCGTGAGGTTTTTGAAGGCCAGTGTGTGCTATGTGAATATGGAACAAAGAAGACTTGTGTTTACTATGTAGGAATTGTAAGGGGAGACATTGATGATGATGGTGATGTTGAGTTAGAGTTCTTGCGCAAGAGTGAGAAGGTTGCTGGTAAATTTGTTAAGCCTAAGGTAGAAGATGTCGCCAGTGTCTCAATTACATGTATTAAAGCACAGCTTACTAGATCTACAATCACTGGAACCACTTCTAGGACCAAAGATGGCTATGTCTTCAAAGAAAGTCTTGCAGGCATAAATGTTCGATAAAACTTTATATTAGATTAATATATCATATTAAACTTTTTTTTACTGTCGCTTAAAATAATAAAAAAAACTGCAAATATCCTTTTAATGATTATTTATTTCTTATAGCAATATGGATGAGTTGTTGCTGCTTCTTTTTAAAAAAGGTCCATTTCTCCCCACTATGGTCCATTGCTCCCCACGTGCTGGTCCATTTCACCCCAATGGTGGTCAATTTCTCCCCATGTTCATATACATTTTTGAAATGCATTTTGTAAAAAAAACAGATAGAAATAGATTGCTAAATGTTTTCCCCTTTTAAAATAAATGAATATACAACATTTTAGTCATGGTTTTGTTATGTTTCGATAAAATCTGTTCCGGTGATGAGCAAAAATTGAAAACTACAAAATTGCTGGTCCATTTCTCCCCAGTCTCCCCTAATTAGAGTGACACTTACAGGTTTGCAGGTAGACAGTGACAATTACAGGTGTGCAGGTAGGCAGAGTGACACTTACAGGTGTGCAGGTAGACAGAGTGACACGTTCAGGTGTGCAGGTAGACAGTGACACTTACTGGTGTGCAGGTAGACAGAGTGACACTTACAAGTGTGCAGGTAGACAGTGACACTTACTGGTGTGCAGGTAGACAGAGTGACACTTACTGGTGTGCAGGTAGACAGAGTGACACTTACAGGTGTGCAGGTAGAAAAAGTAACACTTACAAGTGTGCAGGTAGACAGTGACACTTACAGGTGTGCAGGTAGACAGAGTGACACTTACTGGTGTGCAGGTAGACAGAGTGACACTTACAGGTGTGCAGGACACTTACAGGTGGGCAGGAAGGTAGAGGTGGCGGCTGGCTGCCTGGACTCCCAGGGTGGTGGAGGCGATGTGAAGGGCGGTACTGGTAGGGGTAGCCATAGTAGAATGATTGACTTCCACAGTACACGCCTCGAGAGCCGCTTCTACACAAGTCCTGGGGATACAGTGTGAAATACTGCAGACCGCAGCAGGCAATGGACAGACAGCAATTATCCGAAATAACATTGGTAACTTAACATAAGGTAAACAGATAGCAGTTAGGTATCCAAAATAATAATGTTAACTTAACACTTGGTAAACAGATAAAAGTTATCCGAAATAACAATGTTAACTTAACATAAGGTAAACAGTTATCCAAATTAACAATGGTAACGTAACATAACATGGCCATGTATGGTTAACCATTCGTAGCTTGAGATAAAGTGGCAGATAACAGTTATCTAAAGCAGCAATGTTAACTTTAGTTAAATAGACAGATAACAGTTATCTAATCTAGCAATGTTAACTTAAGATAATTTTGACAGGTAAGCTAACCACAGTAACAATGTTAACTTAAACAGATAACAGTTACCCAAAGTAGCAATGTTAAATTGAGATAACTTAGACAGCTTGCAGTTATAAAATAAAAAAAATAAAAACAATGTTAATTTAACTTAGATAAAAGTTATCTGAAATAACAATGTTAACGTAAGATAACTTATCCAGCTAACAGTTATCCAATGTGGACAGTTATACGATGGAAAATCATATTTCAGGACACAAACTGGCTCTTATAATAAATAATAATATACAGAGAAAATAAGAGATCAAGTCACTCAAGACAGAGAAAATCAATAACCTGAAAAACGGGGAGACATAGAAAACAGATTTTGGTCGTTAAAAACAGTTTTGTGATGACAGAAAACAGAAGCCACAATCAAACACAAACTGTTTCATGATGACAGAAAACAGAAGCTACACTCAAACGTAAACGCAGGTGTGAGATGATTCGACAACAGGAAATGTTGTCTAGCAAATACACACAGAAATAAACACAGGACTGACACAGGGGCATCTACAGAGGTCTCTACCGAGCACATGCCAAGCATGTACAGAGGTCTCTACCGAGCACATGTCAAACATGTACAGAGGTCTCTACCGAGCACATGTCAAACATGTACAGAGGTCCCTACCGAGCACATGTCAAACATGTACAGAGGTCCCTACCGAGCACATGTCAAGCATATACAGAGGTCCCTACCGAGCACATGTCAAACATCTACAGAGGTCCCTACCGAGCACATGTCAAACATCTACAGAGGTCCCTACCGAGCACAGGTCGTTGTTCCGGGCGATCAGCCACAGCTCCTCCAGGCCCTCCAGCACGTCCATGAAGTGGGTGGTCAACTCCTCGGCAAACCTCATGGCCAGAGCCGTCAAACTGCTGCCACACACCGCCAGGTCCTGGGGAGGGCAGACATGGCCACACGTCAGTCATGTGTAAACAGACAACTCCACATGTCATCCACACATAAATAGACAACTCCACATGTCATTCGTTTGTAAACAGACATCTCTACACGCCATTCACACATATACATACATCTACACATGCCATTCACATATAAATAATGTATGGATCATATATAAAACACTGTGCACTCAAAATTCAATCTATGACAAATTCCAGCCGCCGCGATGCCTCTACAAACGGACCATAAATCGGTTCACAAACATATTCTTTAAATCAGGGATCTTGTATTTAACGTGCTTAAGTATACTGCATGGCAAATCACTGAATGTAACACTGACATGACAACCAACACTGGGTTTACATCAATGCCCTGCGAAGCACATGCGACATTTTGTAAAGTGTAGTGCAGTTTTGTAGGGGATTTCTGTTAGTCTATTCGCACTCTTTCTACCTGGTCTAGGGATTACACGACTTTCTCCGTAATCCCGTATATTCTCGCGAGTAACGTGACGTGCGCGAGAATCCGTAGCGGTTCTCTTCGCGTCGGTAACTTAGGGGTATGTGAGCCTGTCGCTCAGAAAGCAATGGCAAACCACTGAACGTAATCTTGCCAAGAAATCAACAATCAGCTGAATGATGTTGACAGCGATTTCATGTAAAGGATATGTGAACCAAAAAAATTCACACTCTTCGTATATATAAAATGAACTAAGCAACAGGCTACAGAGGGCATGCACATTATAAGTCCGTTTTAATATCCAGCCTGAAGATCTCCATCGTGTGCATCGTGCGGCTCGGGTGTCTGCGGCAGTCCGGGGAAGACAAAGCAGACGGCACAACTGGGGCACGAATACAAACCTCAAAGATTCTGTGATCGTGTGAGATGGCGAATCATGACCGCCGTCGGTTATCGACCTGGCCCGTGATGATGATGATGATGATGATGATGATGATGATGATGTTGATGATGATGATGATGATGATTATGATGATGATGATGATGATGATGATGATGATGATGATGATGATGATGATTAATGGTGAAACTTTTATTTGATACTTTAAACACATCAACATTTGAACGCAGCTGAGATTGTTCAGTGAAAGATGTGAAGATGCGGGGGGAGTGGACAGAGCGATACAAAAGCTGGTGTATATAGGCTATATAGCACAGTGACAGGGGTATGTAAAGGTGGGAGGGACGAAGAAAACAGCTAACGTTTGTATGATATCACGGGAGATGAGGCTGGAATAAAATATCACAGCGATATCACAGGAGACGACGCAACTAGAATACAATGTCACAGCGATAACACGGGAATGAAGTTTCCTGTTTGTACGAACGCCAATAGATCGTTGATTTTATCCAGGGCCCAGAACTGAACTCTTGCCATGAAGGAAGACAGCAACAAACTTTCTGACAAGATACCCATACATATGTTGCCCACACATTGCCCCCCCCCCCCCACACACACACTCACAAAACACACTCACAAACACACAGACATTAATACACACACACACACGTATGTACTTCATCCCCCACAGACGACCATACTACAGGCATGTAACAAAGAATCTTCGAGAAACTTGTGTCGCTGATTGCCACTAGAATCTATCTCAAACCCTCGGGTAACACGAGGGTTCTATTCTACCAACAGCGAACAGTGCCCCGGGGAGTTGTACGGGGTTTTACGGGAGACTGGAGACTACAGGAGATTAGAGACTATGAGATATTTGAGACGTGGGAGATTGGAGAGTGGCTCGGATATGACTGGAGTTTCCCGGGGGGAATATCAAGTCCTGGAATAAGACTGGGGGAGTTTAGTGAGGCCTGCGATGACACCCGTGTTTGTTGTCACACAAAAACACACACATTCGCGCGCGCGCGCCCACACACACACTTGCGGACACACATACACACACACACACTTGCGGGCACACATACACACACACACACTTTCGCGCACATACACACACACTCGTGCAAACACATATACACACACACACTCGCGCACATAAATACACATAAACACACACACTCTCTCGCGCACACGCATACACACACGCACACGCACGCACGCACACACACACATACACATACACTAAAGCAGTGAAATACTGGCATATACAGATATCACTCAGTAAAATAATGCACATACAGAAAACATGCAGACAGAAATATTCCCGCAGGCAGGCGCACACATATATACAGACACATACTCAGGCATGCATGCATGCAGAGAGCCAAGTACAGACAGACAGACAGACAGTCAGGCACAGACAGACAGACAGACAGACAGACAGACAGAGAAGCAGACAGACCGACCGACAGACAGTCAGGCAGGCAGAGACGGACAAACAGCGACGAACAGCCAGACAGACAGACTGTCAGACAGACAGACAGGGAAACAGACAGACAGAGATAACAGCCAGCCAGCCAGACAGACAGACATATATATAGGCAAACAGACAAATAGACCGACAGACAGTCAGACAGATATAGGCAAACAGAAAGATAGACCGACCGACAGTCAGACAGACAGAGACGGACAGGCAGGCAGGCAGGCAGACAGACTAACAGACAGTCAGACAGATATAGGCAAACAGACAGATAGACCGACCGACAGTCAGACAGACAGAGACGGACAGACAGGCAGACAGAACAACAGGCAGACTAACGTAGAGAGCGACATACAGAGAAACCAACAAACAGACAGTCACACAGATCGACAGACTGTCAGAGAGACAGACAGCCTTGCGAGTGCACCAGACGGGGAATCCCTGGACTTGTACAATATCAATACAAATTAGTTCAGTCTGTCTTTCTGTCGTTTGTCTGGTGTCTATCTATCATTTTCAAATCTGTGTATCGCCCGCGTGATATCCGGGCCGCAAGGTGAGAGTCAAGATTAGCTTCACCATCATCCCATGTACATGTCGTGATGTTAGGGCCGCACGTCAAGATTAGCTTCACCATCATCCCATGTACATGTCGTGATATTAGGGCCGCACGTCAAGATTAGCTTCACCATCATCCCATGTACATGTCGTGATATTAGGGCCGCACGTCAAGATTAGCTTCACCATCATCCCATGTACATGTCGTGATATTAAGGCCGCACGGTGAGAGTCAAGATTAGCCACACCATGATCAACATGTTGTGATATCCGGGCCGCACGGTGAGAGTCATGATTAGCCACACCGTGATGCTGTGTACATGTCGTGATATCAGGGCCACACGGGGAAAGTCAAGATCAGCCTCTCCGTGATGCCGTGTCCTGTCGTGATATCAGGGCCGCACGGGGAAGTCAAGATTATTCACACCATTTACATGTCGTGATATTAGAGCCGCACGGGAAAGTCAAGATTAGCCACTCCGTGATGCCGTGTCATGTCGTGATGTCAGGGCCGCACGGGGAAAGTCAAGATTAACCACTCCGTGATGCCGTGTCATGTCGTGATGTCAGGGCCGCACGGGGAAAGTCAAGATTAGCCACTCCGTGTACATGTCGTGATATTAGAGCCGCACGGGGAAAGTCAAGATTAGCCACTCCGTGATGCCGTGTCATGTCGTGATATGAGGGCCGCACGGAAAAGTCAAGATTATTCACATCGTGTACATGTCGTGATATTCTTCTTCTTCTTCTTCTTCTTCTTCTTCTTCTTCTTCTTCTTCTTCTTCTTCTTCTTCTTCTTCTTCTTCTTCTTCTTCTTCTGCGTTCATCAGTTTTTTTTTTTTTTCCGGACGTGATTGCGTTGTGCCTGTTTACAACAGAGCTGTGTTCTTGCGCCGTTAGGCCGACACATCCGACTTCTGCGGGCATTTGTTTACCGGGTTAACCTTCCCTGGGATGTCGTGATATTAGAGCCGCACGGGAGAAAGTCAAGATTAGCCACTCCGTGATGCTGTGTACATGTCGTGATATCAGGGCCGCACGGGGAAAGTCAAGATTAGCCACTCCGTGATGCTGTGTACATATCGTGATATCAGGGCCGCACGGGGAAAGTCAAGATTAGCCACTATGTGATGCTGTGTACATGTCGTGATATCAGGGCCGCACGGGGAAAGTCAAGATTAGCCACTCCGTTATGCTGTGCACATGTCGTGATATCAGGGCCGCACGGGGAAAGTCAAGATTAGCCACTCCGTTATGCTGTGCACATGTGATATTGGGGCCGCACGGGGAAAGTCAAGATTAGCCACTCCGTGATGCTGTGCACATGTCGTGATATCAGGGCGCCCGATGAAAGTAAGCATTTGTCACACCGTGACTGTCGCTCACTGGAGCATGTCTTGCTGTGGATTTGTGACAAAATAAGCATTCCAACTGTCGACCACCGGAGCATGTGAAGTCATGGATTTGATCGTCCATAAACTCACGAGGTAGTGCAAACACCCCAACTGTCGACCACCGGAGCATGTGAAGTCATGGATTTGAATGTCCATAAACTCACGAGGTAGTGCAAACACCCCAACTGTCGACCACCGGAGCATGTGAAGTCATGGATTTGATCGTCCATAAACTCACGAGGTAGTGCAAACACCCCAACTGTCGACCACCGGAGCATGTGAAGTCGTGGATTTGAACGTCCATAAACTCACGAGGTAGTGCAAACACCCCAACTGTCGACCACTGGATCATGTGAAGTCGTGGATTTAATCCCCCACAAACCCAGGAGGTAGCCAGAGATATGTGTCAGGTAAACATGGCACGGAGAGCAATCAACCAGAGAAGCACGTGATCTCGGCCAATTAGCCCAGCATCCACGAAGACGACCACAGTGGGCGGCTGGCAGACGCCAAGATGTCGCATTCATGATGAGTGTTGGAGTCGTATGACGATACGTGCATCCCTAGGCAGACAGCTACCCCCTGCAGAGTCTGAGAGACAACGTCCATCAACGGTTCTCTAGCTGGGCTGGCAATGTGGCATATGTTGCTGTTTGCTAGGTGACATGTTCCTGTCTGAGAATGTGACATGTTCCTGTCTGACAATGTGACATGTTCCTGTCTGAGAATGTGACATGTTCCTGTCTGACAATGTAACATATGTTGCTGTCTGATTATGTGACATGTTGCTGTATAATAATGTGACATGCTGTTGTCTGATAATGTGACATATGTTGCTGTCTGATAATGTGACATTTTGCTATCTGATAATGTGATATGTTGCTATGTTATAATGTGAAATATTGTTGTGTGATAATATAACATATTGTTGTATGATAATGTGACATATTGCTGTGTGATAATGTGGCATGTTGTAGTCTGATAGTGTGACATGGTGCTGTATAATAATGCGACATGTTGATGTATAATAATGTGACATTTTATTGGTTAATAATATGACATGTTGCTGTCTGATAGTGTGACATATTACTGTATAATAGTGTGATTCAGCACAGGTCTCTGTGGCTAATGGGCTTGCGAACGCGGTTTGGGAGCCCGCATACCCGGGTTCGAAACACGACTGTGCTGGTTTTTTCGAAAAAGGTATAGGAGCCGGTCGTTCAGAAAGCAATGGCAAACTACTGAACGTAACATTTGCCCAGGAATCACGAACAGCAAAAATGCTTGGGTTGACTGCTACGTCCTGTAAAGGACATGCAACTTAATAATAATGTGACATGTTGTATAATAATGTGATATGTAGCTGTATAACAATGTGACACGTTGCTGTATAACAATGTGACACGTTGCTGTATAATATTGTGACACGTTGCTGTATAATATTGTGATATATGTTGCTGTATAATAATATGACATGTTGCTGTATAATAATGTGACGGGTTTCTGTATAATAATGTGATATATGTTGCTGTATAGTAATATGACATGTTGCTGTATAATAATGTGACATGATGCTGTCTGATAAAATTATATTTGATTTGATTTGAAAATGTGACATATGTTACTGTCTTATAATGTGACATATGTTGCTTTCTGATGATGTGACATTTTGCTATCTGATAATGTGATATGTTGCTGTGTTATAATGTGAAATATTGTTGTGTGATAATATAACATATTGTTGTATGATAATGTGACATATTGCTGTGTGATAATGTGGCCTGTTGTAGTCTGATAGTGTGACATGGTACTGTATAATAATGTGACATGTTGATGTATAATAATGTGACATATTGATGTATAATAATGCGACATGTTGATGTATAATAATGTGACATGCTGCTGTGTAATAATATGACGTTTTGTTGTATAATAATGTGACATGTTGCTGTCTGATAGTGTGACATATTACTGTATAATAATGTGACATGTTGTATAATAATGTGATATGTAGCTGTATAACAATGTGTCATGTTAGTTAGTTAGTTAGTCGACAGATCATCCTCGTTGCACATCGGACCATTCAGTCCATAAGTGCTCGGATCCCCTCCTCAGCAAATCCCGCAGCGTGTAGCGGCTAACGACGCCAATGTGTCATGTTGCTGTATAATAATGTGACATGTTGCTGAATAATAATGTGACGGGTTTCTGTATAATAATGTGATATATGTTGCTGTATAATAATATGACATGTTGCTGTATAATAATGTGACATGATGCTGTCTGATAAAATGATATTTGATTTGATTTGAAAATGTGACAAATGTTACTGTCTTATAATGTGACATATGTTGATGTTTGATAAAGTGACATGTTGCTGTCTGATAATGTGAGATGTGTTGCTGTCTGATAAAATGATATTTTATTTTATTTTAAAATATGATATTTGTTGCTTCTGATAATATGACATTTGTTGCTGTCTGATAATGTGACATGTTGCTACGTGATAATTTGACATTTTGTTGCTGTCTGATAATATGACATTTGTTGCTGCCTGTAATGTGACATGTTGCTGCTTTCTGATAATGTGACATGTTGCCGATGTCTGATAATGTGACATGTTGTTGCTGTCTGATAATGTGACATGTTGCTGCTGTCTGATAATGTGACATGTTGCTGTCTGATAATGTGACATGTTACTATGTGATAGTGTAACATGTTGCTATGTGATAATGTGACATTTCCTGCTGTCTGATAATGTGGCATATTGCTGCTGTCTGATAATGCGACATGTTGCTGTCTGATAATGTGACATTTTCTGCTGTCTGATAATATGACATTTGTTGCTGTCTGATAATGTGACATTTGCTGCTGTCTGATAATGTGACGTTTGCTGCTGTCTGATAATATGGCATTTCCTGCTGTCTGATAATGTGGCATATTGCTGCTGTCTGATAATGCGACATGTTGCTGTCTGATAATGTGACATTTCCTGCTGTCTGATAATGTGGCATATTGCTGCTGTCTGATAATGCGACATGTTGCTGTCTGATAATGTGACATTTTCTGTTGTCTGATAATATGACATTTGTTGCTGTCTGATAATGTGACATTTGCTGCTGTCTGATAATGTGACGTTTGCTGCTGTCTGATAATATGGCATTTGCTGCTGTCTGATAATGTGACATGTTGCTGCTGTCTGATAGTGTAACATGTTGCTGCTGTCTGATAATGTGACGTGTTGCTGCTGTCTGATAATGTGACATGTTACTGCTGTCTGATAATGTGACATGTTGCTGCTGTCTGATAATGTGACATGTTGCTGTCTGATAATGTGACGTGTTGCTGTATGATAATGTTATATGTTGCTTTCTGATATTGTGACATATGTTGCTGTCTGATAATGTGACATGTATCTGTCTGATATTGTGACATTTTGTTGTGTGATAATGTGACATGCTGTTGTCCGATGTGACATATGTTGCTGTGTGAAAATGTGACATGTTGCTGCTGTCTAATAATGTGACATGTTGCTCTCTGATAATGTGACATGTTGCTATCTGATAATGTGATATATCTTGCTGTCTGATAACGTGACATATTGCTGTCTCTAACACATCCTTGTTCACTTCATAAATCCAAAGGTAATTTAATTTGTCCTCTTCTATCTAAAACGTATATAGTCTGTCCTCTTCTATCTAAAGCTTATATAATCTATCCTCGTATATCTAAAGCTTATATAATCTATCCTCTTATATCTAAAGCTTATATAATCTATCCTCTTCTATCTAAAGCTTGTATAATCTATCCTATTCTATATAAAGCTTATATAATCTATCCTCTTCTATCTAAAGCTTATATAATCTATCCTCTTCTATCTAAAGCTTGTATAATCTATCCTCTTCTCTTCTAACTTGAAATGTAAACAATGAGAACACTGGTTCAATGTCAGAACGAGTAAGATATTGGCATACAGTGGGAAGATATTAATATAACGATGGGGGGGGGGGGGGTGGATATTAGCATAAAGCGGGAAGAGACACATAACGAATGAATAGATACATAACGAGGCGGGGGGGGGGGCTATTTGCATAACGAGGGAAGAGACACATAACGAAGGAAGAGACGTAGAATGACGAAACGCACAGACATAACAAAGGAAAGAACGAAAGAACGAACGAATGAACGAACGAAAGAACAAACGAACGAAAGTTATTTTCAAAGGGTTACAAACTGGGCACGCAGATCCGTCTTACATTCGGTCCTTCCAATCAATCACCTTTCTTTAATTAATTGTGCATGTAACATTCACATAGGGAAAAACCAAATGAGAGATTAGCAGATAGTTTAAAGATTTCGACAGAACGATGAACGCAAAATTAGCAATACTAGAAACAGAAATTCGGAAACGCAAGGAATGAGTGACAGATGTGAACAGCGACGATCAGCAAAACATGAACATATATGTTGTTGTTGTTTGTCCATCAAGAATGATGATGACCATTCATTTCATCCAGTGGGGTTGAAGGTATGGAGCCGTGGGTTCTAAGATGGCTTATAAGGCCGATTTTGGCTCGAAATGTTCTTTGACAATGTGGGCAAAGAATGCTTATCGTTTCTGGAGGAGGATTTCCTGCAGTGGTTTTTCTGTCCTGCCTTTTCTTCACAGCTCTTGCAGTCCTGGTTTCCTCACACGTGACTGCACCCTTGCGTAATGATGCATCGCCACGAATTTCGGTCTCTGGCTGCAGCCTCACAGGTGTCATGATGAATTCCAAAAGCCTTCAGTGAAATTTTCAGAGTGTCTTTAAATCGTTTCCTCTGGCCACCTTGGGAGCGCTTACCACAACGCAGTTCGCTGTAAAAAATCTGTTTAGGGAGCCTGTGATCTGGCATGCGAGTCAAGTGACCAGCCCAGCGAATCTGATTCTTCATCAGTAGAGTGTGGATACTGGGCATGGACGCTCTTTCTAGGACTTCAGTGTCTGGAATCTTGTCTTGCCATTTAATCTTCAGTAGCTTCCTTAGGCAGAATGTGTGGAAGTGGTTTAATTTCCTAGCGTGTCGCTGATAAACAGTCCAGGTTTCACAAGCATTTAGCAGTGTGGATAATACAACTGCTTTGTAGACTTTTAGCTTTGTTTGCAGGCTTATTCCAATTCTGTCCCATACATTCTTGTACAGTCTGCCAAAGGCCGCACTGGCCTTGGAGATTCTTGCATTCACACCTTGAACAGATATATGCCCTAACAACGGGTCTCACCGAAGTACGGAACATTGTCGACGGGAGAAGGTCGTAGGAGAGGGGGGAGGAGAAGAAGAAGAAGAAGAAGAAGAAGAAGAAGAAGAAGAAGAAGAAGAAGAAGAAGAAGAAGAAGAAGAAGAAGAAGAAGAAGAAGAAGAAGAAGAAGAAGAAAAAGAAGAAGAAGAAGAAGAAGAAGAAGAAGAGAATTCTTGCCAGATCCGCGCTTCACAAATTCTAAAGTCCCCAGTCCGGTCCCTGTCTATTCCCACCCTCAGTAACATGGTTACAGCGCTAATGAAGCCCTTTCTACCGAAACTATCTGACCACCGACTCAGTACAGCTTTCGACGCACTGGTCTGACCTCGTCTGCTCCGCGAGAAGTCGTGTGCAAGTTTGTGTCCGAGGTCTTCGAGGGCGACCAATCGATGCCTCGCATGACGTCATGTGACCCCAGGCCCGGCGCCGGTCGATACCCCCTACACACGGCTCCCTAATGTGTGTGTGTGCGTGTGCGCGTGTGTATGAGTGTGTATGTATATGTATGTATGTGTTTGTGAGTCTGAACTGTATGTTAGTGAATAAATGCCTGTAAATGAGTGAATGTGCATGAATGTGTGTAGGTGAGTGTAATATTGTCGGCATAAGCCAGTGAGTGAAAATATGCTGGATTTGGAATGAGTATATGTGAGCACGTGTGTGTGTGTGTGTGTGTGTGTGTGTGTGTGTGTGTGTGTGTGTGTGTGTGTGTGGGTGTGTGATAGAGTATGTGACCGTTTGAATCTAGAATGTTGAGTGAGTGTGGTGTATTGTGTGTGTGAGAGAGACAGAAAGAGAGAGAGAGAGAGAGAGAGAGAGAGAGAGAGAGAGAGAGAGAGAGAGAGAGAGAGAGAGAGAGAGTGTGTATATTATGTGGGTGATTGTTGGTGAGTGCTGATGGAGTATGAGTACAAACGAGTGTGGTTGAGCGACCAGGTGCGAGTGACTCAACGTGTGGGTGATCGTGTGTGTGTGTGTATATATATATGAACCATCTGTCGGTCAGTCCCTCAGGTCAGGACGAACGTGTATCCCCCCCCCCCCCCCTCCACCCCCTTTTACGTGTTTATGAAATGATGCTTGTTAACAATGGAAATCATTGACCGTCTGACTGGGTTACAGTAATTGACCACAACCGAGACTGACCAGGCCGATGAAGTTGACCAACCTAGTTTGTGTGACCAGTTGACCAATGTGACTCACCAATGACCAGGCCTTTTTGATGAATTGACCATTATGCTGTGTTTTAGATGAACTGGCCAATTTTACTGGCCAAGTCTTATGATGAACTGACCAGTGTGACGGACAAATGTGTCTGCTAACTGACCAGTGTAACTGATGAAGTCTGTGTGATGAACTGACCAGTCAGACTGATGAAGTCTGTGTGATGAACTGACCAGTGTGACTGATGAAGTCTGTGTGATGAACTGACCAGTGTGACTGATGAAGTCTGTGTGATGAACTGACCAGTGTGACTGATGAAGTCTGTGTGATGAACTGACCAGTGTGACTGATGAAGTCTGTGTGATGAACTGACCAGTGTGACTGATGAAGTCTGTGTGATGAACTGACCAGTG